>QLTV01003119.1:290699-301845 GCA_003457575.1 Thermophis baileyi
AGAAAGAAAGAAAGAAAGAAAGAAAGAAAGAAAGAAAGAAAGAAAGAAAGAAAGAAGGCAGGCTGATGGATAGGAGGAAGGAAGGAAGGAAGGAAGGAAGGAAGGAAGGAAGGAAGGAAGGAAGGAAGGAAGGAAGGAAGGAAGGAAGGGTAAATGATCAATGGAAGGAAGGAAGGAAGGAAGGAGAGGGAGGGACTATGATGGAAGAAAAGAAAAATAAATGTAATTTTCCATTGCCTGGACTTCCTCACTCAGCCCTGAAAGACACTGTCAAATACTATGCAAGTCACAAAATTAATTTTTTTTAAATTAAAAAAAAATCCCAAAACACCAATTAAACTGAAGCAAAGTCTCTGGAACTGTCAGCCATTGATTTTTTCTCTTTCTTCCTCCAGCTCCTTCTTAGACAGAGAGAACCAACTGTCTTGGGTTTGCAAGACTGCAAGGGAAGAAAGAAATCTCAAAGGTGAACGAAGCACTCCCTGTGACGTACATGAGACTCCATCATGACAAGCCCTTGCGTTGTGTTATGACAACAGTCCTTTTTCAGCTGTTGTCCCTCACAAATCCTGCAGAATCCCAGGCGCTTGACTTGTAACAGGCCACTGATTCGGAATCTAGTAACGTTGACTAAGCCCTTCCTGGAGATGAATCCTGCTCCCTTCCAGGCATTCGTGTCCCAGGGCTGAGTCACTGCCTCCGTTCCCATGAATCGCTCCGAGGAGCCACACAAAAGAGGAAACATCTGGACACCTCACAGCTGAGATCTGGCAGGCCGCACTGAAGAAGAGACGTGGGAGGCCAAGAGCTTCCAAGCACACACTCGCACAAAGACCCACAAAGCTCCTCGGGCGAGCTAAGCTGAAAAAGGGGCAACGTGGATGAACCACCAAGTCCTACGCTTGCAACTTTTCACCCAGTCTCTCCATTCTAGGACAGTGATGGCGAACCTTTTAGACACCGAGTGCCCAAACTGCATGCGTGCATGCCCAAACTGAAAGGTGTGCATACATGCGCACATGCGCAGCAGAGACCTGAAGACCAGATGACCGGCAGGAGGCGGGGCATCCCAACACCGGCAGCGTGGCCAGATCTTTTTCTTTCGTGAGCTTCTGTTTCGTCGTTTGCAGGGAAACGGAAGCTCACGAAAGAAACGCCACGGAGATCTGACCTGGGGCGATGGCGCGCGTGCCAGCAGAGAGGGCTCTGCGTGCCACCTCTGGCGCGCGTGCCATAGGTTCGCCATCACGGATCTAGGACAACTCATCCTTGTCATTTTTCTACAGGTAGTCCTCGACTTACAACAGTTCTCTTAGTGACCGTTCGGAGTTACAACAAAAGTGAGCGATGACTATTTTTCACACTGACAGCCGTGGCAGCCTCCCCGTGGCTCATGTGATTTACATTCGGATGCTCGACAACTGACTCGCAACTTATGACGGTCGCAGTGCCCCGGGGTCACTTTGGCGACCTTCTGACAAGCCAAGTCCATGGGGAAGCCAGATTCACTTAACAACCAGGTTACTAAGTGCAGTGTCTCACCTTAACAATTGTGGCAAGGAAGGTTGCAAAATGGAACAAAACTCACTTAACACATGTCTCACTTAGCGACATAAATTTAGGGCTCAATTGTGGCCCTATGTCGTATGGACTACCTGTGCTTTCCTGCTAGACCCTGTGGCCCCTGAAATCCCCTGTGGATGGAAGACTTCGGAGAGGAAATGTTGCGTTACACACTGCTGTGGAAATTTGGAGCTTAGCCCTCCATTCAACTTTGGTATTTCCAGGAAGGGAGAGAAATCATATTCAGGGAGTGCCGATCTTCTCTGCGAACCTCCTCCAGAACTATCACAGGCCTGCACTGCAAGGGAGGCCTGGATCAGTAGTGGGTTCTAAAACCCTTTATTACCGGTTTGCGCGCGCGACGCTTCTGGGCATCCCGGGCGGGTGGGCGGAGCCTCCCGCCACCGCTACCGGTTCCAAGAACCGGTCCGAACCGGGAGCAACCCACCGCTGGCCTGGATGCAATGAAAGAAAGTTGAGCAGACAGTGCTACGCTCTGCCTTTTCCATCCCACCCTCCTAGGATACCTACAGGCTGTCCTTGACTTACAAAACATTTGTTTAGCAAACAATAAAGAAAAATATTTGCAGCTCAGGGTTGAGATGAGGGGTCCTTGGTGCTCTCTGAGCTTGGTGGTTTCCTTGCAGACATTTCATGACCCAACTAGGTAACATCATCAGTGCTAGAAGGGAGAGGGGATCTTTGGTGCTCTCTGAGCTTGGTTGTTTTCTTGCAGATGTCTCATTACCCAGCTAGGGAACATCATCAGTGCTAGGAGGGAGTGGAGTTTACAGAGAGGAGGAGGAGGAGGAGGAGGAGGAGGAGGAGGAGGAGGAGGAGGAGATGGAGATCTGTGGAATCCTTGCTGCTCTCTGAGCTTGGTGGTTTTCCTGCAGACATTTCATTACCCAACTAGGTAACATCATCAGTGCTAGAAGGGAGTGGAGTTTACAAGGAGCAGGAGGAGGAGACAGTGAAAATCCAGACTCCAACTAGTAAGTCGTGTCTTGAAAGAGACTGTAACTTTGGTACACACACACACACACACACACACACACACACACACACACACACGAATAAATAAATGCACCCACCCCTCTTTTTACACAGAGTTGTAATTCTGCAATCGTAATGCACATTTCGGAATCAAAGCTTGCCAGCTCTTTAGCTGGGATAGGCTCATCCTAAACCTAGAAATGAAAGTCCGGCTTTTCCAACTGACCCTTCGTTCCTTCCTCTGGAAAGAATTCGCGGCAAACCTAATTCCATCTGACATGTGTCAGGAAGGATGAAGTGCAGTGAACATACAATGTAGAAAGAAAAAAGTTTCTCTGCTTCTCCTCACCCCCCCCCCCAAGATGTCCAGGCCGATAACTGATCAATTGGGAATGCAATCAAATCATAGTGGATGTCTCCCCCCTCCCCCAAGTGGGTATTTCTGATGGACAAGTGGTCCTTTATTAAGCCACACACATATACACACTCAAAAAAGGCTGCTTTCTAAGCAAACAAGTATAAAAAATGAGGCACACACAGTACCTAAGGAAATAAGGAAGTCAGCAACAACAACAAAAGGTTAAAGGGAAGCATTTGTTGGAATGTTAAAAAGCTAAGCTTAGTGGCTCTTTTGCACTTATCGGAAATCACCAAGAAACCCTACAGCTGCTAGTTAATTTGGGAAGTTGAAAAAAAAAACCCTTGGAAGAATAGCAATAGCAATAGCACTTAGATTTATATACCACTTCATAGTGCTTTACAGCCCTCTCTAAGCGGTTTACAGAGTTAGCATACATACATACAGAGTTAGAAGGAAATAGATAAGTTTTTCTCAACCTTGTCAATTTTAAGATGAATGGACTTCAACTCCCAGAATTCCCCAGCCAGCCATGGCTGGCTGGGGAATTCTGGGAGTTAAAGTCCATGCAGCTTAAAATTGTCACGGTGGAGAAACACTGGACCACCACTAAGAGAGATGCATGGACCTATTGCTGAAGTCAGAAATGGTGTAGGGTCTCCTGCTTGGGCGGGGTGTGTGTGTTGGACTTAGCGGTGGGTTGCTCCCGGTTCGGCCCGGTTCTGTGAACCGGTAGCAGCGGCGGCGGGAGGCTCCACCCACCGGCCCGGGACGCTTCTGCGCATGCGAAGCGTTGCGCGTGAGCGCGAACCGGTAGCAACGGGTTTTAGAACCCACTACTGGTTGGACTAGATGACCTACAAGGTCCCTTCCAACTCTGTTAATCTGTTAAAGTCACCAGTTGAGCTCAGCTGGAGAGAATCTGCATCAGATGAATGTATTCACTTATACAGGCAATCCTCAACTTACAACTGTTTAACGGTTCTAGTTACAGTACTGTACAGTACTGCAGGCTACTTCAGCTGATTGCTAGCTGCAGTTCGGCAGTTCAAATCTCACCGGCTCAAGGTTGACTCAGCCTTCCATCCTTCCGAGGTGGGTAAAATGAGGACCCAGATTGTTGGGGGAAAGAGGCTGACTCTGTGAACCGCTTAGAGAGGGCTCTAAAGCACTGTGAAGCGGTATATAAGTCTAAATGCTATTTTCCTTCCTTCCTTCCTTCCTTCCTTCCTTCCTTCCTTCCTTCCTTCCTTCCTTCCTTCCTTCCTTCCTTCCTTCCTTCCTTCCTTCCGGTTAAAATGCAGTATTGCAGGCTAACTCTACCCACAACCAGCAGACCAGCAGTCACCAGTTTAAGGTTGACTCAGCCTTCCATCCTTCCGAGGTGGGTAAAATGAGGACCCAGATTGTTGGGGGCAATATGCTGACTCTGTGAACCGCTTAGAGAGGGCTATAAAGCACTGTAAAGCGGTATATAAGTCTAAGTGCTATTGCTATTGCTACAGAAGCCCGGAAAGTGACTTATAACTGGTTCTCACCCATGGCCATCAGAGAACCCTCCGCAGACCTATTTTGGAGAAGGGTTGTGACAGATGATGGATTAGAAAAGCAACCAGAAACACCAACCCATCTAGCAAGGTTGAAGGAAACAGAAGAAGGGGAGATAGAGGACAAGGCAAATTGTTGAGATCAAGGGAAGTTCTTGGGAGAGTTCTGGATTACTGATGGAAACTGAAACCATTAGCGTTGTCCATACAGCTGCCAGGGGTCCCCGTCTGATCCAAGACCACCTCATTAATCCTCCAAAGAGGATTTAAGCAGGGGGAGGGGAACCCATGTTTCTGATATTTCTGGTGTCTCTCTCATGTTCAAGATGTCATTGAAGGTTCCACCAAAAGTGAGGTCCACAGGATGCCTGCAAAGCCCTTTGCTGATGTCTTCTAACTGAACTGGTGCAATTTAATCCTTGCAAGAAGACCAAGAGCAGAGAGTGAAGAAGACAACGACAACGTGCTTCTTCCACCCGGCGCTAATGTCCCTGAGGATTGCTGAAACTATTCTTGCCTTAAAAGGACAAGGATCCACAAACCGTGTCCCTTTTGGATCCCTCACATATGAGGGACATAACGTTCTCCTTCTCTCCCCTCTCCACGGGACACACCTCCTTTCCCACCCCCGCTGTGACTCTGCTTTCTTTGCACTGCCAAAAGTGGGGGTGAGGGGGTGGGGGGGCATGCAGCATGGCCAACCAACCCAATTTTAAATATTTACAGATTTCTCTGCGTGTGGAGAGATTTATAGGCTGCAGGCATCTGGGCTGGACCTGGAGTAAACAGGAAGGCTGCAGAGAAACCCTTTGCATGTGGGTGGCTTCTAGCATCTTGTGGAACATGTGTGTGTGTGTGTGTGTGTGTGTGTGTCTGTCTCTCTCTCTCTCTCTCTCTCTCTCTCTCTCTGTGTGTGTGTGTGTGTGTGTGTGTGTGTCTGTGTCTGTGTGAAGTAAAAAGGAAGGAAGTGTAGAAAGTTAGCACCCACCCCTCTCCTAGAAGAATGAAATATTTTGAGAAATATTAAGAAGGCAGAATATTATATTTCCCTGGATGAGAAATGGAGAAACATGCTCTTGGAAAGCAGTCCCCACCTTCGCCTTAATAGCCCACAGCAGATGTCAGCACTTCAGAGATAAAGAGATAGATAGCTCTATTCATAAGCAAATACCCTCACCAGGGGTGAAATCTACTTACCTTCCCTACCGGTTCGGAAGTGCACACACCGCGCGCACGTGCCATCGTCACATCCGATTTTTGATCCTCTGCGCATGCGCAGAAGGCTTTGCGCATGCGCAGAGGGTTAACCAGGAAGTAGCGATGTCCGGGCGGGTGGGCGGAGCCTCGTGCTGCCGCCGCTACTGGTTTGCCGAACCACGCGCCACCACCACTACCAGCACGTGCGACCCAGACAGAACCGGCAGGATTTCACCACTGACCCTCACCCAAGATCCAACAAAGATAGGATTAGCCCTCAGCCGCAATAGGAATTGCCCAACACCCCTTCATTGCATCACTCCAAACTTCAACCAAACCTGGGAGCTCAGACAACCTATAGAGCCAGCTATAACCCCTACATGGCCCCACGGGAGTCTGACAACAGCCAATAGAATACATGTCCTTTCACAGGAACAGGAAGCTCAAGTGCAAAGCCCAAGAGAAGGTATAAAAAACCCCTCACTCTCAACTCCATGCGGTCAGCTGCCCAGAGCCACAAACCCATGTGGTTCTGCTTCATCATTCAACCATCTTTCCAATCAGCCTCCAGCCTCCATTTAGTCTCCAGTGCCTTTCTCCCGGCTTGGAACTAAACCAGATGGATATTTCTTCCAACAGAAGGATGGAAGACGTAAAGGAATCTGAAGAGCAAAAGAGAAGACCACGCAAAACGCAGCTTTTATACCTGGGAACAGAAGGAAACAACTTTTGCCTTGGTGCGACAAACAGGAAAAATGTGGAGATAATGAGATGGGTTTTATTTGAGATATAAACATTATTGAGATGATCATGATATAAAATACAACCGAAAGCTGCAGTACCTTACAGATTGAAATTTTGGGCTCAATTATGATTGTAAGTCCAGGGCTGCCTGTATACATTTTTGTGACTCCAGGAATCCTCTTTCCTGTTGTTTTTAGTTGCAATATGCTTTTCCACGATGGTTTACAGACTTTCTGCCTTATAGAGAAAGTCGGGATTTTTAAGCAAATACAATCAAGAGAAGGCCGTGTGCTGCTTCTTCTCCCCAACCCTTTAAAATGAAATTTGCACAAAGACTGAGCGTGCCTCACTGGGTTTGCAGCCTTACTAACTTTACACGCTTACAGTAGACATCCCATTCCTGCTTGGGAAATCTGTCAAAGAAACTTTGATTTCTCACGAGTTTCCTTATTTTTACCATTCCGTCTTAGTTTTTATCTGTAGCTTCGACTTCGGCGGATTAAACTAAGACAGTTGTCTAAAAAAAAAGTGTCATCAATTTTTAGTACAATCTTGGAAGTCGATCAGATTGACCAACCCTTTCCGACGTCTTTTGGGCTTTCCATGAAAGAAATTCTGGCACGGTTTCTTAGGGCAAATTATTATTATTTATTATTATTTATTATATTTGTATGCCGCCCAACTCCCAAATTCACTAGGTTGGTGTCTCTCTGTGTGTGTGTGCGTGCGTGTGTGTTTTTTCAGTGTTTCCAAGCAAGAGCCTTTCCCCTAAATTTTCTTCCTGCAATCCCGGTTAGAAAAAGAAAAAAAAAGGAAGATTCAACACAACCTAATGTTTTGGCCAAAGAAAGGACGCAGCGCCCAGGGATTTCCGTGAAAATTTCCAGCAGGCCAACAAGCCTGTGTGTGACATCAGCACCTCCACAGATGTTCCAGCTGATGGAGGCAATGGCTTGTTTTGGGGATGTTCGGCGCTCTCTTCCTGCAGGGAGTTTTATTGGGAAATTTTGCTTTGATGACTAGTTCAGGGACACAAACTGTGTAGGCGGGGAAAGGAATCGGTGTCTAATGTTTCCAAACCTGGCAGTGGATTGGTTGCCTGGAACGCAAGGCCGTTTCTGGAATTCAGTTAAAGTGATCACCTGGCCATTTACCCGTGTTTCCCCGAAAATAAGACCGGGTCTTATTTTCTTTTGGGTCCCAAAATAAGCACTAGGACTTATTTTCAGGAGGTGTCTTATTTTTCCCCCATGACGCCCACTTCTTCTGCTTGCTCGCTGCACGGCAGGAGGCCGCGCGGTGGGCCATCTTCACCACCACAAGGCAGAGGGATGGAGCTGCCCCACATGCCCCACACCAGCTTCCCTCAGGGCCCCCGCAGCCAGGGCACACCAGCACACCGCTCGGCCTCCTACTCCGTTGCGGCTGTGAGCAAGCAGAAGAAGTGGGCCAGTGGCCACATGGGCTCCTGATGCACATGGTCGCTGGTGCCGCCGCCACAAGGCAGCTGTCGAGGCGTGGATGGCCTGGCTGTAGGGTCCTGAGGTAAGCCGGTCCCTGGCGCGTGGGGCAGCTCCACCACCACCCTGTCTTGCCTTGTGGCCGCGGCATGGCGAGCAACCAGATGGAATGGGTGGCCGGCCAGCTGCGCAGGCTCTTAAGTAGGGCTTATTTTTTTGGGGGGGGGGGTAGAGCTTATTATTAGGCATACCCATAAAAAGCATGTTAGGGCTTATTTTCGGGATAGGTCTTATTTTCAGGGAAACAGGGTAGTAGTTTGCAAAGAGGGGAAAAAACAACCATCGACACCACAGAACCAAGCGGCTCACAGCTTCGCATCCGGCAGGAATCCAGATTCGGCCACAGGGAGCAGTTTATGCAAGTTAGGAATGAGAACCAGTGGAAGATTGCACAAACGGGTGTCTAATTTTTACCCTCTGGGTTTTTCAACTTAGCAGTATGTGTGTGTGTGTGTGTGTGTGTGTGTGCATTTTGGTGCATGAAGTCAGAAGGATTTTGAATATGCTTGCAAAAGGGTGTGTGGGTGTGTACAAGGTCTCAGAGAGACAGAATAAAGTGTACTTAGCGTGGGCAGAATAGGAATCAACTCCATCCTAAGGGCTACTTAGTATGCAGATTAAATTCTCTGCCATATTATAGGTAGTCCTTGATTTAACAACCACAACTGGAACAAGAATTCCCACCGTTAAGCAAAGCAGCTCTTAAGGGAGCCGTGTCCGATTTTACAATCTTTTCACTGCAGGTGTTAAGCGAATCACCGCAGTTGTTAAATGAATCATGCGGTCATTAAGCAAATCCAGCTTCCCCCCCACCATTGAATTGGGTGGTAAGAAGCCAACCAGGGAAGGTCACAAATGACGATCGTATAAACCTGGGTTGTTGCAACCATCGTAAATACATGCTGGTTGCCAAGTGCCCAAATTTTGATCACGTGACTGGGGGGAACATGGTCATAAGTATGAGAATTGGTCGTGAGTCACTTTTTTTCAGTGCTGTTGTAACTTTGAATGGTCACTAAACAAATGGTTAAAAATTGACAACTATCTGTATAGGTCCGTGATGGCGAACCTATGGCACGCGTGCCACAGGTGGCACGCGGAGCCATATCTGAGAGCACACGAGGCGTTGCCCTGTGTCAGCTCCAGCATGCATGTGTGTGCTGGCCAGCTGATTTTCAGCCTTCCGGAGGGTGGGGAGAGGTCATTTTCACCTTCCCCAGGCTTCAGGAAAGCCTCCAGAGCCTGTGGGTGGCGAAAAACGGCCCCAACGGCCCAACCGGAAGTTTGGAAATGAACTTCCAGTTGGGCCATTGGGCTGTTTTTCACCGTCCCCAGGCTTCAGGAGGCTTTCTTGAAGCCTGGGGAGGGTGAAAAACGGCTCAACGGCCCAACCGGAAGTTCGTTTCCAAACTTCCGGTTGGGCCGTTGGGTCCGTTTTTCGCCACCTACAGGCTCCGGAGGCTTTCCTGAAGCCTGGGGAAGGCGAAAACGACCTCCCCCCTGCCCTCCGGAAGGCCGAAAATAAGCTGGAATCCGTTTTTCGCCATCCACAGGCTCCGGTGGCTTCAGTGAGCCCTGTGCGCATGTGTGTGTGGGGGAGCATGGGGGGTTGTGCGTGCATGCGCAGGGGGAGGGCATTGCATTATGGGTGTGGGCATGCACGCACGCGCTATCGCGCACTCGCACCCCCTTTTGGCACCCGCCATCACTGGTATAGGTGTTGTTTTGCATGAAAGTTGCCATATAAAACCATAATTCCAATGAGCAACATTTTTTTGGCTTTCCGGTTCCCTGGAACACCTTATCTCCCAAAGGGATTTTTCCATCTCTTCAGAAAGTTGTGCTTAATTAAAATGGAAGCCCTCTACGGAGCCCTGCGGCTGCAGGATAACAAAAGCCACATTTTTTCCAAAGTGCAGAGGGCAACAGGAAACACACACTTTAATAGCCTCGTGATAAATTCGCTAATGTTTAACGTGGCTGAGATATTCCTGCAGAGAGCTGGCCTTACAACGTCCAGAGTACATTCCCTCCTGGGTGACTGTTTAGAAGGCCTCCATCTTTTGGGAAAAGGCCAGGAATTCAAGAACATCAAAATAAGTCTTTGAAAAAATGGAACTGGCTTGGTATTGTCACTTGTTTGGGGTGAGGGGTGTGTGGTTGTCCCGAGGGGTGGGGGGAAGAGAAACTTGGTTGATATCAGAACAAGTAAACAGGGAATGGCCTGATTAATACTTACATGGAAAGATGGATAGAGATAGATGATAGATTAGATAGATAAATAAATAGAGAGATGATAGATAGATAGATAGATAGATAGATAGATAGATAGATAGATAGATAGATAGATAGATAGATAGATAGATAGATAGATAGATAATAGATACATAGATACATAGATACATAGATGATATAGATTAGATAGATAAATAGTGAGATGATAGATAGATAGATAGATAGATAGATAGATAGATAGATAGATAGATAGATAGATAGATAGATAAATACATAGATACATAGATACAGTAGATGATAGATAGATAGATAGATAGATAGATAGATAGATAGATGATAGCAATAGCACTTAAACTTATATACTGCTTCACAGTGCTTTACAGCCCTCTCTAAGCCGTTTACAGAGTCAGCATATTGTCCCCAAAAATCTGAGTCCTCAATTTACTGGCTTCAGAAGTATGGAAGGCTGAGTCAACCTGGAGCTGGTGGGAATGGAACTGCCAAACTGCTGGCAGCGGGCAGTCAGCAGAAGTAGCCTGCAATACTGCAATCTAACCACTACGCCACCACGGCTCTAAACCTAACCCTAATTCTAACCCTGATGATAGATCAGCGGTTCTCAACCTGTAGGTCGCGACCCCTTTGGGGGTCGAACGACCATTTCACAGGGGTCGCCGCGCGCATTAGCCCGCCATCTTGGTGCCACCGTCACTGCAGGGGTGAAATGCTCCCGGTTCGGCCGTGCCTGCGGGTTGCCGGACAGCCGATAGCGACAGAAGTGGGAGACTTCGCCCACCCGCCCGGACGCCGCCATTTGGGTTCTTTTACCCTCTGCGCATGCGCAGAATGCTTTGCGCATGCACAGAGGATAAAAGAACCCAAATGGCAGCGTCCGGGCGGGTGGGGGGCGCCTCGCGCTACCATGGCGACCGGCTCTATGGCAACCAACAGGTAAGAGTGAACCAGGAGCATTGCACCCCTGGGAC
>QLTV01003119.1:342973-353259 GCA_003457575.1 Thermophis baileyi
TATTGCTATAAGTAAGTAAGTAAGTAAGTAAGTAAGTAAGTAAGTAAGTAAGTAAGTAAGGAAGGAAGGAAGGAAGGAAGGAAGGAAGGAAGGAAGGAAGGAAGGAAGGAAGGAAGGGCCGTGGTGACACAGTGGTTAGAATGCAGTATTGCAGGCTAATTCTGTCCACTGCCAGCAGTTCGATTCTGACTGGCTCAAGGTTGACTCAGCCTTCCATCCTTCCAAGGTGGGTAAAATGAGGACCCAGATTGTTGGGGGCAATATGCTGACTCTGTAAAGCCGCTTAGAGAGGGCTGTAAAAGCACTGTAAAGTGGCATATAAGTCTAAGTGCTATTGCTATACTACTCCTGGAATCAGAGGATCTACTTAGCCATGGTGACTAGCAGACCCATCTCTCCTTCTCCAATCCCTGATTGCTATCAACGCGGTGACCTTGCTGTCCTACAGCTTTGTTATCCTCTCATCTTTGGGAAGAGAATTCCATAAGCTAATGACAGGTTAGGGGAAAAGCATTCTCAGTTCTGATTGTGCTGCCACCCTGTTGGATTTGCACAACCAGGGAAGGAGAACGAGGGAAAAATATCTTGACCCAACACTAAATCAAGAGAACGGGACTTCCCCCCCCCCTGCCCTGGCTGTACAAAGCAAGGCTGTTGAGATAAATCCCGGTGCACTTTTATACCTAGCAGAGCAGGCTAACCCTGGGGGAGACATATAGGGGGGTCTGGGTGGATTCAGAAGCCAGGCCCTCCCTCGCCTTGATGTAGGCCAGGCGTCTCCCTGGGGCGATCCTAGTGTGCAAACTTTGGGCGTCAGCTAGTCCCATGACGCTCCATGGGGCTGAGTCTGGACTTGATGGAGTGTTTAAGTGATTTGTAATTAGCTGAGAAAAAAAATAGGCATCCACTCCTCTTCACACAAACACAGCCAGGGGACGAGGGCCAAAGAAATCAATCAATGGGATAGTGGAACATAAAGAGCAGAGTATTTTTTTTCTACCTTTCCTGCTGAACTTTTTAAGTTTTTTCTTGTTATTCTGTCTCTCGGCTCCTAAAACGTCCAACAAGGATGTTTCAAGGATGCTTTAGGGGAGTCTTCTCCAACCTGGTGGCGGCCACCCCCAGATGTTGTAGACCTCAACTGCAGGCCTTATTAGGCAGTGGGGACTGCAAGAAATGAAGCTGCGCTGTGAAGATGTGAAGTAGTAAAGTTGCATTGGCACTGATGATGTTCCCTAGTTGGATCATGAAATGTCTGCAAGAAAACAACCCAGTTCAGAGAGCACCAAGGACCCCATGGTCCTCCTCCTCCTCCTTCTCCTTCTCCTCCTCCTTCCTCCTTCCTCCTTCCTCCTTCCTCCTTCCTCCTTCCTCCTTCCTCTTTCCTCCTTCCTCCTTCCTCCTTCTCCTTCTCCTCTTCCTCCTCCTCCTCCCCCCTCCTCCTCCTCCTCCCTACAAATCCCACTCCCTTCTAGCACTGATGATGTTACCTAGTTGGGTAATGAAACATAAGTATGTAGGAAAAGTACCAAGCTCAGAGAGCACCAAGGACCCCACAGTTCAACCCTGAGCTACAAATATTCTCTTATATAGGAACCGAAGTGCAAGGCAGGATGGGAGCTGCTATTTTCTGGGGAGTGCATGGGACATGCCTCAGGTCACGTTTTGCTCCCAAACCACATCCCATCCAATTACTGAAACTGGTGTGACCTAAAACTAGGCTGTTCTACAGAGGACACAGTGGTCTGTTTTCAAGCTGGATCTGATTCGGCGTGTTTAGACTGTTTTGCTCTGCTTTGACATCAGAACAATTTTGATATGTTTGGATTGGCCACCCCCAGTTGGGAACAAGTTGAGTTGTTTGGACCTTGAAATATTTTGAACATCTCTACAGGTTGGAAAGTGGGAGTCAGAAGGAATTTTGAGAGGAGGTATAAGCAGGATGATACCTTTGAAGGAACTCCAAGCAGAAGGGTCAATCATTCTGGATCCAAGAGTTTTCTTAGGGTCTTTAGTAGTGGTCTGCAGAGGTTTGACCTGTTGAGGTTCTCCAAGATGAGAACACTCTGAGAGGGGTTTGGAACTGCCTTGCTAGTATATAAGGCATGGATAAGATAATATGCTTGAACTACAGTGGTTGGCTTTTCTTTTCCATCTCTAGATGACAACGGATCTTTGGACTGAGGAGATGTGAGAAGACAGGAGACCAAAGTTTGATATCTCAGCAGCATTAGAAGCTATTTGTTCCAAAGCTGGTTCAAATCCTGGCTTTTTTTCTGGCCCTCATGCCTTTCATCGTCTTGTTTGAAGGACAAGAGGAAAACTCTGTAGGTTGCTATGGTCTGCCTGGAAGAAAATTGGAAAATTTATGTAAATGCATGACATAAATAAATACATTTAAGAGGGTATGAGGGCACAGATTGGGATGAAATGTGCATTTTAATTAATGGCAATAAGTGCACATTTAGAAATAATTAGAATAATTGGAACAGAAATAGAATAATGTCCCTGTAGCAGGGAAAACTATGACCTAGGTACCCACTCAGTTGACTATCCAGGTGTTAGCTCTGAAATAATGTTTTTGCACTTTTGCTATTAATGGGGAAGTTCAAAGCTTCTCTTCTGAGGGGGGGGGCTTTATCTGTAAAGAGACCTTGACCAGAAAGTCTTTTAAATAGAAGAAGGTGTCTAGAAGAATAAAGTACTCTAGAAATAAACGTCATCTGAAATGGAGACCAATCTCCCACCATCTTTACACTAGATACAGGAGACCCCATGTCTACATCTTCCATCATCCTGGCCACTGATATGCTGCAGAGACAGATAGGAGTTGGGAGTCCAACAATATTGCAAGGAAAAGCAGGCTGTTCTAACTTGGGTTTAGATACAATGAGGAATTGGAGTCCAACAAACCAACAGGAGTTGGGAGTCCAACAATATTGCAAGGACAGCAGGCTGTTCTAACTTGGGTTTAGATACAATGAGGAGTTGGAGTCCAACAAGACCAACAGGAGTTGGGAGTCCAACAATATTGCAAGGACAGCAGGCTGTTCTAACTTGGGTTTAGATACAATGAGGACTTGGAGGCCAAAAAGACCAACAGGAGTTGGGAGTCCAACAATATTGCAAGGACAGCAGGCTGTTCTAACTTGGGTTTAGATACAGTGAGGAGTTGGAGTCCAACAAGACCAACAGGAGTTGGGAGTCCAACAATATTGCAAGGACAGCAGGCTGTTCTAACTTGGGTTTAGATACAACGAAGTTTCCATAGTAACTCTAGTGTGCTCTCTTTCCCCATTCTTGTTACATCTTCCTAGGCCTTCTTGCTTTGCTTCTACAGAGGTAGTTCAACATTATTTGCTGATCTAAGGGAGGGAGTTTCCCCCCGCTGGCTGCTAAAAGAGACCAGTAAGATTTGGGTGTTTTCATCCAAGGATGCTTCCTTGCTAGGAAGAAAGTCATCAGCCACGCTTGCTTGCTCTTCTGCCAGAAGGTTTTGCCCAAACATGCTGTTTTCCTTTGATGAGTACTGTTCCCACTGGAAGTTGGCTTCTCGGGAGGATTGCTCTTGGGAAATCTCTGAATAACTGAACATGTGGAATGAGGCCGACACATCTGAGATTTAGGGAGGTTGAAGGATCTAACACTTCTAACTTGTATCAGAAAAGATTTGTGATAAACCAGGAACAAGCAATGTCTTTTCTGCAGTCCTTGATGCTCTCTGAGCTAGATGTTTCATTACCCAAAATAGACAACAACATTAGTGCTCTGATGATGTTCCCTAGTTGGGTAATGAAACATCTGCAAGCCAGCCACCAGCTCCCTTCCAGCCCTGATGATGTTCCCTAGTTGGGTCATGAAACATCTGCAAGAAAACCACCGAGCTGAGACAGCACCAAGGACTCCACAGTTCAACCCTGAGCTACAGATATTCTCTTCAATTGGAATCTCTATTTTGCTACTTAGATAAATGCTTTTGTGGGTTTAAGTTGGTGCCAGCTTGGTTTTTCTTGGTTTGTTGCACCCTGAGATATATGCACCCTTTAAAATATATATATCTTTTTTTCTGCACTCCCTCTCTTCTGTGTCTCCTTCCCTTGACTACTTTCTTCCCCTGTTTCTCTACCAGATGATCTGTTTTCCTTTTCCTCTTTTCTTCCTCCTACATCTGCTGGCCTTCTGATCTTCACCCTGAAGCTCCTCTTTTATTACTTTATTGAACTGCAACATCAAAAAAGAAAAGAAAAAGAAATCGCTTAGAGAGAGGAAGGGGTGGGTGCTGAGAACCCTGGCGCTTTGACTCAACTGTACCGAGAAGAACCATTCTCTTGTCTGAACATGTTTTTCCCACACAGGCTCCCGAATGTTTCTTTCGTAGAGAGAAATTGCCCCAACGAAGGGCGTGGAAACCTCATTTTTTGCACTTCATAGCCCTGTTTCTGCATCATTTAATTGTTTGGCCCCCTGACCCTGAGCCAACAGCTCTTGAAACCGAGTAGGATTGCATGCCGCCCCACTTATTTTTAGCGCTTTAATTGATTCTGAGCTAATGGTCCCACTTCCTTTCTGCTTCTCCTTTCAAAGCAAACAGAAACGGGGAGCTTTTCCTTGGGGTACATTCAGAGTCACCCTTTCTAGCATTGGGGCTGAGCACTGGTGGTGGATGGGAGGGGAGTTAATCCATCTGTATCGGGTCACCTTAATACTCTGGTTAGCAGCATTCTGCATCAATCATCCATGAAAGAAGAAAGAGCAAAAAAAATATACCCGAAAATACGACATGTCCTGAAAATAAGGCCAAGCCTGATTTTTGGGGTGGGTGTAAATATACGCCCTCCCCTGAAAATAAGCCCGAGTGAAGGGGTGGGCATGGCCATCACAGGAGGCAGCCCTTCCCTTCCCTGGTCAGCTAATGGCAGCTGGGCCCCTTAATCGCAACCCGTGGATCAGCTGAGCTGATCGGGATCTGCCTCTCTGTTCTATTTCTCCCCAATGTTCTTGACACTCGCCCGCCTTCCATCCATCCCCCTTGCCTGCAAACTCCTGCCCCACTCACAAGAGAGCAACCACCTGGCACCTCTTGCCAAGTAGTGGCCACCCAGTGGACAACCCCCCCTCCGGCTGGGCAGAGCGCCACTCATTGACCGAGTGGTAAGAGGCTGGTCGGGCCAGCCGCCTGCTGCCGAGTCTTCCGGGAGCTGGGGCAGAGAGACTTCCGGCAGCGGCCGTTCTGGGAGTACACTTCCCACTCTATAGTTCCAGCTCCATGCGGAGCTGTGGCTCCCTTCTCCCTTCGCTGCCTCTCTGCCCTGGCTGCCAGAAGACATGGCAGCAGGCGGCTGGCCCGACCGGCCTCTTCTCTGCTTCCAGTGGCTTCCAGCCAGGGTGTCAGCCTCCATGCTGCTTGCTTGCTATCGGCTGCCATAGAAACCGGGGAGGGGGGCGGCTTAGGTATTTGGGAGGGGGGGAAACAGTGCTGGAGGAGATGTCTCCATATGTGTCTGATTAGGGAGTAGAAGGGAGGGAAGTTCTCATCATCTACTGCACTGCTGAATGGACTTGTTTACAGCCAGCTCAAGGTCAACGTCCCAGCATACCACCGCGAGATGCGTGTCTTACCTGAGACTTGCAGCTCCATCACGTTCCTTGTCGTCGTGTCCAGGGACAGACGTAAAAATACCCTTCTCGTGGGTTCGAGAAGTTTGATTGAACTCGCGAGAAGTTTTCTTTTACAACGTGTGTCCCTGGACACAATGGCGAGGAACACGACGGAGCTGGAAAGGTAAGATGCGCATCTCGCTTCTTGCCTACCCCACCCCACCCCCCTCGATAAAAAATGCCAGAAATGAGTCTTTGTGAGACTTGTTGTGCCGCCGCCGCCCCCACCTCATGGAGCAGAACTCTGCAAGGCTTGTGCCGTTGCATGCACGAACGGCAGCACTGCTGTGAGGTTCAACATACCGGTGCAGCCACGAGCAGCAGGATGCCAGCTGTGCTGGTATGATGAAACTCGTGGTGGTGCTGCAGTTCGTGCGTGCAACGGCACAACAAGCCTTGCAGAGTCCTGCTCCACGAGGCGGCGGTGGCGGCGGGACACGGCCAGCCGCTCGGCCTGCGCGAAGAACAGGGAGGGGAGGCGACAGCGGCGACGGGACATCTAGTCCCACGCTCACCGCCTCCTGCACCCTAAAAATAATAAGAAACACCCCCCCCCCATAACAAGGCCAAGCCCTTATTTCAAGGTTAAAATAAATATAAGACATGTCGTATTTTCGGGGAACCAAGGTATATCCATATCTGTTTTCATTTACAACTTCCCTTAACCTATGGTGATTTTCTATGCAACTTAACATAGGCATTTTCCCCCATAAATTAGCTGAGAAGCTTCTAAACATGCAAATGACAACAGTCACTTTTTAAAATATAATTTTTCCTGAAGCAAGCTGTAAACATGAACTTGGAGATAACTTCCTTCCTCCCACCCTCTCTCCCTCTTGTCCTTCCTCCCTCCCTCCCTCCCTCCCTCCCTCCCTTCCTTCCTTTCCTGATGGCTTTTTTCTTTCTTTCTTTCTTTCTTTCTTTCTTTCTTTCTTTCTTTCTTTCTTTCTTTCTTTCTTTCTTTCTTTCTTTCTTTCTTTCTTTCTTTCTTTCTTTCTGAATATGGAAAGAAAGGAGCCACAATATAAGTATACATAGTCCGGATAAATATAAATGCAATTCTAACTGCTGTAAAGAAGATCAAAAGCCTCTTCTTTATATCTTTTTTCTTTTTCTTCCTTTTCCTCTTTTATTTCATACTTATATCTTTTCTTCTTTCAATTTTGTATTGTTTTTACCTTGTAAAAAAGACGTATTCTGTACTAAAAAAATAAAATAGAATTCAGAAAACCCTTGGGAAGTTCGACAGCTAAGCTGTGTGCAGCAGAAGCTGAATTCTTGTCCTAGGCCACAAACAAAGTAAAGGGAAAGTGGAACTGGCCTAACGTGTTTGTGGGAACCGTTTTCACCAAGCCTACATACAGCCTGGGTGGATCTCGTGGGGAATTCCAGCAAAGATTGCTGTGTATTTGTAATAAGTAAAATATCTCCAGTTTCTCAAGGGAAGAGGCCCACGGGATCCCCAAGAGATCCTTAGTTTTTCTGAGAGAGAGAGACAAACTTATGCAAAATTAAAACAACATTAAAGTACAGTATTGTAAAGCACAACAATAAGGCCCAGCAATAAAAGGAAGAGTAATGGATAACAATAGTAGCAATTGATGGTCAAAACTTTCTGGAAGGTTTTTTATTGTTAAACAGAGCAAAGCAGAGGAACTTTAAAGAATTTCATCTCTGAACTTTCCAACTGAAGCCCCCTGAAACAATGGGTTGGATTAGACTGAATTTATCCGGTTTTGTACAGCCCGGGATGTAGCGATATAGTTCTTGAAACTTCAGACGCTTAGAAATATATTTATACTTGGGAGATAAAGTGAATTTGAAAACCTCCTTTTTCTGCCCCAGAAAAAAAAGCTCTCTAAAAGATGGAACCCCCCAACCTGTTCCTTAAGCAGTTGGGCTACTCTGAAACCTGTTTGACATCCTTTGACATTCCTCAAATAATCTACAGATGCTTTAAAAAAAAATCAGCACTGAGTTTAGTTTTCGGCAAAATCTGGAGGCAACCTTGATTGAAGGTTACACAACCTTGAAAGACAACACCTCCCCTCGAAGGCAGCCCAACACAAAAGTCACACAGGTTTCTTTCACTGAAAGGAGAGCCATGAAACACCCATCTAGCTGACTGCGCATCAGATTCCCACATGCTTTCTTCTGGCCCACAGCCTGGCGTGACTTGGCTTTTACTGCCCGCAATGATAAATGGAACATTTGCCCGGCGATTATGATAATGACAGTATTGCATTTTTAAAAAAAAAAAAAAAAAAAAGAGAGGAAGCTTCTGTAGTGCCACAACCAGGAGGCGTTGACCGGAGCACTTTGTCACCCTCATTCCTAGCACTTCACTCCACCCCACAGCGTCTAGACATGTCTGGCGTGGAAGGCAATGACAAGAAGGATCACAGCGCCAGCTGAGACATGAGCCACGGGGTTGCGGTTGACAAATGCCTGATCTCGGCAACGTGTACAGGAAAGTCAAACACAACGAACAACGGCGTTCCTCTGCAGTGCTTTGGCCAATTGTTCAGAGAAGAAGCAGAAGTGTCTCCCTGGACGGGCCCTCTAAATCTAGGTGTTTTGCATACTTGACTGAGCCGGAAGATTAAGTATGACCTATAGACAATTCTTCACACTTCCCCCACACCCATGGAGTGGGATGACGCGATCATTGCTAGCATGAGCCATGGTGGCGCAGTGGTTAGAGTGCAGTACTGCAGGCTACTTCTGCCGACTGCCGGCTGCCTGCAATTTGGCAGTTCGAATCTCACCCGGCTCAAGGTTGACTCAGCCTTCTACCCTTCTGAGGTCAGTAAAATGAGGACTCAGATTGTTGGGGGCAATATGCTGACTCTGTAAACCATTTAGAGAGGGCTGTAAAGCACTGTGAAGCAGTGTATAAGTCTAAGGGCTATTGCTAGTCCTTCCTTCCTTCCTTCCTTCCTTCCTTCCTTCCTTCCTTCCTTCCTTCCTTCCTTCCTTCCTTCCAGGAAGGAAGGAAGGAAGGAAGGAAGGAAGGAAGGAAGGAAGGAAGGAAGGAAGGAAGTTCTGTGTTGGCGCAGTGGCTAGAATGCAGTATTGCAGGCTAATTCTGCCAACTGCCAGTAGTTCAATCCTCACCAGCTCAAGGTTGACTCAGCCTTCCATCCTTCGGAGGTCGGTAAAATGAGGACCCAGATTGTAGGGGGCAACAGCCTCACTCTGCAAACCATTTAGAGAGGGCTGTAAAGCACTGTGAAGTGGTATATAAGTCTAAGGGTTATTGCTAGTCCTTCCTTCCTTCCTTCCTTCCTTCCTTCCTTCCTTCCTTCCTTCCTTCCTTCCTTCCTTCCTTCCTTCCTTCCTTCCTTCCTTCCTTCCTTCCTTCCTTCCTTCCTTCCTTCCCCCCTTCCTTCCCCCCTCCCTCCCTCCCTCCCTCCCTTCCTTCTGTGTTGGCACAGTGGCTAGAATGCAGTATTGCATGCTAATTCTGCCAACTGCCAGCAGTTCAATCCTCACCAGCTGAAGGTTGACTCAGCCTTCCATCTTTCCGAGGTCGGTAAAATGAGGACCCAAAATTGTTAGGGGCAATATGCTAATTCTGTAAACTGCTTAGAGAGGACTGTAAAGCACTGTGAAGTGGTATATAAGTCTAAGTGCTATTGCTATTGGCTTTATTTAAAGCACTGCCAAAATCCACGGAGGACTGATGTGTTATTTAGGGCAATGGTGAATTGTTGCGAGAGTTTGATTTTCAGTAGCGAGAAAGGTGATGTGAAAAGACCTTGATCTTTTCCCTCTCTGAGTAGTTTTTTCAAGCTTTTCCATAACCTCAGGATATGGTGCTTTCTGTTCTACATTTCCCCTTGCAGGGCCTGATTCTAGCCAAACCAGGATCAAAGAAGGTAACGCAGTGAAAGCTGATTCCTTGAAGCCAGTCTAATTTGGCTGAAGGACAGGGGTGGGTTCTGGATCCTTTTGCTGCTGCTTCGCTCAGGGTCGTGCCGTGCGCGCGCACACAGCAATAAAAAATAGCTTCTGCGCATGCGAAGAAGCAAAATCCAAGATGGCGGCACCCACAGAGACACCGACGGAACCGGCTCCATGATGTCATCGCCGAGCTACGAACGGTTCTAAAGAACCGGTTAGAACCGATAGGAACCCACCTCTGCTGAAGGATATCCTGACGAAGAAGCAGGGAATGTCTCTCCAGCTATCCTAGTTGTGGATGGCGAAGGAGTTATTCCATGTTTCCTAGATCATGGGTCCCCAACCCATGGAGACCAGTACCGTTCCATGGCCAGTTGGGAACCAGGCTGCACAAGTGGTGGGTGATTGTGCAAAGCTTCATTTGTGCATGAGCAGGAGCTCAGTTGCATGTGCAAAACCATGCCCTCCCCACCGCTGCTGCTGCTGTAGCTGCCAGTCCGTGGAGCCATAAAGAATGGAATGAAATGAAGAATAGAATAGAATAGAATAGAATAGAATAGAATAGAATAGAATAGAATAGAATAGAATAGAATAGAATAGAATAGAATAGAATAGAATAGAATAGAATAGAATAGAATAGAATAGAATAGAATAGAATAGAGAATGAATAGAGAATAGAATAGAATAGAATATGGAATGGAATGGAATGGAATGGAATGGAA
>QLTV01003119.1:402537-419336 GCA_003457575.1 Thermophis baileyi
GAAAGAAGAGGGGAGGGGAGGGGAGGGGAGGGGAGAGGAGAGGAGAGGAGAGGAGAGGAGAGGAGAGGAGAGAAGAGAAGAGAAGAGAAGAGAAGAGAAGAGAAGAGAAGAGAAGAGAAGAGAGAATAGAATGGACTATTTGGTCAAGTGTGATTAGGCACATAAGGAATTTGTTTCTGGTACAGAAGCTTTCAG
This sequence comes from Thermophis baileyi, assembly GCA_003457575.1. Lineage (NCBI taxonomy): Eukaryota > Metazoa > Chordata > Lepidosauria > Squamata > Dipsadidae > Thermophis > Thermophis baileyi. The sequence continues at coordinate 402,733 of QLTV01003119.1, forward strand.
TGTATGTGCAAAACAATAGAGTAATAATAATTATAATAATAATGATACTAATAAGAGGAGGTAGTAGAGAAGATGAGAAGCATAATAATAATACTACAGCCTTACTACAGGATAAATATGCTTAGACATGTTACATAGGTAAATATATTTAGACATAAAACAGTACTGTGGGGGGGGGGGGAAATTCCCTGTCCGACTCTAGGGCATGGTGCTCATCTCCATTGTCCAAAGACACTTCCGTTGTCATGTGGCCAGCATGACTATATGTCGAAGCGCACAGAACGCTGTTACCTTCCCACCGAAGTGGTACCTATTTATCTACTCACATTTGCATGCTTTCAAACTGCTAGGTGGGCAGGAGGTGAGCCAAGGAACAGGAGCTCACCCCGTTGCGCGTGGCCCAGGTTTGAGACCTGGGCGACTGTAATTTGCTATTACAGCATCCACAAAACAACAACAACAACAACAACAAAATTTGGGGGTCTGCAGAGACAGAAATGGACAGCAGATGTCACTGCCTCACTGCAGTTCACACACCATTCTTGGCTCCGTTCTGCTGTTTTGTGTCCCCGAATATTGCTAGTTTGGATATTTGGGCTGTCACATCGGCTGATCTTTTCTGGGATCAAGAGGAAAACATCGTTTTCCCATTTATAGCTGGCGGAGAATGAAAACACACAGGCAAAGGACAAGAAGAAGACGACAGTGATAGGCGGGGTGTGAAGGTCATAGATTCCATTATTCAGTCTGTAAGAGCCGGTTTTCACACTCTGTTCTAGACTGCTCCGTCCCTTAACACTTACTGCTACCCCCGATGAATTATTATCAGCAGCATAATGCATTCTTTTTTTTTAAAAAAAAGTTTTTATTAAATACACATATAACACAAACACATACAAAGCAAACAAACCAATAGGGGTACAATTTCCCCATATTTACATTAAGCTTGCATTGGTAAATATCCACAATTATATTCTCCCTTATATATATATTTACATGTTATAATTTACTTATTCTACATTTCTTTATTTCTTAGTTCTTCTATGATAAGTTCCCTTTAACATTCCTACTAGTCGTTCGCATATCAACAATCTCAGTCTTACTCCTTTCAGTACATTCCTTTACTTATTCTTTCTCTCCTCCAACCATTCATATAGTTTATTCCATACTAAGTAGTATTCGGACTCTTCTTTTTCCCTTATTTCCTTTGTTAATTTATCCATCTCAGCACATTCCAATATTTTCCTTATTACTGTATGTCCTCATCTTTTGGTATGCTCTCATTTTTCCAGAATTGTGCGTAGGTTATTGTTGTCGCCGTTATGGTATGTATAATCAAGTAATGTAATTCCTTTTTATATTTTTTATCAATTATACCTAATAAAAATAATTCAGGTTTCCAATCTATATCTTCTTTTGTTATCTCTTTTAACCACGGTCTAATTTTATTCCAATATTTTTTTGCCTTTAAACAGGTCCACCACAGATGGTAGTATGTTCCATATCCCTTTTTGCACTTCCAGCATAATGGCAATGAGTTTGGGAACATCTTGGCAATTCTTAATGTATCAATAGTATAGTACGGGGAGTCCTAGACTTACAACAGTTCATTTAGTAACCGTTTGAAGTTACAACACTCCTGAAAAAAGTGTGTCATGCCCCCGTCTGAATCTGCGGGGGAAGATGAGCTGGAACAAGAGCCGACAGAGATCGAGAGGGCGGCTCCGTTGGCCTTGGAGGAAACTGGGGAAGGGCAGAGTCAAGGCTTTTCAGGATTAAAAAGGCTTGTAGACAGGGAGGAGCAGGAGAGACAGAGCTCAGGCGAAGAGCAAGGACCACCCCCTCCTGATCCTAGAGCATGGAGAGAAGAGAGAAGGCGAGACCAACACAGACTGAGCCAGCTGCAAGGGAGGAGAGTGCCCCGCCCCCTTCACAAGGCACACCTTGGGACTGAGATGTAAGGAGGTGCTGGTGGGAAGGGCATTTGTTGGGAACAAGCATTGAATCTGTGGAGCCTCGTGTGCACTTGCCGATGCCTGGAGATTATTGTGCTCTGTCTTGTGGGGCTTGTCTGGTTTGCCTGCTTCACTAAACTTCTTGCTCTGGTTACTGTTTGGCTAACTTGGCTTACTGGACTGCTGGCCCTGGTTACTGTTTGGCTAACCTGGCTTATTGGACTACTCGCAGCCAGAGGCTGCTTCAGGTGCATGTGAGAGCTTTGCTCCAGGAGTTGTAGTAAACGTGGGGACGTTTGGGGGCAAAGTTGGAGCAATAAAGGGGAGTTAGACGTGTTTTGACTTAGGCTTCCTGATAAATAATACCGCACACATGGAGTCCCAAAAACCTCTTTTTATTTAAATGGCTGTGAATTCTGTTCATTCCCAGCCGAAATAAGTCCTAAACAAGATTAATTAGTCCGACAGAAGTCTTTAATTAGTCAGACAGAAGAAGGCTGATATCACCAACCTTTATCTCTTTTGACACGCTGTCAAAGACCTAATTGGCAAGGAGCTTTGCAAGGCCAAACAGAACATGGAGTCAGAACTGAACTGCTGACCAGAATTGAACCAAGTTCCTTCCTGCAATGGACACATCCATTTGCTCCACTTTTATATCCTATGGGAGGGGCCAATCATCTCCAAGCCTTACTCCCGAGTAGTCCTTTTCCTCCGTAACTGTTCTTGCCTTCTGGCAGCTCTGCACATGCGCGCATTGGGAACAGGCTCCCCCTGTTCCTCTGCCTTGCTCATGTCAGCCTCTGGGGGCTCTGGAGTCAGCACAGAACTTCCAGATGGCCCGGGCTGGATCTCTGCCTCTGGCACCAAGCCTTCTCCAGACTCCAGGACTGGCCCATGTTCCTCCCCAGCCTCCTCGCTGTCCAACTCTGCTGCCAGCTCCGCAGGCCACTGGCGGACTACAACAAGACCTGTTCTCTGGCTGTGTTGCTTTCGTGCCATGCCCCAGGTCATCACAAAGTGACTTATAACCATTTTTCATACTTATGACTGTTGCAGCATTCCCATGGTCACCTGGTCAAAATTCGGACACTTGGCCATCTTGATGGGGATCCAAATACTTTGAATTTCAGCTTGCATGAAATTGGTCTGGGATCATGGGTGGAATGCTGCCGGCTCTATCCGGCTCGTGCGGGCCGGTAGCGGTGGTGGGAGGTTCGGCGAGTCGGTAGTTGCGGCGGTGGGAGGCTCCGCCCGGACGTCGGTCACATCCAGGTTTTAACTCTCTGCGCATGCGCAAAGCCTTCTGCACATGCGCAGAGGGTCAAAACCGCAACGTGACGACAGCATGCGTGTGAAGTGAGTGCACACGGGCGGTGCGTGCACTTCCGAGCCGGTAAGGAAGCCGGCTGCATTTCATCCCTGTCTGGGATGGTGGCGAAGAACAGTCAATTCTTGTCCAAAGAGAGTGGCCCTAGCTTGCTTGATGAAGCTTGGGCCTCCTAAGAGAAGTGGGTGATGGCTGATTGACAGTCAAAGAGATTAGTTCTTTTAATTTACATTGGGGAGAAGGCAGGAAACACGTATAAATTAATTACTGCAAGTTTCAGGCATGTATCGGCTACATTGCTTGACCACTTCCTGGAGGTTAGACTACACATTAACCTCCTGCATTTTCCAAAATGAGTTTATATCTGTTTAAAGAGATTAAGGTTAATAGAATGCTCTTTAGAATGATTCTTGCTAAGCCCATGGAGGTAGAATAGAAGATTTGGTTCTCAGTTGTTTTAATAGCTCCCTGCTGTTTGGATCTGGAAATGGCTCTGCAATTTAGAACTTGCTCTTTCTTTTGAACTGACCATTACAGATGCCATCAGCTGTGGCCAAATTTTGCAGGAAAACGTAGAATTGGCTTAAGCAGTTACAAAGAGATCTCTGAGTTTTATTTATGCATTGCACTCAGACCAGGTTGAAAAAAATAGAGGCCGCAGGTCAGGCTAAGCAAAGCCTGCAAAATAAACCACCACTGACTCCATTTGTGGGTAACAGTCTAGCATGATTTACAAGTCATGGTGGGGTAGATGGGCTCACAAAACATGCCAATTGTGGCTTGGTGGTGTGAACTCAGTTAATAGAGGTGACATGATAGCAGTATTCCAGTATTTGAGGGGCTGCCACAAAGAAGAGGGGGTCAAACTATTCTCCAAAGCACCAGAGGGCAGGACAAGAAGCAATGGTTGGAAACTAATCAAAGAGAGAAGCAACCTGGAATTAAGGAGAAACTTCCTAACAGTGAGGACAATTAACCAGTGGAACAGAAGTTGCCTCCAGAAATCATGGGCACTCCATCACTGGAGGTTTTTAAGAAGAGACTGGATGTCACTTGTTTGAAATGGTATAGGATCTCCTGCTTGAGTAGGGGGCTGGACTAGAAGACCTCCAAGGTCCCTTCCGATTTTATTCTATTCTATTCTATTCTATTCTATTCTATTCTATTCTATTCTATTCTATTCTATTCTATTCTATTCTATTCTATTCCTTCCCATCCCATCCCATCCCATCCCTTCCCCTCCTATCCCATTCCATCCTATATTAATATGTGTGTTAGGTAGGAGCAACGGAGGTACTTCCTAATATGCAAATTTACAGCAGTTTTTAAAATTGGAAGAATAAAAAAAGAAGGAAGATACAAAACTCATTTGTGACCAGAACAGCACAAAAGCATGATCAAAGAAGATCCATTAATGCATCTATTTCACAGATGAGAAACATGGAAGCAGAGAGATTGATGATTCACACAAGACCAGCTCTCTATGCAATTTGTATTCTTGGACATTTGGCTGTTACGGGCCCTGGCCGGTCTCCCGCAACCTTCCAGAAATCTCTTTTACTTTTTAAATGATGGTGGCATTTCCTCTGGAAATAGAAGTAGAAAGAAGTAAAGCTATTTTATGTTGAGACTCTCTACTTAGATATTTGTGTAAATCAACTTTATGTCCTGAAGTATCATCAAGTTCCCAAGATGCATTCTATCTTATTGCCTTCTCAAAAAAACCCTCCTGCACCCTGAAATCCTTACTTCTCAATAATTTTGAACGTAGCTGCAAAGACAGAATGAAAAAAAAATCATAAAATTGGAAGGAATACAAAAGGTAATCAAGTTTAACCCTTTCTTGACACAAAAACACTTTTGCTACATCGTTCTGCAGAATTGCTTCTGTATTAAAAGGTAGGATCGGCTGCTGACAGTTTCTAAGATTGGAAAACACTGTATTCTATTACTGATGTACTATATCAAGGATAAACAGGTAGTCTTTGACTTATGCCCTCTGGTGCTTTGGAGCCCACAATTTTATGTTGCTAAGCAAAACATTGGTTAAGTGAGTTTTGCCCCATTTTACGAGGGAGCCACCCTTCTTCCTGGTCCCACCAGATGGACATCCTTAAGAGAGGAGACCCATTACACCCCCTGCCTCCTAGCTCTGACAACTTGACCACAGGCCATGGAGGGCTTTATAGATGACAACGGTACCTTGAATTGGACTTGGAAGGATGTTGCAACAATCAAGATGAGAGATGACTAGGGCATGAGTGACTATGATCAGGAATCTATCTATATAAAAGCGAAATGCCACTCATGCATCATCACAAAATCTCCAGAACCTTAAAGGCTACAAACTTGAAATTTGCCATGTATGTTCCTCTTGGCTTCCAGGTGCTCACTAAGAAAGGATTTTTCAAAATGAGAAATCAGAGCATTAGTATTTCCTATATTATTATTAACACGCTCTGATGCTAAGGAGTTCTACTCCCCCTCCCCACCTGAAAATAAATCTGTTCCAAATGCAAAACACAAGCAGAGGAGAGGAGTTTCAGTTTCAGTTTTACTTTCACAGCAGCAAGCAGCTTTACTACAGAACAGTTGAGCTAAGCCATGGCCAGGCTCCTTCCTGTCTCCTCCTTGCTCACACAGTAAATACTGTTTCACTTTCCAAAGAGCCCTCTGATGCTAAGGAGTTCTACTGCCCCTCCCCACCTGAAAAGAAATCTGTTCCAAATGCAAAACACAAGCAGAGGAGCGGATAGGAGAGGTTTCTGTGGGGCAAGGCTGAGGGAGAAAAGGGGATAGGATAGGGGAGGCTTCTGTATGGAAAGGCTGAGGTAGAGAAGGGGACAGGATAGGGGAGGGTTCTGTGGGGCAAGGGTGAGGGAGAGAAGGGGATAGGATGGAGGATTCTGTGGGGCAAGGGTGAGGGAGAGAAGTGGGGAGGATGGAGGATTCTGTGGGGCAAGGCTGAGAAGAGAAGGTGAGAGGACAGGCCGATCGTAAATTCTGTGGGGCAAGCCTGAGGGAGAGAAGGGGATAGGATAGGAGACGTTTCTGTGGGGCAAGCCTGAGGGAGAGAAGGGGATAGGATAGGGGAGGATTCTGTGGGGCAAGCCTGAGGGAGAGAAGGGGATAGGATAGGAGACGTTTCTGTGGGGCAAGGCTGAGGGAGAGAAGGGGAGAGGAGAGGCCGGATCATAACTACTCATTAATTTTCAAGCTGTAAGTGTCGATTTATCAAGCCCGATCACATAGTTTTGTAGTGGAGCATGGGTATTCAGCTAGTTGTTGATAAAGAAAAGGGCATAACTGACACACAACCCACAGTTGAGCAAAGGAAACTCCTTTGTTGGTGTGTGGATCGGAGTACCAAATTTTTGGGGAAGATGAACATTCCCGTGTTCTAAAAACTTTAGATATCTTCAGCTACCCTTGTGAAAAGAACTTTGAGAGAGAAAGAACTCTGGAAACTTTCCCCCACTTTTTTTTGCTACAAAATAAATATCTGCGCCACTCTTTCATTTCATGGGTGAATTCAGCTCGTGGCTTCCACAGCTTTTCTATTAAAGGAGTCTTGGACCAAATGTGATCTGACTTGGTACAGCTGTTCTTTCTGTTCTGCTACCCATGAGAACAGAACCGGGTCTCTAATGAGGAGCACGGAGCAAAATCAGCCCTTGGTGGAATTAGAGCTATTTTCCTACCCCTCAAGAACCATCCCTGGGAATAATTCGGAGTTCTGTCTTTTCAACAGGGGAAAGAACCCTCCGGTTGGGTTCACACCGCATGCCGATACCTAAAGTTGGATTAATAAGAGGTACATTCACACAATCAAATGCAGATTAGTAAACGCAATAATTTTTCAAATTGCTACTTATGGCTGCGAAACTTAAAAAGGCAGATAGGAGAAGGGTGGCTGTTGTAGGTGACTATTATGCATCCCATGGACTGCAAAAATAAGAAACAAAGAAGTCCTAGACCAAACCTCACTAAAAGCCAAACAGAGACTGTTATACTTTGGTCATGTCATGAGAGCTGACACACTTGAAAAGTCACTCATGCTGGGAGTCGTCGTCATCATCATCATCCTCTTTTAACGACCCCATAATCCCTTGCGGGGTGGAGTCTGGGCAACTGAATGGAGCTGAGTGTTTACTGACCGGATGCCCTTCCTGTCGCCAATGCGGAGTTTTATTCAGCAGATATATTCTCAGTGTGCTCAGAGAAAAATATCTGCCTCTACCTAGGATTGAACTCACAGCCTCCTGATTGTGAGGCGAGAGCTTCACCACTACGCCACTGCACCACCCTTCACTCATGCTGGGAGTGATCAGTGGAAAAAGGAGAAGGGGCTGCCCTAGCACCCACTGGCTGGACACCAGGATGACCATTGTAGATCTGAAGGAGGCGGTGAGAGACAGAGGGACATGGAGAGTTCTGATCCATAAAGTGGCCGAGGGTCGGACATGACTGAATGGATGACAACGATGACCTGAATGGATGACAACGATGACATTCACACAATATGTGATGCCTAAACAAGCAAACCCTACTATGACCTTAATGCAATCAATGCTTCCTAAATTTTCTCCTTCATTACCCCACACAGTTTATCCTACTGAAGTTCAAGGATCGGTTGCAAGTCCCTTCCTTCAGCACCGTTGTAACTTCAAACGAGTGGACTGCTGTGGCCTAGAGGTGGAGCTCTCGCCTCACAATCAGGAGGTTGTGAGTTCGATCCTAGGTAGAGGCAGATGTAGGGTCTCCTGTTTGGGCAGGGGGTTGGACTAGATGACCTGCAAGGTCCCTTCCAACTCTGTTAATCTGTTAAATTGCTGAATGGATGGTCATAACTCGAGGACTTCCTGTATTTTAAATAGAATATCGTGGGATGATCCTTAGATCACCTCAACAAATTCCCATTGGTAATTTCATAGATGTTTGTCTTAATAGGAATACTCGGGAGATTTTTCAAATAGATATCTCAATCTTTAGGTCAATCTAAAAGTCCATGTGATGGTGGGTAGTTGGTTCATGTGTGGTTACTCAAAGAAAAACTACTGTTTACTCAATTTGGGGTAAATTTTCCCCAGATTTGGAAAGCACTGGCTTAAGGTAACAGCCTGGCGTTGATGAACCACAAACCACTCTATTCTCATTTTAGCTTAACCTGGTCTGACTTTTGAGCCTGCCCTACAATTCAACATCATATTGATCATGATAGAGACATTTCTGAAAAATCTTCCTGCATTCATTCATTGTCTGTGGCTGAAGGGCTGTTTGTTTTGTGGTTGGCTGAATTTATAGCCTGTTTCAAGCCAGCTTCTGGATGGCTGTGTTTTGATGAATGGACTGTGGTGCGAATCTCCTTTAGAAGAGAGCAGAAAAACGTGTGGTGGAGAATTCAATCTGTCAGCAGAAGCATTTCCATTTTTGGTTGTATTTTAGCTGGGGAAACGGTGGGATCCAACAATAGAAAAATAGGCTGCCAACTTTTCTTTGATCTAGGATCAAAATCACACATGAATCTTGTGGAGTATATTGAGAAGGGTGGTTAGAATACCAGGATGTGGGTGTGTTCAGCCTAAAACTCAGTGGGTTTTTTTTTTCCAGTGGTGAAATCCAAATTTTTTTACTACCGGTTTTGTGGGCGTGGCAGGGGAAGGATACTGCAAAATCTCTATTCCCACCAGGGATGGGTTCTAACTTACCTCGTTGCTGGTCCGCTTCCTCCCGCGCCGCATGGCTGTGCCTCGTGGGCGCGTGCGCACTTCGCACGTATGCGCAGTGCAAAAAAAATATTAAAAAATTAAAAAAAAAACCCACCAAAAACAAGATGGCGATGCATGCGCAGTGCCGGAAACTTGGCTTCTGTGCATGCGCAGAAGAAAAAAAAATCTAAAAAAAAAAATCTAAAAAAATTCAAAAAAAAGATGGCGGCGCCCACGGACCGGCACCGACCGAACCGGATCGGTGACATCACCAGCGGGTCGCTACCAGTTCGGGTGAACCGGTCTGAACCAGGAGGAACCAACCTCTGGTTCCCACCACACTCCAGGGGAAGGATACTGCAAAATCTCCATTCCCCCCCCACTCCTGGGGCAAGCCAGAGGTGGTATTTGCTGGTTCTCTGAACTACTCAAAATTTCCGCTACCGGTTCTCCAGAACCTGTCAGAACCTGCTGGATTTCACCCCTTGGTTTTTTCCCCTTAATTCTCTTTCCTAATCCACTACACTGTATTGAACGTTAACTAATAATAATAAAAAAAGATTATTGTAGTCCCATCTGGGGGGAAAAATAGAACCACAGTATCAGCAAAGACCCTAACATTACCCAGAGTTTTTGTGTATGAATTGGGCATCCATATAAATCTATTTAATAAATAAAAGCCAAGCTGGGCAGCATACAAATCGAATAAATAAAATAAAATAAATAAACAAAACAAAATGGGCTGGAGGCCACTCACAAAACCTTAAGGGGTTGTTTACTCATAGTTTATTTCAAAACTTCTCTTTCTCTGTTAGACCTTTGGCTTCTGCATTCCAGACAGGCTGGCAAAACTGTCCAAACTTATAGTTTCTCCCAAATTAAGACCTCATCTGTTTTCTTTCCAGTTCTCTCTTTCCTTAAATATAACCAACAAATGCAGAAGATTATAGTAAATTCCTAGCCTGCTTGTGCCCTCTGCTTTCCTCTTGAATATTTGTGAATTCTGGTGAATATCCATTCCGTAATCTGTTGGCACCATCAACAGACATTATCTAACAAGTCTAATTTACGAGACTTGTATGCTGCCCATCTCGCCTTTTGTTTCTTATCTTAAACTGAAAATGGGAGAATCTTCCTTTTCCCAGCCTGTCAAGAAGAGATGGGGCTTGTGGTAGCTCGGTGTAATTCACTTGCCTGCTAATTAAAAAATGTCCATCAATTCTGGGTGACTCGTGTTACAGGCCCTGAAAGGCAGAGCTGCTCATGAACATTAAACGTCAAGCATGGAGACAACAGATAGAAGTAAATATTTGTAGCTCAGGATTGAACTCTCTATTAAATGTCTACTATTATATAATACAGAGCAAACCTAACTCCCTACTAGCACTGATTATGTTACCTAGTTGGGTATTGAAACATCTGCAAGAAAACAACCAAGTTCAGAGAGCAACAAGGACTTCACAGTAATCGTCGTCATCGTCGTCATCATCGTCGTCATCGTCGTCGTCGTCGTCCTCCTCCTCCTCCCACACCCCACTCCCTTCTAGCATTGATGATGTTACCTAGTTGGGTATTGAAATGTCTACAAGAAAACAAGCTCAGAGAGCAACAAGGACTTCACAGTCCTCCTCTTCTTCCCCTTCGTCCCACACCCCACTCCCTTCTAGCATTGATGTTACCTAGTTGGGTATTGAAATGTCTATAAGAAAACAGCCAAGCTCAGAGAGAAACAAGGACTTCATGGAGACAACCTTAGGGAGTAAAGCAGTGTTCCGATATCTAAGGGGCTGCCACAAAGAAGAGGGGGTCAACCTATTCTCAAAGTCATCTAAAGGCAGGACAAGAAGCAATGGATGGAAACTAACCAAGGAGAGAAGCAACCTAGAACTAATTTCCGGATAGTGCAGCAGTTCTCAACCTGTGGGTCGCGACCCCTTTGGGGGTCGAACGACCATTTCACAGGGGTCGCCGCGCACGTTAGCCCGCCATCTTGGTGCCACCGTCACTTGCAGGGGTGAAATGCTCCCGGTTCGGCCGTGCCTGCGGGTCGCCGGACAGCCGGTAGCTACAGAAGCGGGAGACGTCGCCCACCCGCCCGGACGCCGCCATTTGGGTTCTTTTCCCCTCTGCGCATGCTCAGAACGCTTTGCGCATGCGCAGAAGGTAAAAGAACCCAAATGGTGGCATCTGGGCGGATGGGCGAAGTCTGCCGCTTCCGTCGCTACCGGCTGTCCGGCGACCCGCAGGCCTCATCCCGCGCGGGGAGGGGGCGGGGAGGGGGTCGCGGCAGCGGGGGGGTCACGGCGGCAGCAGGGGGGTCATGGGGGGGTCGCGCCATTAGAAAGGTTGAGAACCACTGGGATAGTGGGAACAATTAATCAGTGGGATGACTTGCCTTCAGAAGTTGGGGGTGCTCCAACCCTGGAAGTTTTTAAGAAGAGATTGGACAGCCATTTGTCCAGGATGATAGGGTCTCCTACTTGAGCAGGGGGGTGGATGAGAAGACCTCCAAGGTCCCTTCCAACTCTGTTATTCTGTATTCTGAAAATGTGTTGAAAACATGGCCATGTACTGTAAGACCCTAAAAGAGAAAGGTGAACGGAGTACAACTGGATTAGTATCTCTGTCCATCCATCTGAGGTCAACATCAAGGGAGGATTTCTTCAGATCAGGAATCAGTCTGCTAGCATCTTGTCCAATCAACAAATTTTATTAAAAGGTATCAGATTCCCTAACTACACCATTGCTACAAAAAAAATAAATAAAAAAAATGGCCCTCACCTAACAGATCTACAGGCTGAGTTGAGATACAGCTTTGCCCAGATGGTGCTATTTTGTTTTTTTATTCAGCAGAAGCTTGTCAACCAGCCAGCATCCTTTGGTGACCCCCTCCAGCACCCCCCCCCGGAGTGCAGGGATCCCAAAGCTTTCCCCCTTTGCAGGAGGTCAGGTACATTTTAAAGAATAAAATGCTCTCCTTTGGCCTCGCGGCCAGATTGAAATTTTAATTTAAAGCCAAGCCATACTAGGACCTCCCCCCCACCCCGAGAAAATAGCCAAACAAATTTTAATATATTTTTCATACACTGCACAAAAAGTTCTAGATCAAGATCATGACCAGCCTCCCCTCCCCTATGAGTGGAGCATATGGCATAAACTTTGTCCGATGTGAAAGGTTTTTTGTGGAAAAGCGATGAAGGGTTGTTGTTTTTTTTTGAGACATTTGCTGAAAAGCAATAGTTTTGCCTGGATTCTCACAGTAGCACTAAAGAGATTCATCTCAACTGCTAGCAACCAAAATGTAGGGATTTTGCTTCACTGCAATTCATGCTGCTACATTTGTGTGTTTCTGTACATGTCCGTGGAGAGAAACTTCCCTCCTCAATAAAAGCTGTCCTCAACTGATGTTTGACTAGGAGAACATCCTTGAGGTTCTCCCACGTGCTCAGTCCTGCAGCCCTCAATGCTCTGGGGGTCACAAAAGCACAAGAAATGGGGTTGATTCTGCTGATGTCCCATGAGTGGCTAGATCCCTTATGCTAACTTCTCTTGGCCAATAGCAATAGCACCTAGACATATACGGCTTCACAGTGCTTTACAGCCCTCTCTAAGCGGTTCACAGAGTCAGCCTATTGCCCCCAACAATCTGGGTCCTCATTTGACCCACCTCGGAAGGATGGCAGCCTGAGTCAACCTTGAGCCTGGTGAGATTCGAACTGCTAAATTGCAGGCATCCGGCAGTCAGCAGAAGTAACCTGCAGTACTACACTCTAACCACTTCGCCACCGCGGCTCAAGCTTGCTGGCTGGGGAATTCTGGGAGTTGAAGTCCACCATCTTCAAGTTGCCAAGGTTGAGAAACACTAATTGAAGTAGGAAGCTCAATGAAAAAATGGGTGGAAGGTCTACCATTGGGATCTCCTGCCCCCTTGGAGACCATGTTGCTGGTCATCTTACATTCCTTCTCTTTTTTCTTTTAATGAATGTGGAGATCATTTTTAAGGTTCCTTTTTCAACTGGATCTTGATGTCAGGGTTCCAACCGATGTCCTAATTAAATCATGAGCCTCGAGCCAAGCTTCAAAAGAAATCCAGTTATTTATTAGGAGCTTCATGTCGGCACGTTCCAAATGAAGCCAACTCTGACCCCAAGTAATTTATGTTCCAACTCTGACCTTGTTTCCCCCCTCCCCCAAGGTGTGTCATCAGTCACATTCTCCAATGAAACAATTTTGCGGGTTGTAGAGATCACTCCCCTCTGGCCACTGTGGGTTACCTCGGAGATGGCCTTGACAGAGATATGGCTGGAATGTGCTTTTGTTTTGACTGCCATGCTGCCTTGCCGCAGCTGCAGAGTTCGTTTCCCCATTCCCCTTGCCTATGGCAACTCGAGAGCAGGCCAGGGATGCTTTGTATTTATTTATTTTTTATTTTTTTATACATCTCATGTCGTGAATGGTTTGTTTTCTGGGTTTCATACATATCAGTACAAATAATCATAATATTATTTTTAATAGTTACAATTCATTTTCATTTCTGATTTTAACACATAATATCTGCTATCATCTTCCAATTCTAATCCTTCTCATAATTCTATCACACTTCCTTTCATTTTAATATCTATTTTTACTCTTTTTCCCCTCATATTCCTGTCTCTATTTTAGCCCTCTTTTTTCCCTTCTCCTATCATTCTAATAATCAAAGACGTGATCTTTCCTTTTTTCATTATTCAATTTTCTGTATATGAATCATGATCTATTCTCTAGCTTTTCATTATTGCTCACGATTTTTATGTATATAATATTTTCTCCAATTCTTCATTTCTTGTAATCTTACTATTAATACAAGCTAATTTTCCCACTTATATAGCATTCCTAACAAATATTCAAAAATAATTTTTATCTATTACACCACATACAGTTGTTCAACTTATATAATTCTAATATTCTAATATTCATACACATTATTAAAAAGCTTTCATAAAATTCTCATTTACAAACTAATTTTCCAACCTATATAAATCTAATAATAGTATACATTACATTACTACATTACTAATATATATTGAAAACAATTTTTTCTCTTATACCACATACAAAACAGTTACCCAACTTATATAATCCTAATATTCATGCACATTTAAATGCTTTCATAAAACATTTCACCTTTTCTTTCCCCTTTATCCCACATCTTTCACCCAAATCCAAATTTTTAATCTTCTCTTTTTTTTGGGTTGTCTCCCATATACTTTTAAATTTTTTGTTTCATCTACTTTTAGTTCTTCCTTAGAACTATGCCCTCTAGCTTTCTCTCCCTTCACCCTTTCCCCCCACTTTCTAATTATATAACTACCTGTTCTGGCCCCTTTTTCTCCCCTCAAACTATCTTCCTGTTTCTCCCATTTCATTTTCACATCTTTTAAAGTATTTTCCTCCTGTTCTAGTTTCTTATTCACCATCAATTTTACTAATATCTTCTTCTTGTAGTCTTCTTCATGCTGATTTCCCAGTTCTGCTGTCTCCACTGCTCTTTCTAGTACCTCTGATCCTTCCTCATTGTCCTGGTCTTTACTTGTCATTCCTTGTATTAGTTTTTCCAATTTTTGATCTATATAATCCATACAACCAAATATTCCCTTCATCTCCTTGCGTTGTTCTTTTATAGAATCCTTAATGTCTTGGTACATCAATTCCATTTTATTATCTCCACTTGTTTCCATTTTATATTCAATCCAATTCAGGAAAAGAGATCAGGGGGTTCTCTACTCCTCTTCCAATCACTTTTATTTCCTCAACAATCTTCAGGGGGTCACTTGGTTAAAGATCTTGTTATTGTATTATTCTCCAATATTTTTAAAGTAAATGTTTGTAATCCAGCAAATGCAATAAGTCCCAAAGTTACACACTTCTCCTTTTAACCGCAGGTGGCACTCCAGCTTCAGCTTGGTACTGCCTCTCCGTGTGATACTAAAAGTCCGATTTTAATTATTTCAAATTTATAAATCTAATAGGAGGGCAAAGTTACCAATAATAAAAAACAAGTTCCAGTTCAAATTCCAGTATTTTTTTTAAATACCTTTTCAATACCACGTCTTCCTTTTGAGAGTTCAATTTTCTTTTCTATATTTTTTTTCCAAAAACATCTCCTTTTAAATATTCTGATTTTCTTAATGTGCTTTTTCGCCGCTAGCAAATAGCTCCAATATGCTTCCCCCTTGAATTTCTTGGGGTAATTTTCAGTAAAAAAAAATGTTCTTTTACCCAGTTCACAAGCCACTCTCTTTTCCCTCTCCTGCTCAGTCTTAGGTATTCAGGCTGTCTTTCAGCTTCATGGCAGCCATGTTTGCTGCCACAGCTCCCTGTCATCAGCAGAGGGGGCTTTCCAGTCAGGGAAGGGAGATGCGGCTCCCCTCTACCTGCTAGGTGGTCCCCCTTTCCTTCACCACCCCTCCAGGGTGGCTATGGTCCTGATTTGGACCCTCCAATAAGGACATGTTGGAGCTGACCGCAGAGCTCACGGGTCAGGCTTCCGAAGGTGCCGGAAGTACAACCGGAAGTCCGGAAGTACAACCGGAAGTCCGGCCAGGGATGCTTTGCGAGTTGACACTTGATCTACTTTGGAATTCTTCTGCGAAGGAGATGTGTAATTGGGGAGAACCTGTTAATATTTCCATCTGGATCTCTCCCCTACCCTTTGCTTGGGACCGAATCAAGCGTCCCTGTTTGTACCAAAGGGAGTTTCCTTTTAAATGCTAAAAGGAGTTGGAAATCCACTGATCTGGTGAGGTTCCACTCGGGTGAACAGCATTAAAATCTCCTGCCTCTTCCATCATTAACCTGATCTCCTTTGGGCCTGCAAGCCTGCTATTTCTGCTTTTGAAGTGTAAATGGAATTGCAAATTGCAGAGAGAGCCAAGCAGGTAAGAGTTTGCTTATCTACTCTTGTAAAAAAACAAAAACCAGAGATTTTGGGCTGGGGACACAGCCAGAGCGAAGAAATATAGCAAGGAGTGTGTCTCGGCGTATGGACACTGTTAAGGAATTGTGCAGAGTAACCTCTGGGCCCTGAAGGTTTGCACAGTTCACCGTAATGTTGCAGTAGATATGAGTAATGATTCAGTCAATACACAGATACGTTAAAGTGTATAAAAGTAGTTTACTTAAAGAGATAGCACAGTCCAAATAACAGTCCGAATCATACACGTTCAATCAGTCAGTGTTCAGAAGTACAGTAGTCTTCTTACCAGCCTGTCTTTGTCTTTATTAGCAAACAAGGATACTCTACTATCACAGATAGCTAGCTACACACAGAGCTTACAGACACGCAGTCACTCAGCAATGAATCAGCAAAAGAGAGAGAGATAACCAAGTTCTCTAGCTCCCTCTTATGGCCGTTACTGCCAGTCAGAATGCACCAATGCATTTAAAGCCATATTACATATATTACATTAAACAGTGATTTGTGGCTTGTTTATATTAACCAACCCAACTGTTTGGACAGAGTCCTAACATTCTCCCCTTTGGGTGGTTAATATATAACTTTTTACATCCTTAAATTATAACTTTCACAACTCTTCTTATGTTGAATAGCACCTTGTGCCTTCGTAAAATGAT
>QLTV01003119.1:419624-430082 GCA_003457575.1 Thermophis baileyi
CACTCTCTCTCTCTCTCTCTCTCTCTCTCTCTCTCTCTCTCTCTCTCTCTCTCTCTCTCTCTCTCTCCTCCCTCTCCCTCCTTCTCTTAAAACATTAACACCCCCCCCCCCACACACACACACACAATTCCACAGGGCCCAGCACATTTTGAAAGGATGTTTGAGTTCTACACTGAAGTCTGAGGGGTACTGTACAACACAAGATGTATGAAGGGACTTTCAAAATTGGCTTTATCTCAAGTGCTTCCTGCTTAGGTATTAAATATTGGGGGGGGGGATTCCAAAAAGAGATAAATCTCCATTTGTAAGAGTTGCAGTTGGTTTCAGCCAAGGAAATGGAATCAGAAAGCCAGTTGTGTACAGCGTTAAGATGATTTGTGATCTCAAATGACTTGAGGTTGAGAATGTTGAAGATGGTGTTTAAAGGGTAGTCCTGGGCCAGCTGGTTGGCTGGCATTTCTTGGTGGGGCAAGACTGTTAAGGAATTGTGCAGAGTAACCTCTGGACCCTGAAGGTTTGCACAGTTCACCGTAATGTTGCAGTAAATATGAGTAATGATTCAGTCAATAGACAGAAGTGTATAAAAGTAGTTTACTCAAAGAGATAGCACAGTCCAAATAACAGTCCGAATCATACACGTTCAATCAGTCAGTGTTCAGAAGTACAGTAGTCTTCTTACCAGCCTGTCTTTGTCTTTATCAGTAAACAAGGATACTCTACTATCACAGATAGCTAGCTACACACAGAGCTTACAGACACGAAGTCACTCAGCAATGAATCAGCAAAAGAGAGAGAGATAACCATGTTCTCTAGCTCCCTCTTATGGCCGTTACTGCCAGTCAGAATGCACCAATGCATTTAAAGCCATATTACATATATTACATTAAACAGTGATTTGTGGCTTGTTTATATTAACCAACCCAACTGTTTGGACAGAGTCCTAACAGACACTCACTGTGGTTGGCTGCTAAAAAGGGACCCTATGCTTCATGGCATATTCCTGATGCATGGGGGGGGGGAGAAGACCTCGTCTCAGTAACAACTTTGGAGGGCTTGCAGTGATGCCAACAGGACTTAAGTATGAGGAATGTGTTTAGCATGGTCAAACTGGTAGAGCTCATGGCTGTACAATGGTGTGGCTCAGTTTAGGTTTTTTCAAGCCAATCGGTCAAGTAGATCAGTGATTGTGGAACGGGACAGGAAAGGATGGTAGGGTCCTTGGTGCTCTCTGAGCTTGGTTGTTGTTCTGAAGATGTTTAATTAGCTAACTAGGTAACATCTTCAGTGCTAGAAGGGAGTGGGGTTTATGGGGAGAAGAAAGGGGAGGAGGATAACAATGACTGTGGGGCCCTTTGGTGCTCTCTGAGCTTGATGGTTTTCTTGCAGATGTTTCATTACCCAACTACCCAACATCATCAGTGCTAGAAGGGAGTGGGGTTTGCAGGAAGAAGGAGAAGGGAGAAGAAGAACAAACCCAAAAAACTTTAACCTTAGACTGTCTACTGTCGACCTCACCCCATTCCTAAGAGGTCTGTAAGGGGCGTGCATAAGCGCACCAGCGTGCCTACCGCCCCTGTCCTACTGTCCTATTGTCCTCATCTATCTGTATTCACTTTGATTATGTTTATGTTTATACCTATACCTGCTATCTTGTACATGTTTGACAAACAAATAAATAAATAAAAAGGGAGAAGAAGAACAACCATCCTTTGGTGATTTCTTGTCTTGGTTGTTTTCTTGCAGACGTTTCATGACCCAGCTAGGTAATGTCATCAGTGCTAGAAGAAAATGGTGTTTGTTCTCTGTTTATATACAAGTGGTTTGCCATCTGCTGAGCAAAACTTGCCTGCCTTTGTCTGCCAGATGTCCTGCATCTGTGGTCCCCAAATAGCTCGGGTAAAAGATAAAGCTTCCTTCAACAGCTACCTGTATGGTGACTTTGTGGATACGTCTACCTTACTCTCCTGCAACAATATGGAACTGTTTTTTTCCCCACTGCCTTCTTCTGGAACTTTCTAGCTTCCTCATCAGGCCCATTATTTGGGCAATAATGGATGGTCTCCTATCCTAGTTCCACCTGCTTAGTTTCTTGAGGTCTTTCAGGTTGATTAAATGCTACTGCCACTGTCTAGGGCAACCTTTCCCAACTTGGCAGCTTTAAGATGTGTGGACTTCAACTCCCAGAATTCCCTAGCCAGTATGCTCCAGCCATGAAGTCCAACTGAGGAAATCTGGGAGTTAAAGTCCACACATCTTAAAGTTTGCTAAGATTGAGAAACACTTCTCTAGGGATTATAGGGACATTTTTATATAGAGAAGTGATTTGGTCTTGTGCTCTTCCTGTATTATTTTTTTCTCTTAACTTAATTCAATGTGCAGCTCAAAAAGAAAATGTACTATAAAGACAGCGATCAGAAATACCTCTGTGTGTGTCTGTGTTTGTGTCTGTGTGTGTGTGTGTGTGTGTGTGTGTGTATCCTAGGTGTTGAAAAATTCACCTGCTTAAAAGCCAAATAGAAAATCCACTGAAATCCTTCTATTGATCTTAATTGGCTTTTGGCTCCAAGCCACGTTGGAGAAGGAAGGGTGATTAAATCCATAAATGGGATAGCCTAATAGATCAATTACACTAATGCAGCTGAGGCTTCCATAAAGATGTAAGACCAAAGTAGCCTTTCACAGCATGGCGAAGAAACACGGCCCAGTTGAGTCAGGAGGGCAGGATGGAAATACATTTGCATCAAATCCAGGGAAGGCAGAACTTTCAGCTGTGACGTTCAAAGCTCATTTAAAATTGATGGTCCGATAAACATGGTCTGGGCTAGAAAATTGATTCTGGAGTCTGGCATCACATATGTTGCATTTGGGGGCCTCGATGCTGAGTTAGACCCATGCTGAAGTCCTCACTTGACCCCAGAGCTCACTGGGTTAAGGTGGGTCAGACACTTCTCCTTCCTCTGTCTCAGCTCATCAAGCTTGTTGGTTGTTTGGATGGCTGGCTGGGGAATTCTGGGAGTTGAAGTCCACAAGTCTTAAAGTTGCCATGTTTGGAGACTCCCTGTCTTACGTGAACCCCAAAGATAGTGTTGCAGATAAACATGCTGAAAATTGGTGCTTTGGTCTGCCACATGCCCATTGTGAAGTTTCTGAAAGATGCCCTAATTAATTCATGAGTCACGAGCCAAACTCCAAAAGAAATATAGCGATTTATTAGGAGTGACATTTTGGCAATACTCTGATGCAGTCAGAACTGAGCTCATGCAGGTTACATGCCCTCATGACCATCTTTCGCCCCTTCTCACTGGACAGGCCATAAATCACATGCTCCAATAAACCACGTTGGCGGGCTGTGAACCCCACACCCCTCCTGCTGACTCCGGTAACCTAGGACACAATCAGTAAAAGAAACATTTGTGGAATGTAGTTTCAGTTAGTACAATCCGCCACTCCGTCAGCTCTCCCCCGCCCCTCCATTTCATGGCAACTTGAAATCTTTGCAAGTTGACACCCATTATGTTCACCAAGTGAATATTTTGAAAAATGTAGAGGTTGATGGGTGCACACCATTGTCCTGGAGAACCTCATCACCTTGTCCCAGGTGAGTGGGCAAGTAACCCTATCATCCATTCTGGGTCCTCTTCTTATTGGGCCATGGCCCAGAACAGAAATAAAATATCAGGTGGCTCAGGTTTTTAACTGACATAGGACACCTTTCCCTCCCTAGCTGTATAAAAACATGAGATACACGACATGAAGGATTCTCATTTATAATTTCTTCCTTTGTCTGTTCCATGCTGGGGCCCTGCAGCAACATTAATCTTGGAGGAGAGACTTGGAGAAGCTACCATTTTCATCTTCCCCCATTTCAGCTG
Organism: Thermophis baileyi; assembly: GCA_003457575.1. NCBI lineage: Eukaryota > Metazoa > Chordata > Lepidosauria > Squamata > Dipsadidae > Thermophis > Thermophis baileyi. Next base: position 423,497 of record QLTV01003119.1, read on the forward strand.
CCACAAACAAAGCAACTTGGTTTTGTCAGGAAATCTGTACTGTTGGATTTACAAGCTGCGCCTTGGTCACGGGGGTATCATCTATCATTCTAATAGTCAGACATGGCTGTCTATCAGACTACAGTGAGCTTGAAGGAACCCAACTCTGTCTCCAAGGATGGTCTTCTGATTTGCTTAGGTGGACCTCTGGGTGATACCAAAAACGAAGTTAAAATAGTCTTTAATTAGCCAATTTGGGTCTACGATACCCTGGAATGCAATTTTTCAAAGTCCTTTCTTTTTACAAGTCTGTCCATCTGATGGAGAACCTCAAGAAAGGTCAAGAGAAGCCTGGACCTCGACCAAGAGACAGCAAACAGGTTCTCCGCTTGACTGAGATCTGTTGTGTTGTGCTCCTGTGTACATTAAGTTCCATAAATGCTACTTTTGTACTTGGAGATGTAAATTAACAATGGGTCCATATGATCGAGTAGGGTTCATGTTTGTTATTTATTCAATGGCCCTTGATTGGTTTTGTAGATTTTGTTACTGGAGTATATTAGTCCAGCCTGCCTTTGATTCAATCTTTTTAGTTGTTTTTATGCATCTCTTAGTTTTGTGGGCTGCCCGGAGTTCACTGGAAATGGGTGGTCAATCCATTTAAATACATAAATAATAATGGCCACCTTCTTTGCTCCCTTTCTTTGGGGGTCAGGATATTTGAAGCCCCCTCCCCACCTGGAGATCCACTCAGGCACCTTGCAATATTTGGAGATCAGCAAGCCATGAAAAATATTTTGTTCTCTCTGGCTACTTCCTTCCTTCAGCAAGGCAGAGAGAGCAAAGATGTAAAGAAAGAAAGATGCCAAATAAATTATTGATCCCGAGCAGAATTAAAATGAATATAGAATGAATATTTACCGCAGCGGATCAAGTATTCATCCAGACAGTGTTGTCAGGCGATTTCGAGCATGGCGTGAAAAAGCAGCAAACAAGCCTCTTTTATCTTGCATGGGATCATTTGCAAGAATTCTGCTCCAAGATATGTCGGCTAAGGGGGTGAACGCCACCCCAGATATAAATGCTGCAAATGGGGAGAATTAGCACACGTTGCTCCAATTTGCATATGTGTGACGATTCCTGCTAGCCGGCATGTGAAAAGATGAGGACCACTCTGCAAAAGACCTTAGTCTTCTCATGGAGCACCACAAAATCCAATTCACCATAACACTGTTATCAGCGTAGCTCACAAAGCTTCATTCTGGAGCCCAGCTTCGTTGCCTTAAGGGCTAGAAACTCGCTTTCAAAGAAGAGGCAGAGGGGGAGGGAAAGGAGGAGGAATTTGAAATGTCTGTAGAGATGAATTTGTCACTGTTATTGTCTATGCTATACTCATATTATGCCAGATTTGGTAGCGGGTGCAAACTTTAATCCTGTTGGGCTAGACAAAGATAGATCCATCTAGGACAGGGGTGTCCAATCTTGGCAACTTTAAGGCCTGTGGACTTCCTCATGCTGGCTGTGGAATTCTGGGAGTTGAAGTCCATAAGTCTTAAATTTGGACACCCTGTTCTAGAATGTCATTCTGCATCTTACAATGGCAATCTTCCATACAGGTGAAGAAGATGATGATGATGATGATATCCGTTCAGTCATGTTTGACTCTTGGTGATTCTATGGGCCTGGTCTCTCCACATCTTCTGTTTTTGCACTATTTGTTCGAGTTCTTCTATGCTCTGGCTAGTGAGCTTTGATGGTGAGGTGAGCAAGAAGGACCTGCTAATCACACTTTCTCCAGGGTTTCTTCCAGATGTCTTGGACTTCTGAATAGACTACCCCTGCTTAGGCAGGAAACCCTACACCAGACAAATGGTTATCCAACATCTTCTTAAAAACTTCCAGTGTTGGAGCATTCACAACTTCTGGAGGCAAGCTGTTCCACTGATTAATTGTTCTAACTGTCAGGAAATTTCTCCTTAGTTCTAGGTTGCTTCTGTCTCTTGATTAGTTTCCACCCATTGCTTCTTGTCCTGCCTTCGGGTGCTTTGGAGAATAGCTTCACTCCCTCTTCTTTGTGGCGACACCTGAGATATTGGAACACTGCTATCATGCTTTCTGCTTTCATTGCCTCCTGGCTATCTAGGCATACTGGATGGAGATTTTGGGTGCTGTAGAGTAACACTTCCAAAGGGTACCACTGTACCAAAATAATAATAATAATCTTCTTGGCTTCTTCTAACGTCCTGCATTCCACCCATTATGAGCCAACATTGGTGGAAAACTCCACCTGGCACGTGTGCACCTATATGATTCATTCCATAGTGAGCTGAACTCCTTGCACTATTTTCTTCTCTCTGTCTTTCTCTCTCAATGGGAAGGGATGATTAGCAGCTGGCTTCTTTGTAGGAAGCTCAAAATCATACTCAGAGCTTAGTTGCTAAATACCAGGGGGAAGATCTGAAGATACACAGCCAGACTAGATCCTAGAGTGCCTATCAGATCACTGGGCCCCTGCTGGGGAAACAGAGTTACAAGCAACCTCATGTGGAGCGAGTGGGTGGGACAGCAGACCCACAACTCAAGGGAGAAAGAGCCTGGTGTTCCATGTTGCGCACCAGAGTAAATTTAACATGGATTTAAATTTGGACAACCTAGAACTACACCGCCTACGGTCTGACCTAAGCGTAGTACACAAAATTATCTGCTACAATGTCCTACCTGTCAATGACTACTTCAGCTTCAACCGCAATAATACATGGGCAAACAATAAATACAAGCTCAAGGTAAACCGCTCCAAACTCAATTGCAGAAAATATGACTTAGCAACAGAGTGGTCAATGCCTGGAATGCACTACCTGACTCTGTTGTTACATCCTCAAACCCCCATAACTTTAACTTAAAACTGTCTACCATGGACCTCACCCCATTCCTAAGAGATCTGTAAGGGGCGTGCATAAGCACACCAGCGTGCCTACCGTCCCTGTCCTACTGTCCCCATTTATTCGTACCCTGTATTTACTGTATTCAAATTCATGTTTATACTTATACCTGTTATCTCGTTATCTTGAAAAACTAAATAAATAAATAAATAAATTTGGTGGGGGAGGGCAGGTCTAAATGAGAGGCAGAACTTACAAGGAGAGAAGGAATAGATTATTTGAGGAAGAACGGGCAACGAGGAACACTCCACTGCCTGAAAACGGAGCCTCTGATTGAGGTATAGAGCAGTAAATCATGGAATCATGGAATCAGAATCATAGAATCATAGAAATTTCAGAAGAATTTCTGAATGCCCTTTGTCTTAAAATATGCTACATATCTCACTGACTTAAAACAGGGTCTCTGATCAAGATATAGAGCAGTCAGTCATAGACTCATGGAATCATGGAATCCTAGGATCATAGAATTATGGAATCATGGAATCATAGAAATTTTGGAAGAATTTGTGAATGTCCTTTGTCTTAAAATATGCTACATATCTCACTGTCTTAAAACAGAGTTTCTGATCGAGATGTAGAGCACTCAATCATGGAATCAGTGGAATCATGGAATCACGAAATCATAGAATCATAGATATTTTGGAAGAATTTCTGCATGTCCTTTGTCTTGAAATATGACACTCATCTCACTGAACTTGCTAGATCTGTCACATCTGTTCCATCCTTAATTTCCTCCAGGTACCTTTGAGTTAATTCCCTGTTGGCTGTAGGTGATACACACACCCCAGAAGTGGAGCACCCCTACTTCGAGAGGTTAGAGGCATTCAATCCCTCCTGCAACTCCAAGAGACATCAGTTTGGGTTATGCTGTCTGCATCTTCCCTCTTCAGAATGATTATGAGCATATTCATCTCACTTAACTTGGCCATGCAACAGGGTAAGAATCTCAGGAAGAAGAATGAAGAGTCTGCTTAGTCATGGATACTTCATAAAACGAGCCATTTTTCCCCCCCATCCCAGTTTTTCTTTGCAAGCTTCACATATAAAAATATTGGCATTGTGCATGCATCTGCATAAATTAAGGAAATTCACTGCCCCGTACTTCATCAGCTTAGCCTTCAACTCAATATACAGTAGACAAGGAGGGAAGGAACACCAGCCCAGTGCAATTTCTCATTAGGAGGCATAAATTAGCATAGCGTGGCTAAAAAAGAGGCAGCAATTGCCAATAGGGAAACTAGAAATACATACACAAACACACAGAGAGAGGCACTTTCATACTTCCTTTTCATGCTTTATGATCTAGTCACGTATATTTCCCACTTTTCTTTTCTTTTTTTAAAAAAAGATACACTCTTGCATCTGCATTATAAATGATAGCCGAGCTATAAAAACAACCAAACGCTTTGTTGTTTCTGTTGTCCTGGGATTCTTTTCAGAAAGTCTTTCATTAATCAAAGTTAATTGTAATCAGCTGTTGGGCCCTATAAATAATCAACCGTGTCACTGAGATATGGAATGAATCCACCCAAATTATGCTAACGAGGATGATTAGGTTGTATGAAATCTAAATTTGGGGAACAGCCGAGCAATCAGCGGAAAAAATAATTTCCATGCCGTCTCTCTTGTGTGTAGGAATCCGCAGGGCAGGAGGTGAGCCTATTAAATCTCTTTTTAAGAAAATAATTGTAGTAATTGAGCTTTTGAAAGACAAATGGAAAGATTCTGAAGCCTGCTTTGGTTATAGACTCAATGGTATGGCCAGGTGCTTGAACAAGGAGAATCTCACACATGTTATGAATACTCCATGGCCATATATGTGTGCAGATACGTGATTCAATCACCGTCAGGACTTCGGAACTGCATATTGCATGATGGGGACACAGAGGTTCTCTTCAGTTGTGGAAAAGGAATTGATCCTGGAGCCACCCTGATTAAGTTGCCTTGAATGGGTGCCCCGGTTCCTTACCCTTTTGAGTTGAGAAGGATCTGCAAATACAGTGTAGGTTGTAAAGTAGTGTTGTGGCCCACCAACAGTCAGCAGAGCTAGCAGCAGATTCGGACAGTAAGGAGGTTGGGGAGGAACATGGGCCAGTCCTGGAGTCTGGGGAAGGCTCTGACGAGTGCCCTGCGTCGGAGGCAGAGATGGGGCCAGGGCAGTCTGACAGTTATCAGTTGCCTTTGGAGTCAGACATCAGTGAGGCAGACAAACAGCTGGAGCCTGTTCCCAGTGTGCGCATGTACAGAGTTGCCAGACGAAGGGAACAGCTGAGGAACAAGGGTCGACTTGGGAGTAAGGCCACAGGTGGATGATGAATGGCCCCTCCCATAGGGAATAAAAGAGGAGCGAACGGGGAGGGGAGTTTGCAGGAGACAATTAGTTTGCTTAATTGGTTCGTGACTCTCAGAGACTTCTTGCCAAGTTTTGAAGATATCGGCCTGACAGCTCTCCAAGCCAGAGAAGGTCTGTGACTGTCAATTCTCTCTTGAAAGACTTTGCTGGATGTAAATGAGAAGAATTCACAGTAACTTAATAAAAAGGTTTTTTTGTCAGCACAAGGAGTCTGCTTCGTGGTTTGGGAATGCCTAGGTGAGAACAAGTAGCTGTTCCATAATGTATATACAGTATCAAAGTCATTTGTGATACTTTATAAACAAGGACAACCACAGAATTGTCTCCTTGACCAACCATGAAAAAGTAATCCCTAAATCCTGGCTGTACCTGCTCAGGGGCATCACTTCAATCATCACCGTCCTTGATTTGTAGATCCAGAATTTGTCCATACTTGAGGTATGCTATTAAGATGTCTGCTTGTCTCTAAAAACTCACTAGCAGTTTCAAGGAGCCATGAAGGAGATTATTTGGGTCACCATGAAAATCTTTTCTAAGGCATAAGATCCTATCAACTCTAGCTGGAGGGCTCCATCCTCTCACTACTTCATTTCCAGGTCCTGCATCATCTTCCAATGTATTATCTGGGACCCTTCTCTGTTTCCCATATTTTTGTAACCTGTGGTGTCTTTAATCTTGTCCAAATGCCCATTTTTCAAGCCCTGGAGAACTCATCACATTGGTCCAATCTTGAGAACGTACACCATGGATTTGCACATATGTTTCTCCTGTCTTCTTAAGCTCAAGGTAGTCCCCAATATGCTTTGGACCCCAATATGCTTTGCAAGATGATGCTCCTTCTTGTCCAATATATAAGAGATGACCGGACTTTCAGAAGGGACAATGTTTTTCAATTGAGCCCGAGAAGAAGACTTCAGGAAGAACTTCATCCCAAAGAGTCCTTACAGATTGGAAAGGGTGTATGTATCCAAAGAGTTTTCGTGAAGAGTGAAGGCGGTATGCTGGAAAGAAATACCATCAGTGGCACCTACATCATCTCTAGTGATCAAACAACCTCCCCACCCCTGCCTGTTTAAACCAAAGTTAGTAGAACAGAAGCCTCTGACATAGATAAATATTTGAAAAACTGCATGACAGATTTGAATGCAGGATTAGATTGTAAGCTTCTTAGGATGTGCTGATGTTTTGGGGCTGATGATCTTTGGAACATAGCATACATTGTGCTAATGATTGTGCTCATGTACACACACACATCTGTCTGTCTGTCTGTCTGTCTGTCTGTCTGTCTGTCTGTCTGTCTGTCTGTCTGTCTGTC
>QLTV01003119.1:440115-450136 GCA_003457575.1 Thermophis baileyi
AAAAAAAACATATATATATACACACACACACACACACACACACACACACACACACACACACACACACACAGAGATCAGTGAACCTAAGCCACACCCAGACTCCGAGCCGTCTGGGTCACCAAACAGCCCCCATTGGCTGACCTGTTACCATGTCTATCCCAATTCATGAACTCTCACATACTGACACAGACGCTGCAGGAAACTGCCCGATTACGGTACAGCTAAATAACACGCTGGAATTCCAGGAGGGAATGCATTTCTGCTAGACTGACCCAGGTTCTGAGGGCCTGGGATCATTAATCTCACCATTGCGAGAAGCTTGTAGGTGAAATCTTGCTTTAATTCCAAAGAGATGTTCAAAGCAATGCTAATTGGAGACATTCAAGCACCAATGGTGCTATGCAGACAAAGGAAGAGCCAAAGGGAGGGATCAAACATGTCATCAGTCTTGAGTCCCTTCAAGGCCACAAAAGATCTAAGGCCAGCCCACCTTGAACACAATTGATGTCTGTGGAGATTCTCAGTCATCCAGGTAATGGTTGTCCCCAAGGTGCTATTTCAAAAGGCAAGTGGACTTTGTTTTTCCTTGAAGATGTTTCGCTTCTCAGATAAACCTCCAAGTGGCCTCAAGAAAGAGTGCTAATGACCAGATGATTGCAAGGAATGTAAACCTTTCCCTCCTCCACCATTCAGTCAGAACTGAAGAAGCTTCTTGGATGAGAAACGAAATGTGATCAAAGGAAAAATAAAGTCCAGTTTTAGTTTAGTTTAGTTTAGTTTATTGTCATTGCACCTCGTACAATGAAATTAAATGCCATCTTCAGTGTACATCTCACAAACACACATCCTTCACATTCTATACAATTGTATTGAAAACCCCTGATATTGCATTAATATTGCACTCTACAGTAGAATCCAAAATAGTTACTGCCCTGGGATAGAAGCTGTTTTTCAGCCTACTTGTCCTTGTTTTTATTGTACTGTGGGGGGAAGAGGGGGAAAAGGGGGGGGGGGGGCAGGATGAGATGGATCTTTAAGAATATTTTGAACTTTCTTAAGGCAGCGGGGGCTATAAAGCTCTTCCAAAGAGGGGAGAGGGCAACCAATGATCCTCTGGGCAATGACGTTAACCCTCTGGAGCGCTGTCCTATCTGCCACTGTGCAATTGGCAAACCAGACACAGGTGCAGTAAGTTAAAATACTCTCTATGGTGCAGCGGTAGAAGGCCACCAGCAGTTTTCCATTCAGTTGTTGTTTCCTGAGAAGTCTCAGGTAGTGTAATCTTTTGAATTTTGAAAAAGCACCTTTGGGATGCTGACTTTTTCTTGGACCATGAGTAGTTCAGATTCTTCAGAGAAGTTTGCAATGCATCTTTATTCTACCCATTTGAACTGTTTGGATCTTCTGAAGGTGCATGACAGAAAACGGGAGAACATAGGCATTGAAAATGGAGGTGGTAGTCCTGCAGAAGGAGATTTCTTCATTTCTGCAGCTTCCTAATAAAAGCAGAGAAGGACACCGATCAACATGCATGGTTTTAATACACACACACACACACACACACACACACACACACACACACACCTACCCTGCATTTATGGGGTCACAGTCCCCGCCTGGTCTAATCAATGGTGGCAGTTGAATTTCCACGACATGGCTACCCACCACGTTGGTCCGTTTGTCTCCACCTCTCTCCAGAATAATAAATGAAATAGTTAACCAGGTGCCTTTTCTCTGGGTTGGCAGGTTATTTATATGCAAATATCCCCGCCTGGTGTGGCTGTTGATAAACATGATAACGGTGCCGTCTCGAAATGGGACGTGACTGATTGCCACCAGGCCTCTTCTGATAGGATGGGGGAAAAGTTAATATAGGATTATCCACTAGCAATTATATGCTATCAGAAGCAAAAGACTAATGCTGGCTTGATTGAAACGTGGCATGTTAAAATTAGGGATGGGTGGAATGATTAGAAGGGAAGAAAGGAAGGGTGAGGGGGGGGGAATATCCTGCCCACTCCCCCAATTTAGTTTACGGGGATTAGAATTCTGTGGCACGGCAATCTTTTTTACCTGTGCAAGGAAGGTGGGAAAAAAAAATCCTTTCTCCAAAGGTCGTTGAGTGACATTTACTTGGTTTAGATCCCTCTGTTGCAGACATTTTGTCATTGTTTTGGTCTGAAAAAATTTCTGCAGAAAAGAAAGCTACTTTTCCCCCTTCTTCAACCGTTATTAATCTAAACCATAGTTGTCTGAATTCAGGAGTTGTGCAGTGGCCTAGAGGTGGAGCTCTCGACTCACAATCAGGAGGCTGTGAGTTTGATCCTAGGTAGAGGCAGATATTTCTCTCTCTGGGCACAATGAGATTATATCTGCTGAATATAACTCCGCATTAGCGACAGGAAGGGCGTCTGGCCAGTAAACACTTAGCTCCATTCAGTTGCCCAGACTCCACTCCACAAGGGATTATGGGGTCGTTAAAAGATGATGATAGTTGTCTGAATTCATGAAGCTTTAAGGTTCAAGGATCTTCTAATGCAGATTTGGGATCAACAGCAACTTTCCTTTTTCCTTGAGAGCTGGGGTCTCATTATGGCTAATGCATCAGCAATGAAGAGTCAATACTAGGGTGGACTTGTATAATAAATAAAATTTGGTTCAGGTTGGGGACGTTTCTCACCTGCTTGTGTAGAAAACCACAAGCACACAGCCGTGAATTTTGTTCTCTTTTGCTTTTAGACAAGGTTGCAAGCTGCCTAGAGTTGCCTCTTGGTGAGAATGGCGGCAAAGAAATTTCATCATCATAAAAAACAATAAAGGCACAGACGTAGTTGGATCCAATTTGCAGATCTATGAGCTCTCTCTAACATTATGATACAACTGCAGACAAATATACGCGGGATTTCTTTTCCTCAATGAAAGACTTTAAATTTGGATTTTTTAGAGGGATCTATCAAGATAGATAGATAGATAAATAGATAGACAGAGAACAAGAGATAATAGGCAAAAATTAATAATTTTTAGATAAAAAGAGAAATATGGCTTTCTTGGTTTGACAGAAGAAATGTGTTCAGCTAATATGATTCAGAAAGTAGAAGAACAAAATTGGGGTCACCAACGGTGAAGGCCAGGCCATTCAAAAACAAGGCACAACGTCAGTTTCTTCTTGCCACAAAATTGCTCCAGCTACAGCACTCTACTTTTAATGCTTTCACATTTTGCACGGAGTCTCTACCGTTCTATTCCACCGTCCCCCCCCCTGGATTCTAGTTTACTATTTATTTTGTGGACTTAGAGCTCTTTAAATGCATTTAAGTTTCCTTCTTTTACTATCTTGCTGTTTGAAACTGGAGTCTTCTACCACGCTCCAAAAGGCTTGAGAAAAAGACCATCAGCCACAATCCAACGATGTGCTTGAAAAAACTTCCCTGGGCTAGAAAGGAACAAACATTTCGGTAGCTGAAATGCTGGCCGTCCAAAATTCAGCCTCTTATCTCGATAAGGAAAAGCAAACTCCATCTGTACCGTCTTGAGGAACTGCGATTAGAAGACTGTTCTGGCACATCGATTCATTTTGCAGCCTCGTGCTCTTAATAAACTTGTTCCAGAGATCAGTAACAACAAATATGATGTTGCTCAAACATTGATCATTTAGCTCAACTGAGAGGAGGTAAAGCAGAACACAGACACACAAAAACACACCACAAAACTAGGAAAAGAAGAAAGTTTAGAAGTTCAGGAGAGGGTGATGAAAGCAGTAAAACATGGAAGGAAGTGCAAGATGAAAGTAGAGAAATAAAAACTTTCCAAACTTTTGCATTTTTTTTGAACCAGTACTTTTGGACACTATTGTTTATTAATTCATTAAATTAATATACTACCAGACTCCCAACGTCTCTGGTGTATACAAGAAAACAACAACAACAACCAAGAAATAAAAAATACAGAAGAATAAAGGAGTAAAAGAATCTCCCATTTGATAATGATGAATTTCATTTTTAATATGGGAAGAGTGAAAGGGGAGCATATTTGTAGGTGTTTTGTAAACATACTGTGCATGTATATGTAATATGTATATAGAGTTTTATGTAACACTTTCCTTGTAGGGTGACGATATTTCGTTATTATTTATTTCATTTTTCATTTGATTTATTTGTATCCTGCTTTAATTATTTTTACAAATAACTCAAGGTGGCAAACATATCCAGAACACCTTCCTTCTCCTATTTTCCCAACAATAACAATCCTGTGCGGTGGGTTGGGCTGAGAACAAAGGATTGGCCCAAAGTCACCCAGCCGGCTTTCATGCATAAGGTGGGATTAGAACTCAACATCTCCTGCAGATTGCCCCAAATCACCCAGCCTGGTTTTATGCCTAAAGTGGGACTAGAACTCACCATCTCCTGGTGATTGGCCCAACATCACCCAGTTGACTTTCATGCCTAAGGTGGGACTAGAACTCTCCATCTCCTGGTGTTTGGCCCAACATCACCCAGCTGACTTTCATGCCTAAAGTGGGACTAGAACTCTCCATCTCCTGGTGATTGGCCCAACATCACCCAGCTGACTTTCATGCCTAAAGTGGGACTAGAACTCACCATCACAAATGACTTATGAGTCCTTTGACAAATTGAGGCCATAAATGCCTTTCCCCAGTGTTGAAGACCAAGTCTCCTAGCGATTAGAAGGGCTCAGAAAAGTATCTACTTCTCTTAGTTTGCCTTAGCTTTTTTACTCTTCTTCAGAAGAAGTTTTCAAAGGTTTTAGAACTTCTAATCCGTAATAATTGCCTCCTTAATCCTTTAAAGTATTCTTGGTTTTTGTTGTATTTCATGATTTCATCTTAACTTACCTTGAGTTCCTTAGGATAGTAGACAGGCAATAAATGTTTCAACAAATAAATTCATTACAAATTACTTTTATGGTCTGTAGAATATCTTCCTAACTCAATGCCTTTCACAGCAGGCAACTTAATATAGTTTTAGAAGTAAGTGAGATGGTGTAAGACTGCCTCACAATGGCCCAAATGAGTTCTAAAACCAAAACAGCCTCTTTATATATTCAAATAAATTACGGCATTTCTAATCTGCCCATTAAATGCACTTTTCCAAGTTGGGTGCAAATGAGTTACAAATGTACAATAAAAATTACAGAGTATATATATAAAAAAAACCCCAGCAGAATAATCAAGTTAAAATTACCAGCAGCAATCACAATGTCATCGAATTTAGGGACAAAACTACAATAATATCATTAGGAGGAAAACAATGTGAAGTTCTTTTAATGCTAAAAAAACCTTGATTCTTAAGAGCTCATATAAGGGCAGGTTTTAGCACTTCTATTTAAGATTAGTTGTGATTTTTAAACCAGATTTCATTTGCCTTTCTTCCTATTGGGATATTGCTTCTCGTTGTTATGCTCGAAAGCGGGGGGGGGGGGGGGATATGAAAGTTAGAATTTAGTTTGAAGATTGAATAATTATGCAGTTACAAAAATGGTTCGTAATAATTATAGGTTATGCAAAAAGTAGAGGTTGCAAATATATTAGTATTTTACTGTGTTGGAAAGAGTTGGAAGTCAACATTTTGATTCATTGGCTGGGATGGGTGGCTATAGAAATTGAATGAATGAATGAATGAACGAACAAATGAATGAATGAATGAATGAATGAACAAATGGATTTTTCCTATTTTCTTTCTCTCTCCATTTTTTAATTTTTAAATTAAAAATAGATAAGTTGTGATTCTTTGTATATGTCCCACTATATCATCCAATACATATACAGAATGCAATTATATTTAGTTCTGTGATGGTGTCACTACAGCAAGTGAAATTAGCGATTGGTCAAAACAAATTGATTAATAGTAAACAAGAAGTCAAAGACTCACTGTAGATTGATGACTACGCCCAATATTCTGCTTTACCTTTGCTTCAATTGTTTGGGAGATTTGATTGGAAGGATCTATTCCTGTCGTCTGATGCAAATATATAAGTTATGGGATTTGCACAGGGGTGGGTTCTGACTTACCTCGCTGCATGTGTGCTTCAAACCAAGTGCTAAAAACCAAGCTTCTGCACATGCCCAGAAGCAAAAAACAAGATGGCGGCACCTGTGGCGCCACCGAGAGAGCCGGTTTGGGGGCGTGTCCAGCCAGCCATCACTGGTAGCGGGAAAATTCCCGCTACCGGTTCTATAGAGCCGGTCCGAACTGGCAGGAGCCCACCTCTGGATTTGCATCATGACACGTTTCAAGAAGTGATGGATGGGAACTCTTCAGAGGGAGATCTAACCAGGAAATAAGAAGGAATTTCTTGACAGAACAATTAATCAATGGAACAACTTGATTCCCAGAGTTGTGGGTGCTCCATCACTGGAGGTTTTCAAGAAAAGATTGGACAACCATTTCTCCTTGATGGCCAAGGACTCCTGCCTTGGGCAGGCAGACTAGAAGACCTCCAAGGTCCTTTCCAGCCCTATGAATCTATTTTTTTCGCTTGCTCTCTTTCTACAGATAACTGTGTGGTCCATAAATGCCAAGATCTGGCAGATTGAGGGAAGTTTCTTCAACAGACATCTTATGGCCATCTCATTAAAGTAAGGGATATATTGTCCACCTACAAGAAGGTCAATTCTTCTGACGATTAAATCTTGAAGGGCAGGAGTCTAGAAAGTAGAGGCAGCTCTCGCCTCTTCATATACCTTCTCAAGATCTTTAAACCAAAAATACTTTTTCTTTTCTTTTTTTAAAGTGGGCATATGAGGGGACGTGGTGGCTCAATGGCTAAGACGCTGAGCTTGTCGATCAGAAAGGCCGGTAGTTCGGCAGTTCGAATCCCTAGCACCGCGTAACGGAGTGAGCTCCTGTTACTTGCCCCAGCTTCTGCCAACCTAGCAGTTCGAAAGCACGTAAAAAATGCAAGTAGAAAAATAGGGACCACTTTGGTGGGAAGGTAACAGCGTTCCGTGCGCCTTCGGCATTTAGTCATGCCGGCCACATGACCACGGAATCGTCAACAGACAGCGCTGGCTCTTCGGCTTAGAAACGGAGATAAGCACCGCCCCCTAGAGTCGGGAACGACTAGCACGTATGTGCGAGGGGAACCTTTACCTTTACCTTTATGATCGTCTAATTTACCCTCCTATGGTCAGTCCTTAAGCTGGAGTCCAACTTAAAACAAAGGGGGGGAAAATACACCACGATCAGTGTTTTCCTCCTGATAGAATCATAAATCTCAACACTCTGCTAATTCAGCTAATGATCTGTGCCTTTATGGATTTTTCTTTAAAAGCAAAAGAAACAAAAGCCTTAAGCCTTGTTACAACGCATTCTCCTGAAAATAACACCAACAACATCATACATTTAAGGTGAAAATGAGCGAGCCAATTTAACAAGCTGTGAGATATATGGAGAAGTTAAGGAGAATGTGGAGATGCACCATTCTTTTGTTTGAGAAGTTGATCTCTGGAATTCATGACATTCTGTGAGGGAAAATGTTGACTTTATGCCTTGGAGATGCTTGGCTGGCCATCATCAAAACACAGTGCTGACCTAGATAGCTGGAGAAAAAGTGTGGGCATGTGTTGACAAGATCAAAAGTCTGTTTAGCCATCTGCTGGTGGTTTCTAGCCCTGTTCCCTTATTGTTCATCACTCAGTCTTCCAACTTGCTTTGCTTCCAACCTGCCCACAAAACACTGATTATCTTCCAACTAAAAGAAAGCATGGAGAGAGGAAAAAAAAGGAATTGCAGAATGAGCAAAGGTTGTGGGTCTACAAGCATACATCCTGAGCTTTCATTGGGCAAATTCTGTGCCCTGTGTATGTGGGTCTGTCTAGAGCAGGGATGTCCAATCTTTGCAACTTTAAGACTTGTGGATTTCAACTCCCAGAATAAGAATTAAAGTTGCTAAATGTTTCTGGGGTAGCCAGGATAAAATGCAGAAGAAGCATTTTGTGATTACTTGGGGTGTGGCACGAAGGCAACACAGCCAGAGAACCGGTATGAGTCCCTGTATTGGCACCAACTTTGCCCCCAACGTCCCTTTAACTCTCCGGCCTGGAGAAAAGCTCTCTCACAAACCTGCAGATACTTCAGTCCAAACGCTGTAAACAGAATGACTGCAATCAATCACTCCAGCAGGGCAAGATAATGAGTCCCAGACAGGAAGAATAATTCTAGCAAGACAAGCACGGCACTAATTCAGACAGTCCGGAGGAATGCCAGGAATGCAGGCCACACTCTCAACACCAGATGAATTCAGCGTTTGTTCCCGACAAACGCCCCTCCCAACTGCCTCTCCTTTAAACTCCATCCCCAGGTGTGCCTTGTGAAGGGAACCGGGGCCCTTTCCTTCCTCGTAAGCCACGCAACCCATGTTGCTCTCTTCTGCATTCTTCCCTGCGTGCCCTAGGATGAGGAGGGGGTGGGCCTTGGTCTTCATCTGAACCCCCTCTCCCTTGTTCTACTTCTTCCCTGCTCTGCCCAGCCTGACTTTGCCCTTCCCCAGTTTCCTCCACAGCCAACGGAGCCACTCTCCCGCTCTCTGTCAGCTGTTCGACTTCTGTCTCAGATTCAGACTCCGATGGAGGCATGACACATTTAAGGAAGAGATGTTAAAGCATGGAGATTTTGGAGACCTCACTGGTCCAAGGTAAATATTCTTTGCATACTCCTTCCAACTTTGTTTCCAACAACAAAATTGTCTGCCACAACGTCCTACCTGTCAATGACTACTTCAGCTTCAACCGCAATAATACACGGGCAAACAATAGATACAAACTCAAAGTAAACCGCTCCAAACTCGATTGCAGAAAATATGACTTCAGCAACAGAGTGGTCAATGCCTGGAATGCACTACCTGACTCTGTTGTTACATCCACAAACCCCCAAAACTTTAACCTAAAACTGTCTACCGTGGACCTCACCCCATTCCTAAGAGGTCTGTAAGGGGGCATGCATAAGCGCACCAGCGTGCCTACCGTCGCTGTCCTACTGTTCCCATTATTCGTACTCATTTCTTATGCATATACTTTACCTGTTTATACTTATATGTTTATATGTTATGTTCATACTTATAATTGTTTTCTCGTACATGCTTGACAAACTAACTAATTAAATAAAATAAACGTATCTGCAAAAGCTGATTCAGTGTTGAATAGTCCTACAAGATTCGCTCTCTCGTTATTGATTTAGGAGGAGAGAATCTTGCAGTGCTACCCTAATCAATCGGTTCTGAGCTCCTTTCAAAAGTCAGAAGGTGGAGAGTCAGGGGAAGATTCAAATATTCTCCTTCAACAACTTAACTTTCCATCCGAGCGCATCTGCAGATAATGTTTTATGGATGGGTGGGCTTTGAAAATGGAGAGGAAGCTCGTTTTGAAAAACGTGCAGGGCTGGAGGGAAGGGTTGGGGATTGAGAAGAAGGTTCTGGTTCTGCAGTCAGTGGGCCTGCCGTGCTGTGCCTGACCTTGGTTCTTGAAGGTCTTTGGAAGATTTTTGTGAAAATAATGTCACTGCGCTCCTTGAAATAACAATGATCTTCTAAGTGGTGGGATTCAAATTTTTTAATAACCGGTTCTGTGGGCGTGGCTTATTTGGGACCATGGCTTGGTGGTCATGTGACTGGGTGGGCATGGCTAGCTGGTCATGTGACCGGGTGGGCATGGCTACGTGCATAGGGACTACTCAGAGGGCTGAAAAAAGTGAATTATGACCGGTCCTCGCATTTACAACTGGTCCGCGCACTTATGACCATCCTCACATTTTTGCCCATTGCAGCATTCTTAACAACCGTGTCAATCATTTCACAACTGCGGTGCTTCTCTTCGCCACGGTGACAAGATAGGGTGCAAAACGTAAAATGTGAGGACAGTTGTAAGTGCGAGGACCGGTTAAAAATCACTTTTGCAGCCCTCTGAGTAGTACCTATGTGCACCCGGCATGGCCAGGTGGTCATGTGACTGGGTGGGCATGGCCAACTCGACGTCACTCACGTCAAGGGGCAGTTCTCCTTGCCTGGC
>QLTV01003119.1:455469-479801 GCA_003457575.1 Thermophis baileyi
CTCATCATCTCCATAGACATTTAACCAGATTATGTGGAATTTTGGCAGAAGATTGCACACAATGTTCATTATCTTTTGTGAATACAACTAAAGAATGCTACTGTGGAGAACATTCTACTAGGGAGCAGTGGTGGGATTCAATTTTTTTTACTACCGGTTCTGTGGGCGTGGCTTGGTGGGTGTGGTGTGCCTTGGTGGGCATGGCTTGGTGGGCGTGGCAGGGGAAGGATACTGTAAAATCTCCATTCCCTCCCCACTCCAGGGGAAGGTTACTGCAAAATCCCCATTTCCTCCCGATCAGCTGGGACTCAGGAGGCAGAGAATAGATGGGGGTGGGGCCAGTCAGAGGTGATATTTACCAGTTCTCCGAACAACTCAAAATTTCCACTACCGGTTCTCCAGAACTGGTCAGAACCTGCTGAATCCCACCTCTGCTAGGGAGTATGAAGAGTTGGAAGATTTGACCCCACTTTTTCTTGCATTTTATTTTAGTTTTATGGTGTTCCTCTCTCAGAAGAAACCTACAACAGCATACAAAAAAACTATGAAATATCTCCAGTAAAAAATAATTTCAAATTATAACAGTGAAACAGGCTGTCCCAAGAATGCTTTTTTCAGGAGGCACCTGGACTTCCTTGTCTTTTCTTTTGAAGATGTTTCGCTTCTCATCCAAGAAGCGTCTTCAGCTCTGACAGGATAGTGAGGAATGGAAGGATTTATATTCCTTGCAGACAGCTGGTCATTGGCATCCTTTTAGAGAGCTGTTGAAGCACTTGGGGTTTTATCTGTGTCCTCAGGGTCACCTGAGTAGTGCTCCTGGTTCCTGTAGTCTGCAATTTTTCCTCTGGAAATCCATTCCTCATGAAAATTCTAGTTGCCTCCTGAAAAAAACAACCATTGGGACAACCATGACCTGGATGACTGAGAATCTCTACAGACTTTTAGTGAAACAGGCTGTTCTAAATACCAACAATAAGTAAAACCAACTCTATTTAAAAAGGAAAGACAGTCTGGTTCTGGAAGAGTTGGTACCCTGGAAATGTCCAAGTGAACACAAGCATGTCATTTTAGCTTTCACTTAAGGGTTAGTCAACTTTCTCTGAGAGAAAGGTCCATAATTGGGATCTAGGAGAACATACTTCAGAACATCCACAGTATTCTTTGAGATTCCAGAAATAGCAAAAAATGGAACCAGAAGTCCATGAATGGAAAGTTGAGGAACGATGCAACTCAAATGTAGATTCTCAATCATCCAGGTCATGGTTGTCCCAAAGATGCTTTTTCCAAAAGGCAACTGGACTTCCTTGTTTTTTTTCTTTGAAAACCTTTTCTCAGAATAGAAGAAGCTTCTTGGAACGAGAAGTGAAACCTTTTCAAAGAAAAAAAAAACCCAAGGAAATTCAGTTGCTTTTTTGGGTTGTCCCTTTGGGACAATACAACCCAAGATTTCCTATCAATAAAGGACAAATCAGCCATTCTCTGTTTGCATCCTATTCTGGAATGGAGTTCAAGAAACCACAATGTAGCCTGGATCAATATCTCCTGAAGTTCTAACGAAGAAGGCACAGCTACAGTAGGTCAACCAGGGGTGAAATGCTACCGGTTCGGCCCGGTCTGGGTATATCGGTAGCGACGGCAGCGCGAGGCTTGGCCCACCCGGCTGGACGTTGCCATTTTGTTGTTTTTAACCCTCTGCGCATTCGCAAAGTGTTCTGCGCATGCGCAGAGGGTGAAAAAGCACACGCACGAGCGGAGCGTGGGTGAAAAAGCACGCGTGCAAAGCGTGCTCTTCCAAACCGGTAGGGAAGGTAAGTAGATTTCACCGCTGAGGTCAACCTAATGGATGCTGGTGCAATTCCTCACCTAGCTTAGTTGATGATATCTCAATGTGACTTCCTGGGCAATTCCCTAGCTGCTAGAGCAACCTTGCTGCTGTAGCTCCAGGTGATGTTGGGCAGCTCTCCAGACTCCCCAGTAAAATAGGTAATCCATGGCAGATGTGGGATTATTCCTCTTCCTAGCAGTAACATGCATTTTTTTCCCTGTTCCGTTCCCACTTAGGAATTGTTTTTAGCACAGCTTAATTAAACTGCAGCCCAGCTCCTGTCTTTGTCACAGGCAAAAGAGCCACAAATTAATGGACTCAGCAAATGCTTTAAAAAGAGACGGGGAGGGGGGAGGAGGAGGGGGTGAACCCCGTGAGAACTTCTATGCGAGCAGCAAGAAGCTGCAATTTCATCTGCCATCGGCTCATGTCAGTATAGCAGAAAGTGGAAAAAAGAGAAAGAGCCAGAGAGAACTTTAATTATTGACCCCACTATGCAGAAGGAAGTATATTTATTTGCAACGTATAATCGGTGTGGAAGGCTGGCAGTAACCTCAGGAAGTTGCTATGATTATTAGCCTATTATTAGAGGAGACCACTGTTAAGTGGCAGAAATGATGCACAATGCTGACACAGTCTGGATCTCTGACAGTGATGGAGGGAGGGAAGGAAGGAAGGAAGGAAAAAAATCAAAAATAAATATGCACACCAGCGATACCGCAGCTGGGTTCTGCTCCAGTTATGAATAGTGGTGAAAAATTGGCTCTACTATAAGGAAATCAGGGTTGTTTCTGGGTCCATTTGAATGGGGTTTTGTATGTACATCATTAAAGTTGACATTAAGTTTGGGAAATAGAGAGAACTCAACTGAATGATGGGTTGATTTTCATGGGGACGTTCTCCTGGTCAGCTCCTTGGAATTGACAGACCGCTGATATTGTTTCTTGTTGGTAGATGATGGAAGCTTTCCAAGGTTGCAAGATCTTTCCCAGGTAATGCTAAAAAGGAAAGTGGAATCAATTGTTTGGAGCACTGTCTTCAATGTTGATTATGAATTATGAACCTTTCCTGGTATTTAAGGCTTGTGTTTTGGAGACAAAGATCTTGAAAAAGCACCAGAAGGTAAATAGGTTTGGCCAAACTCAAAGCTGGGACATGGTCTAAAGCAGCAACTTTAAGAGGCGTGGTCTTCAACTCCCAGAATTCCCCAGCCAGCCAGTCTTAAAGTCCAAGGGTCTTAAAGTTGTCCAGGTTGAGAAATACTGGTCTAAAGAAAGGAAGAATGGCCCGAACATTTTCATTTCTGAATTGGAGGTCCTGGAACATTAAGGCTGCTGGTAAATTATGTACATGTATTTATTTATTCCAACTACACTGATCCGTTTACTCATTGTCGAGCTCTTTCAATCAATACATGCTGTCATAAATGAACATGAAGGCATTGCAGGCATTGAAAATTACATTATTCTATTGCTACAGAGCAAGGTTTTATGCTCCATATCCCAGAAGAATCTATTGTGTTGAGAAGAAACCTGAAACTCTCATTTGATTTAAATGCAAGAGCATGTTCTATCATCTGCTTGGCACAATTCATAAATGAAAAGAGGAGAACCTGCTTCCTTGAAAGAATACGCGGGAAGGGCTATCCTGTGTTCTTCTTCAACCCATCAGCAGCTTACAGGAAAGGAGAGTCCCTTCTTCCTGTCACTTAAGGTTGAGTCTTCATGCAACAGCTTGCAAAACGAGGAAAGAACCAAAACATGATCATGCAACGTGAGAAGAACCCATTAAACAGAAAAGTATCAGAAGATGATGCGGTGGAATGACAAGAAAATAAATGTTAAGCAGACAGTAGCTCAGGTTTCATTAGAACTTCCTTCAGAAGAGGTGAACATAGTTCTGGAGAGCAGGACTCATAGGTAGTCCATAACACCTGGTTTTCTTGGTCTGAAGAGCAGCCATGCTCTCTTTGGATAATTTGAAGCATCATCAACTTGGTGGCTTCAAAAGCTTGTCATCTAATCACTGCATCCATATTTCCTAGTTCTGATTGCTCTCTGTGCCTCTAGGGGTTTCCATCACAAACCAAGATCATTGACTTGGACGTGTCCCTAGTTGTGTTAGACTGACCCACTGAACTTCAGGAATGCAACTTGGAAAAACAAATATCATTTTAGGCTTGTCTCCCTAGAAATAATTCCAGTTTCCTCTGTAAAAGAATGACATGTTTATCCTTTCTGTTTTCATGCAGTAGCCAATGACGTTTTACAGTGAATATTTGGCATGCCATGAATCATACAACAATAGTGCCCATTTGTCACAGTCTTGATAATTTGCTTGTATTTTTTTTTCCTTTAAATTTTATACTAAAGCAAGTGTTGCACACATTTTTAGGAACTGAAATGTCTCTACTTAATTATAGGCCTTGATGCACAATGGAGTTTGCAATGAAAGGGAGAACAATTTGCAATTCTTCTAACAGTTCTAAAGGATAATTCAGGAATGGTCCAGAGCAGGGATGCACAACTTAAAACTCAGCGCCATAGGGGGCCTCTGAAAATTTTGAATACTACTCCCAGAATACCACCACCATTTGCCAGTTAATTATAACGCTTAAGGTGAAGAATGGGAAAATTATTAAATTCATGAAATAATTATATTAAATGTATTGAATGAATAGACAACCGGGGGCCACACCTGATGGATCTTGGCTGATCTCAGGAGCTGAACAGGGATAACCCTGGCTAGTACTTGGATGGAGGAGGAAATTTCCAATTCAATTCAATCAGAATAGAGCTGGAAGGGACCTTGGAGGTCTTCTAGTCCAACCCCCTGCTCAAACAGGAGACCCTATACCACTTCATACTCAAGTGACTGTCCAGTCTCTTCTTAAAAACCTCCAGTGATGAAGCACCCACAACTTCTGGAGGCAAGCTGTTCCACTGGTTAATTGTCCTCACTTTTATGAAGTTTCTCCTTAGTTCCAGGTTGCTTCTCTCCTTGATTAGTTTCCATCCATTGTTTCTTGTCTGATTCAGGTCCTTTGGTAAATAAGTTGACCCCCTCCTCTTCGTGGCAACCTCTCAAATACTGGAATACTGCTATCATGGCTATAGACTATCCAGGCTGTAGACTAGTCAGAGAAATTGAAAGATACCCCAGTAGAAAGTGATACAAACCACTTCTGTATCACTGCCTGAAAACCTACATTAATGTCAGGTGCAAACAAACAGACCCATATGTAATAGAGTTCAAACTAACTACTTTATTGTGCTACGCCTATTCTACAGGAATCTCCTGAGTTTGGTGGCTTTTACCTGGGAAAGACCAGATAAGGTTCGAAGGCATTCAGGTGGAGTCAGACCTTCCCTCTTGTGTTTATGGAATGAATCCAGACTAATTTCCTGCTTGACCCCTTTCTCCTGACTGGGATGGTTGCTCTCAACATTGGAGGAGAATCACCAGCGTTGGCTGATTTGAAGGTATATTCATTATTCAATTAAATTTCTAGTTTGTCCTGGACCCATCTACTTTCTGGAGTGCAAATTCTGGCACTGAACCAACACTGGTTGAAATAGACCCGTCACCTTCAACTTCCTTGGACTTAGAGCCAACTTGCACTCTGGCAACTACGCCGCCGCCTTCGGTCTGACCTAAGTGTAGTACACAAAATTATCTGCTACAACGTCCTACCTGTCAATGACTACTTCAGCTTCAACCGCAACAATACACGAGCAAACAATAGATACAAACTCAAAGTAAACTGCTCCAAACTCAATTGCAGAAAATACGACTTCAGCAACAGAGTGGTCAATACCTGGAATGCACTACCTGACTCTGTGGATTCATCCCCAAACCCCCAAAACTTTAACCTTAGACTGTCTACCATTGACCTCACCCCATTCCTAAGAGGTCTGTAAGGGGCGTGCATAAGCGCACCAACGTGACTACCGTCCCTGTCCTAATGTCCCCCATTTATTTGTATCCATTTCCTGTATTCATAATCATGTTTATACTTATATCTGTTATCTTATACATGCTTGACAAATAAATAAAAATAAAAATAAATAAATAAAATAAACCAACTGGAATACCTCTTTTCTTCTCCTGACTTCATTCTTTCCTACTTCTCCAACTACAAACACAACATTGCACATCAAGCTCTCAACTGATGTTTGGTAGGGCTTTCTCCACCCTTGTCTGCAATCTCCAGACAAGAAAAGAGAGCTTACACCTTGGAGGAACTCTTCTACCTGCAGAGAAAAAGGTGATGATCTACGATTGTCCTCAACTGCTGACCCAGCCATCCGTCGCTCTGCTTATGGGACTTTTGACAAGACCATTATTTTCACCTCTGTGACGGGCCCAACAATTGATTGCCAAGAAGGATGGAGACAAAGGCCTTTTTCCTAGGAATTTTTCATCATTGAAGACTGGGGAGTGAATTTATTTTAGGGAATTAAACTGATTTATTCTTCCAGAATTTATTTATTTATTTTTTTTAAAAAACTGTGTGCTTAAAAACACTCAGAGCTGCTAACAGAACTTTGAAGCATAGAGAAGCATCTTCTTCAGGATTTACTGTAAGTCACGAAATGACATTTTTGTAAGTCATTCCCTCAGTGGTGGGTTTCAAATTTTTTTACCACCGGTTCTGTGGGCGTGGCGTGGCTTGGTGGGCGTGGTGTGGCTTGGTGGGCATGGCTTGGTGGGCGTGGCAGGGGAAGGATATTGTAAAATCTCCATTCCCACCCCACTCCAGCGGAAGGATACCGTAAAATCTCCATTTCCTCCCAATCAGCTGGGACTTGGGAGGCAGAGAATAGATGGGGGCGGGGCCAGTCAGAGGTGGTATTTACCAGTTCTTCGAACTACTCAAAATTTCCGCTACCAGTTCTCCAGAACTGGTCAGAACCTGCTGAAACCCACCTCTGCATTCCCTGTACTAAAGGGAAAGGACCTTAGATCATTTCTTCCAAACATGGGTTATATAGATGTTAGGGTTCGGTGTTCCATCCAAACATATATGTTGTGTAATACCTCAAATGACCCACGAGTACATTGAAGGATGCTCTAGACCAGGGCTCTCCAACCTTGGTAACTTTAAGACTTGTGGACTTCAACTCCCACAATTCCTCAGTCAGGCATGAAGGCTGGGGAATTCTGGGAATTGAAGTCCACAAGTCTTAAAGATGCCAAGGTTAGAGCCTGACTGAGGAATTCTGGGAGTTGAAGTACACAAGTCTTAAAGATGCCAAGGTTAGAGCCTGACTGAGGAATTCCGGGAGTTGAAGTCCACAAGTCTTAAAGATGCCAAGATTGGTGGGAGCCTGATGGAAAAATTCTGGGAGTTGAAGTCCACAAATCTTAAAGTTGCCAAGATTGTAGACTCCTGCTCTAAACTTACATGTACAGTATGTTTACCCAGATACACTTTCACATACAACTGACCAACAAATCTAGGTTTATTTTTAGCAGTTGCTCTGGGAGAAATTTGGAATGGGGAAAGAATCGTTGCAGATGAGCTCTGAAGAAAGCATAAAAGAGCAGAACTAACATTGTGCATTGCGTTGATGTAGATGAAACTAGTGTGCACAGAAATGAAGAGTGTGTGTGTGTGTGTGTGTGTGTGTGTGTGTGTGTGTGTGGGATGGGTGTGTATTAGAGCATTATATGTGAATAACAGAAATGTTGCTTAAGTAAGTTTAAGAAGTTTGGAAACCCACCTGGCTTTGAGTGCAGAGGTCAGGCTTATTTATTTTTAAATCTTCTGTTAATCGATACAGTTAGACTTCTGTATTGAAGAACTGTCTGGTTTTATCCTGAGGGAGACTCCATCTCTCTTCCCTTCTTTGGAGTATATTACGGAGCCTTTGTGTTTTCTAATTGGCCCTTTCAGGTAAGCAATTCCATCCAAACCAAAACCAAACATTTCCTTCTAGCCTGAAAGATGCCAACACAAGGATTTTCTAAATGTCTATGGAGATTCTCAGTCATCCAGGTCGTGGTTGTCCCAAAGGTGTTTTTTCAAGAGGCAAACTGGACTTTGTTTTTATTTATTTATTTATTTATTTATTTATTTATTTATTTATTTATTTATTTATTTATTTATTTATTTATTTATTTATATTTACTTATTTATTTATATTTACTTATTTATTTATATTTATTTATTTATATTTATATTTATTTATTTATTTATTTATTTATTTATTTTGTCAAACGTGTATATGATTACAGATAAAGTATAAACATGATTGTGAAAAAAATAAGAAGAAGTACAAGCATTGTTATGAGTACATGATACTTTACGAGTACGACCTTAGGACAGGGATGGTAGGCACGCTGGTGCGCTTATGCATGCCCCTTACAGACCTCTTAGGAATTGGGGTGAGGTCAATGATAGACAGTCTAAGCTGAAAGTTTTGGGGGTTTGGGGAAGAAACTACAGAGTCGGGTAATGTATTCCAGGCATTGACCACTCTGTTGCTGAAGTCGGATTTTTTGCAATCCAGTTTGGAAGGGTTTACCTTAAGTTTGTAATTTTTGTGGACCTTGTGTATTGTTGCGGTTGAAGCTGAAGTAGTCATTGACAGGTAGGACATTGTAGCAGATAATTTTGTGTGCTACACTTAGGTCAGATCGAAGGCGGCGTAGTTCTAAATTTTCTAGGCCCAAAATTTCAAGTCTGGTGGCATATGGTATTCTGTTGCGAACGGAGGAGTGTAGTGCTCATCTCGTGAAATATCTCTGGACATTCTCAATTGTGTTAATGTCTGATATGCAGTGTGGGTTCCAGACAGATGAGCTGTATTCAAGAATTGGTCTAGCAAATGTTTTGTATGCTCTGGTTAAAAGTACAATATTACCAGAGAAGAAGCTACGCAAGATTAGGTTAACCACTCTTAATGCCTTTTTAGCAATGCTGTTGCAGTGGGCTCTGGCACTCATCCAAGAAGCTTCTTCAGTTCTGGAGAACTGAACTCTAGAACTGAAGAAGCTTCTTGGATGAGAAGTGAAACATCTTCAAGGAAAAACAAAGTCCAGTTGCCTTTTGAAAAAGCACCTTTGGGACTGCTCTACTTTATAAGCCTCAGCAATGACTAATCTGACCCAGTTTTCACTGCCGCTCTTCCTAATCGAGGTAGTAAAAAGCATGGAAAGACCATGTGAGAAGATCAGGATTATAACTCAGTACTAGCTCACATCTGTTCTGTCCAAAAGATTTAGCTTCATGCTCCAGCATCTTCTGATAGGATTTGAAAAGACTCCTGTCTGAAACTCAGAAGAGACGTTGATAGTCAGTGCTGACGGGTTTAAGCTGGATAAACCAATGGTGTATCTCAGAAGAAGATTTTTTCTTTAAAGATTCCTTTGGCAGGATAAGCCTCCAACAAGAAAAGCAGATAAGCAGCAGGAATCTGTGAACACATGGCACATCGCCCTGAGATCAAACCACTGAGATCTACTCTAGCAATGTGAGCTGACTCTAGCAACAATATCCAAAATTCCAGAAATAGAACTATCTCAGAATTTCTACTGAAGTCCTTTAAAGTGATGATTGTGGGAACTAAAGCTGAGATCTTCAACCTTCCAGTTTATTTGGCATGACTCTTCTCCAGAATAAGTGGGATATTGCTGAAAAGGAGCTATATTCATTATCTGCATAAGTAGACATATTCTACGGTAGTTAAAAGAAGGACTAGGGGGGACATGATAGCAGTGTTCCAAAATCTAAGGGGCTGCCATAAAGAAGATGGGGTCAACCTATTCTCTAAAGCACCAGAAGGCAACACAAGAAACAATGGATGGAAACTAATCAAGGAGAGAACCAACCTAGAACCAAGGAGGAATGTCCTGACCATTAGAACAATTAACCAGTGGGACCATATGCCACCAGAGGTTGTGGGTGCTCCATCACTGGAGGTTTCTAAGAAGAGATTGGAGATTTGTCTGAAATGGTATAGGGTCTTTTGCTTGTGCAGGAGATTGGGCTAGAAGACCTCCAAGGTCCCTGCCTGGAGACAAAAACATATGAAGAATGGTTGTAGGAATTGGGTATGGCCAGTCTAGAGAAAAGAAGGACTAGGGGAGTCTTGATAGCAGTATTCCAGTATTTGAAGGGCTGCCACAAAGAAGAGGGGGACAAATTATTCTCCAAAGTGCCAGAGGGCAGGACAAGAAACAATGGATGGAAACTAATCAAGGAGAGAAGCAACCTGGAATTGAGGAGAAACTTACTAACAGGGAGGACAATTAACCAGTGGAACAGCTTGCCACCAGAAGTTGTGGGCGCTCCATCACTGGAGATTTTTAAGAGGAGACTGGACAGCCACTTATCTGAAATGGTATAGGTTCTCCTGTTTGAGCAGGGGGCTGGATTAGAAGACCTCCAAGGTCCCTTCCAACTCTGGAGAAAATCGTTTAAATCATCAAGTTCATTTGCTTTCTTGAGATGTTCTCCTAAGCCAGATCTTCCAGAAGTTTCACCTTAGGCCAAACTTCCGGTGATCAAAGAATCTATGTCTCATCCTCTATGGTTCTAAACTGCCCAGATTCACTTGACATGAGATGGGGGACATACAAGTGTAACAAACAAATACATAACAATGATCCATATTTTGCTTTTGAAGACTTTCACTCCTTTGATAATTTGCTTGAAAGATTCCCCCCACCCCAAAT
Source organism: Thermophis baileyi (assembly GCA_003457575.1). Lineage (NCBI taxonomy): Eukaryota > Metazoa > Chordata > Lepidosauria > Squamata > Dipsadidae > Thermophis > Thermophis baileyi. Next base: position 465,977 of record QLTV01003119.1, read on the forward strand.
CTATCTCAAAGTGTCACATCCAGCAGTGATAACTACCCAATCTAGTGCTCCAGTTAATAAAGTACTGGCATGCTACTATGAGATACCAAATGGGTGATATGGAACAAATTTGGGGGCTCTCACGGGTACCCTAAGGAACAGTTGTAGGACTGCTGCCAATATTCTGCTAGTCCCAATGATTTGAAATGGCACCACTGTTCCTTCTTGCGACGAATTCTTCTTTCCTGCTGTTTCACAGATGAATAATTCCCTTCTCCAATAGGTATCGGAAGGTTTTTTTTTCTCTTTCAATTTTCTTATTAACTTATTTGCACAAACACACACACACACACACGCCCACCCTGGAAACAGAAACCTGATATGAACAGGTTCTCTCTGTCAGCACGTGGCTTCATTTTTCTGCCGCACAAAGGCTCTTCTCTTTAGATAATTAGTATCTGATACTTTTTAAACAGATGGGGTTTTGCTATCTGTGGGCACTGCAGCCTAAAATCAATCTTGAGCAAATATTGTATTAATTTCCAAGGTTCTTGTCTCTGTGGACAACCTACCTCCCCCCACCCCCACCTCTTCTCTTCTGAGAAGGCAGTAATGGTGAGAACATTAATATTAGATAATTATGACTTTGAAAGATTAAATGAATGAAGGAGGGGGAGAAAATGGAGATGGGGAAGATAAGCATCTTGTTAAACGGTGAACAGCATATCAAAAACCGTTTCATCCCCCCACCGGATTGCAATTACGACCACTTTGGAATGTAAAATAAGTTCTTCACAATTTCATTTCCAACTCATAAGCCACCTACCAGGGTAAACAAAGTCCTTTGTCTGAGGTTTTTTTCCCTTCCCTTGGATGTCAAATCTGCAAAATATAAAATTTTTAAAAGAGTGTTGAAAAAGGTACACAGCGAAGGTGATAGGTAATAGGGCTAGTTATGTTTTTCTTTTTTAAAAAAAGTACTTATATTAAGATAAGTTGCATCAGATTTGCCCGCCTCTGTGAAATGCACATATTAGAGAGTGAAAGCAGAATGATTTTTTTTAAAAAGACCTTTAAATTAATAATTATGTAAAATCAAGGGTAATATAGTGAAAGCCTCTTTACTTTCACAAAGAGAATTTTTAAAAGGTTAGACAGCAGACTAAAATACTGCCAAACCCCCCCCCCCCCAAAAAGACTTTTATCAATCTGAAAAACCTGCCGCTCCCATTAATATGAAAAATACGATCATTATCGTCACCACTAATATTGGTAATAAGTGAAACCAGGGCAGGGGTGGGTTCTAACTTACCTCGCTGCTGGTTCGCTTCCTCCCGCGCCATGTGGGCACACACGCGCGAAGCGCAGTGCTGAAAATCCAGCTTCTGCAGATGCGCAGAAACAAAAAACACCTTCTGCGCGTGAGCAGAAGCGAAAAACAAGATGGTGGTGCCATAGGCGAGAGAGCCACTTTGGGGGCGTGTCCAGCTGGCCATCGCTGCCGGTTCGGCGAGCAGGGGAAAATTCCCGCTACCGGTTCTAAAGAACCGGTCCGAACCGGCAGGAACCCACCTCTGAACCAGGGAACAAGCTCCTGGATGAGATGGGGACAGAATGAATACAGGTAGTCCTCGACTTACAACAGTTCGCTTAGTGACCGTTCAAATTACAACGGCACTGAAAAAAGTGACTTATGACCGTTTTTTCACACTTATGACCATTGCGGCATAGTGTGCTGCTGTCTATTTTTATATGCATTTAGGATTTTGTCTATAATATAGATGGCCTAGCTGCCAAATGATTCCAGTTAACTGAATTGTGGCAGAGGTGGAAAAAAGATGAATATTATCCAAAGGAGAAAATTCTCTTTCTCTTTCTCCCTCCTCTCCCCCTCCCTCTGCCTCCTCTCTCTTTCTTTCTCTCTCTCTCTCTTTCATAAACACTCTCCCTCCTCTCTCTTTCTTTCTCTCACAGACACACACACCTACCCTCCCTCTCCCTCTTCCTCCTCTCTCTCTCTCTCTCACACCCTCCCTCTCTCTCCCTCTCCCTCTCCTTCTTCTCTCTTTCTCTTTCTCTCTCTCATACACACTCTCCTCTCTCTTTCTCTCACAGACACACCCTCCCTCCTTCTCCCTTTCCCTTTCCCTCTCCCTCTCCCTCTCCCTCTCCTTCCTCTCTCTCTCTCTCACACACACCCTCTCTCCCTCTCCCTCTCCCTCTTCCTCTCCTTCCTCTCTCTCTCTCTCTCTCTCTCACACACACACACGCTCCCTCCCTCTGTCTCCCTCTCCTCCCTCTCTCTTTCTCTCTTGCACACACAGACACGCACACACCTCTTCCTCTCCCTCTCTGTCTCTCTCTCTCTCCCCCTCTCTTTCTCTCCCTCCATCTCCCTTTCTCTCTCTTTCTCTGCCTTTCCTTCCCTCTATCTCTCTCTCCTTCCTCTTTGGTCGGGTTACAGCCCTTGACTCTTGCATTCAAGACATTATTTCAGCAGGTCTGGCTTACTTAGCAGCAGGTCGTCCTTCGTCTTTGAGTGCCTACTGGGAGATCAGAGAAGAGATTCACTTCTACAAATTGGCTGGGCGGTTTATTTTCCCCGTGGCAGAGCCCGCGGGGTTAAGGGGCTGGCCGTGCCCACTCTCTGGCAGAGTTGGTGGGAATATAATTGTAACTCAGGACTGACCAGAAACAGCATTTCCTTTCTCTGCTGCTCATGCTTGTTTTCAGAAGAGGAAACCCACTTGCACACAAAGGCATGCAATTATGTCCATGCTGTCCATGCTCAAATTTTCTATTCTCTTAATTTAATTGCCGGTGGTACAAATGGCCACATTCTCTCCAGAGAACCAACACATCCTAGGCCAATAAAAGCTGAGGTTTCTAGAATGCCAATAATATTGTAGGAATCGAGTTGTTATAATCCCAAGGCCTCTTTAATCAAGACTGCTGGTTTCCCACAGCCGTAATGAGGTGAGAAGCAGGGATTTTGCAGCAGGTTCTGTTGGAGAACTGAGGAATGTCCTTTCCTTCCAAAAAACACTGGGACAAATGCCTCTGTGTTGATCAGGGGTGGGTTCTGACTTACCTCGCTGCCGGTTCGCTTCCTCACGCGCGCGCACGCACAGTGCTAAAAACCAAGCTTCTGCGCACACGCAGAAGCAAAAAACAAGATGGCAGCGCCTATTGCGCCGCCGAGAGAGCCAGTTTGGGGGCGTGTCCAGCCGGCCATCGCTGCCAGTTCGGTGAGCGGGGGAAAATTCCCGCTACTGGTTCTATAGAGTCGGTCCGAACCGGCAGGAACCCACCTCTGGTGTTGATGTGTCAGAGTGTTGACGCATATATGTGTGCTGTGTGACTGTGACATCTCCTTGGGTATGGTCATGTGATGAGCAGCTTAACATGATTTGCAACCGTAATTTTGGGCTCAATAACGGTGGTAAGTCGAGGACTATCTGTATCGGGTAGAATTCCCGCAGGTGAAATCTGAACTTCTGATGCACAGAAATCATGTCCAAGGTGGTGTCCACCAAAGATCAGTCAATCTTGCACCACCTATATCGAAGGACTTATTAAATGGACTAAAACAGAAACTAATTTGCAAACATTTACAAGGACAGCTTGCAGATGAAATCCTGCATGTTACAAAGACTTTTCACACCCTGAAACGAGAGGGAGCATCCCAGGGGTGAAATTCAAAATTTTTCCCTGCCGGTTCTGTGGGCGTGGCTTGGTGGGTGTGGCAGGGGAAGGATACTGCAAAATCCCCATTCCCACCCAGGAGAAGGATACTGCAAAATCCCCACTCCTGGGGGAAGGATATTGCAAAATCTCCATTCCCACCCCACTCTGGGGCCAGCCAGAGGTGGTATTTGCTGGTTCTCCAAACTACTCAAAATTTCCGCTACCGGTTCTCCAGAACCTGTCAGAACCTGCTGGATTTCACCCCTGGAGCATCCTTGCCAAGGAAAAGCTCAGACAGACACAGAAGCAGAAACAACTCAGAGAAATAATTTAGGGCCTTCTGAAATTAAGGTGTCGGTGAGATGCATTCCCAGTAGATGGCAGTGAAGAACACTCTTCGTGTACTGTGTGATATATAATTCCACCCTGCAGAATGCAGAAAAGACCTCAGCCGTCTTGATTTAGCAATAGCGATAGCACTTCGACTTATATACTGCTTCACAGTGCTTTACAGCCCTCTCTAAGTGGTTTTACAGAGTCAGCCTATTGCCCCCAACAATATGGGTCCTCATTTTACTGACCTTGGAAGGATGGAAGGCTGAGTCAACCTTGAGCCAGTCAGGATCGAACCGCTGGCAGCTGGCAGTTAGCAGAAGTAGCTGGCAGTATTGCATTCTAACCACTGTGCCACCATGGCTCCTAGCCTAGTTCTTGTCCCACGCATGGGTAAAGAAGGACAGTTGACTGCAATGGGTAGTTGGGACTGCAGGTGTATCCCTTTTACCTAGCTACCCACGTGCACTTCACTTCCTTTCTTGTAAAAACTAGTACCTTTCTTAAATGCCCACTCCCTACCAAGTCTACTAGACATAACTGGGTATCTTAGTAAGAGGGCCCCACAGGAAACATTGAAAAAAACCACAGGCTGCATCTGGCTATATATCAATGTGGTTGGATAGGGCCCATGAAATTTAATCTGGAGAAAAGCAAGGTTTTACACCTAGGTAGGAGAAACCAAAGGTACAAGTACAGATTAGGTGAAATCTGGCTCAAAAACAGCAACGGTGAGAGGGATCTTGGAGTCCTAGTGGACGATCACTTAACCATGAGTGGCAGCAGCCAAATAAGCTAACACAATCCTTGGTTGTATAAACAGAGGCATAGAATCAGTAATAGGTTGCAAATCCCGTCGCTACCGGTTCGCGCTCGTGCTCGTGCATGCGCGTGACACTTCTGCGCTTGCGCATGCGCGTGACACTTCTGCGCATGCGCAGAAGCGTCCGGGGTGGGTGGGCGGAGTCTCCCGACGCCGCTACCAGTTCGTAGATCCGGGCTGTACTGGTAGCAACCCACCGCTGCATAGAATCAAAATCACGTGAAGTATTAGCACCGCTTTATAATTCCTTAGGTAAGACCACACCTGGAAATACTGAATCCAGTTCTGGTCACCACATTATAAAAAAGATGTTGAGACTTTGGAAAAAGTGCAAAGAAGAGCAACCAAGATGATTAAGGACCTGGAGACAAAAACATATGAAGTATGGTTGCAGGAACTGGGTATGGGCAGTCTAGAGAAAAGAAGGACTAGGGGGGACATGATAGCAGTATTCCAGTATTTGAGGGGCTGCCACAAAGAAGAAGGGGGGTCAACTTATTCTCCAAAGCACCCGAAGGCAGGACAAGAAGCAATGGGTGGAAACTAATCAAGGAGAGAAGCAACCTGGAATTAAGGAGAAATTTCCTAACAGTGAGAACAATTAACCAGTGGAACAACTTGCCTCCAGAAATTGTAGGTGCTTCATCACTGGAAGTTTTTAAGAAAAGAATGGACAGCCATTTGTCTGAAATGGTATAGGACAGTGATGGCGAACCTTTTTGGCACAGAGTGCCCAAACTGGAAGGCGTGCATGCATGTGTGCGTGCATGTGCGCCAGAGCATTGGAAACCCGACGACCAGCTGGCTGAGCTGGAGTGACAGTGCGTGTGCCCACAGAGAGGGCTCTGCGTGCCACCTCTGGCACGCATGCCATAGGTTCGCCATCACAGGTATAGGATCTCCTGGGCAGGGGGTTGGACTAGAAGACCTCCAAGATCCCTTCCAGCTCTATTCTGATTGATTGATTGACTCCCATGCTAATCATGGTGCATCTATATGTTTCTCGTCATGACCTCTAATTCGGCAAAACAGTGCATCCTAGGACAACAATTTTTGAACCAAGGTGAACCTTAAATGTGCCAACTTACAGAATGCATCCAGAATCCAGGACTCTTGATTCCTGAAAGAAATGAAATTTGGAAAAGTTGTGTCTATTTCGGGGCTACTGGCTGCTGCTGCAGTGTAGCTGAGGTCATATGATCTTCGTTTTCAATATTCCTGACAGTCTCCCAGCCAGTCTCACAATCCCTCGCTCCCCTCCCCCTCCCCATAGCAGCAGCTATTTATCTGTTTGCTGGGAAGGGAAGGGAAGAAAGCGAAGGGAAGGGAAGAAAGCGAAGGGAAGGGAGGGAAGGGAAGGGAAGGGAGGGAAGGGAAGGGAAGGGAGGGAAGGGAAGGGAAGGGAAGGGAAGGGAAAGGAAGGGAAAGGAAGGGAAAGGAAGGGAAAGGAAGGGAAAGGAAGGGGAAGGGAGGGAAAGGGGAAAGCAGCTATTTATCTGTTTGCTGGGAAGGGAAGGGAAGAAAGCAAAGGGAAGGGAAGGAAGGGAAGGGAAGGGAGGGAAGGGAAGGGAAGAAAGTGAGGGGAAGGGAGAGAAGAAAGCAAAGGAAAGGGAAGGGAAGAAAGGGAAGGGAAGGGAAGGGAAGGGAAGGGAAGGGAAGGGAAAGGAAGGGAAGAAAGCGAAGGGAAGGGAAGGGAAGAAAGCAAAGGGAAGGGAGGGAAGGGAAGGGAAGGGAAGAATTCAAAGGGAAGGGAAGGGAAGAAAGCAAAGGGAAGGGAAGGGAAGAAAGCCAAGGGAAGGGAGGGAAGGGAAGGGAAGGGAGGGAAGGGAAGAAAGCGAAGGGAAGGGAGGGAAGGGAAGGGAAGGGAAGGGAAGAAAGCGAAGGGAAGGGAGGGAAGGGAAGAAAGCAAAGGGAAGGGAAGGAAGGGAAGGGAAGGGAAGGGAAGAAAGGGAAGGGAAGGGAGGGAAGAAAGCAAAGGAAAGGGAAGGGAAGGGAAGGGAGGGAAGGGAAGGGAAGGGAAGGGAAGGGAAAGGAAAGGAAGGGAAGGGAAAGGAAGGGAAGGGAATGGGAAGGGAAGAAAGGGAAGGGAAGAAAGCGAAGGGAAGGGAAGGGAAGGGAAGAAAGCGAAGGGAAGGGAAGGGAAGGGAAGGGAAAGGAAGGGAAAGGAAGGGAAGAAAGCGAAGGGAAGGGAAGGGAGGGAAGGGAAGGGAAGAATTCAAAGGGAAGGGAAGGGAAGAAAGCGAAGGGAAGGGAAGGAAGGGAAGGGAAGGGAAGAAAGCCAAGGGAAGGGAAGAAAGCAAAGGGGAGGGAAGAAAGCAAGGGGAAGGGAAGGAATCCAATGCTCCTTGCCAGATTCCCATAAGGAAGCCAGCAGGAAGTCAGAATCCGCTCCTGCTCCCTTTGCTTTTTTGCCCATCCTTGATCTTTCTGTTTTAATGTTTGAGTAAGGAAATATCTCTGAAATGATGACCCAACATGGCATGGGTTGCCTAATCCCAAACAAATTAGAAATCCATTGTCATGGCTGGCCAAGGACCCCCCCCCCGCCAATTTGATCCTGCTGAATGCAGAATTAATTCAAACAAGTGAAAAGTGTTTAGAAATGGGCAGAAGCTTATCTTTCAGAAGTGAGTTTGGTCGTAAAAGGCCATATTTAGGATTTTTTTTTTTACTAGCTCAAGTAAGATGGGACAAATAAGGACAGACAGGAGAGAAATCTGTTTAGCTCATATTTGAATGCAAATTTACAGCAGTTCCCTCTATTCTGACAGGTTAAGTGATTATAGAACAGCGTTTCTCAACCTGTGGGTCGCGACCCCTTTGGGAGTCGAACGACCCTTTCACAGGGGTTGCCTAAGCGCGCGCTAGCCTGCCATCTTGGTGCCACGCCCCCTTTGTCACCTCATCGTGCGCAGAAAGGGGGCGGGGCGGGGGTCGCGGCATTAGGAAGGTTGAGAACCACTGTTATAGAAGTTGGTAGAAAATATATACTGATCAGGAAGTATTGGACAAAATAGTATTTGCAGAAACGATGTACTTTAGACCACATCTCAACAATAATGCCTCCACTTGCTGAACGGTCTATTCACAGAGCACAAAAACTATTTAGTGCAAAGATCTTTAAAAAAAAAAACTTAGCTTCAACACATCGGATTTGTCAGGATTTGCAAAAATGAAGAGCTGGGAAAAAAAGAAATGACAGTCACCATAATTTCTTGCCGGTTTATTTATTTATTTATTTATTTTTGAGAAGGGATAGGGGGGAAAAAGAGGATAGGGGGAAAAAGCGAGGAAGGAAGGAAGGAAGGAAGGAAGGAAGGAAGGAAGGAAGGAAGGAAGGCTATGGAGCTTCTCCGTCATCCAGGTCATGGTTGTCCCAGAGGTGCTTTTTCACGAGGCAACTGGACTTCCTGGTTTTTCCTTGAAGACGTTTCGCTTCCAAGAAGCTTCTTCAGCTCAGAAGAAGAAGAAGAAGAAGAAGAAGAAGCTGAAGACGGAGAAGAAGAAGAAGAAGAAGAAGAAAGAGAGAGAGAGAGAGAGAGAGAGAAGACAATGTCCAATTAGGAAAATAATAAAAGTGGGATATGAATTAATTAATGAATTAATTAATGAATTAATGCCATTCATCTCATCTAGAGGTGATTCTAGGTAGCTTACGATAAAAACAATAAGATAAAACCTGAAAACCATAAATATTAACACTAAAACTGGTTTAAAATGTACAAAGATGGGTAGGAAGGGAGCAGGATGCACTGCTGTGTGTGAGTGTGTGTGTGTGTGTGTGTGTGTGTGTGTGTGTGTGTGTGTGTGTGTGTGTGTCTCAATCCATCCATTAACCATCTCCAGAATGAGACACATCTATTGGGGCCTCAGGCCATTTGGCAGAACCTAGTCTTTAGGCCCTTAGCAAAAATACTTTACTAAGCGTGCCTGAGACTTGATCAAACCCTGAAAACATGTGTTAACCAGCCTTTCACCCATATTGTGGCTTCCTCTCTACCCGGTTGGAATGCTCCCAAACCATCATCTCCTGCTGATTCCTAGAGAATCTTCTCTCTCTTTCTCCCTCTCTCAATCCAGGTGATCTGCTCCAGGGTAGGGAAGGGAAGTTTCCCTTTTTATAGCTTAGGGGTGGGGGAAGGATATTTAGCTGCACTACTTCTTACCCCCTTGGTGGAGCATTGTAGCTTCAAGGAACCCGTCTTTATTTCCTGGCACTCAACCAACATTCCTTACCCCTTGGAAGCCAAGCCTACCTAAAGGTTCTACCGCAACAATAACACCAACAACATAATTCTGCAGCTCAAATTGCAAGTTTGGTGTCCCGAGGGGATAGAGTAGATTTTTTGGGAGTGGGTGGGTGGGGGGATTGCAGTCAGAATCCCGTGCTTTTTATGATGAGCAACGGTGAGATTGTTGGGAAAGGAATTTGGTGTTGATGGCCCAGGAAAACGCTAGGAGGGAGATGAGAAAGGTGACCGAAGGTTGAGAAGGACATTGACCTTGGAGAAATCCTGGCACAATGTAACAAATAAATCCCAGCTTTTCTTGTAGAGCTGTATAAGAGAAGCATCTGATTTAGCAATGGACGTTCTTCCATCTCTTCTGCTTTGAAACCACCTCACTTGGCCACAAAAACATGGATAGAGTCTTGGTGGTAGGATCAGGTTGGTTCAGGGGTGGGTTCTAACTTACCTCGCCGCAGGTTCGCTTCCTCCCGCACCACGTGGTTACGCACACATTGCACGCCGCGTGGCTGCGCCGCACGGGCGCATGCCCAGTGCCAAAAATTCACAAAAAATCCCCCCCAAAACAAGCCAAAAACAAGATGGCGGCGCATGCGCAGTGCCGGGGACTCGGCTTCTGCGCATGTGCAGAAGAAGAAAAAATATCAAAAAATTCCCCCCCAAAAAAGATGGCGGCGTCTACGGACCGGCACCGACAGAACTGGCTCCGTGACATCACCAGCGGTTTGCTACCAGTTCTATAGAACCAGTGCGAACCGGGAGGAACCCACCTCTGGGTTGGTTCTTACAAGGGGACTTTAGCAAACATCCTCAGGGATATATTTGAGCAAAGTACCTCCCCATGAAAAACTAGACATCTACAAGTTGAGTTGAAACTTCCCCATCACAAGTCCTCTGATTGCAAGTCCTTAAAATTATACCATCTTGACCATGATGAATTAGCGGCTGGATCTATAGCTAAACACAGAAGGGCCACTGCATAGCTGAAAAGGTGATATTAACCATCAAGACTTTACAAGATGGAAACATCCATAGGAAAATAACCCAAGCCTTGATTTTGGCCCCATAGAATAACCGTTTCTTTTCATGAATCATAAACCACAATCTAAAATTGTAGGACAAGGGTGGCAGAAGCTGGAGGCGGAGTGAAAAGGGGAATCAGACTAGGATCTTTACGTAGTCACAAGTAAACTAAGTGCAACCTTCCTTGAGTGCTGTTGACCCTTATCTACCTCCAACTGACTGTTAGTTGAGAAGATTCCTGTACATAGGCTTTTAGAAACAGATCAGTTGAACTGAAGTTTCATTTGTCGACTTCGTCTTTCGTACCTGACAAAAATAGCTGGATTAGTATAGAATGCTAAGCCAAAAAATATTAACTAACTGATCAGACAGCAAATGCATTAGTTCACTTGCTATGCTTGTGCCATCACACTATTCAGATACTCTGTAGGCTTATTCCTGAGTATACACAGGTGGGGAAAAATATTACCTGACATAAGATGACATAAGATACATTCTTGTTCTTTTTCATTTCATCCACCAAGCCCATATAGAAAATTCAGCCTTCTTTCCTGCCTACTTCCCCAAATTTGAGTGAAATTTACCCTATGGTAAATATTGGCTCATCCGATTATTTTTTCTCCTTAGGATTCCACTGATTGTTTCAAAATTACCCAGGAGCTTTTAGTAAGGGGTTTACATAAAACAGTATTAAAAAGGATGGCTTAAATTTCATCAGGAAACTCCTGACTTAAATTGAATCTTTTTGAGCCTTATTAATATTTCAGAACTGGGGCAGAAGCAGCCAGTGCTAAGATTTTCTCTCTCTCTCTCTCTCTCTCTCTCTCTCTCTCTCTCTCTCTCTCTCTCTCTCTCTCTCTCTCTCTCTCTCTCTCTCTCTCCCTTCCTATCCCCCCCTCCCTCTCTCTCCCTCCCTACCTCTCTCTCAAGACGTTCAGGAAAGCCACAGACCTTTGGTGCAAAGCATTGCAAATAAGGATGGTGTTATGAAAACCTGAGTTGGTGTGCTAAACCGCATCTGTTGCTTTCCCTTTGACTCTCTTAAGAGGCGCTTTCGCTTACAAAAGATTATTTTTGAAACCCTGTAAGTAAACTACAAAGCCCCCTTCCCCCCCATTTCTCCCTACTCCAATCAACCTGAGAAAACAGTCTCCACAGGTGACTGTTAAAATAAACTACTTCTTGCAGCCCGTGGCTTCATTTGCATAAAATGAGCTGTTCTGCAAATAAAAACTTGATATTTATGAGATGGATTTTTTTCCCCTCTGCGTCTTTCTCTCTCTCTCTCTCTCTCTCTTTCTCTCTCTCTCATATCAATGAGGAGGCATCTTGGAGACAATGAATTAATGTCAAGGAAAACGTTGAAACTGATGATAGTTTTTGGCATGGATGTTGGTGCAAGCGTTCCAGTAGAGATTGATCTTGGTTTATCAAGAGACTTAAGAAGCAGGCCTATCTGTTAATGAATGGGGATCCTTTCCTTTTTAGGGATGGGGTGAACCAGTCAGGAATTGACTTGAGTTCAGGATTCAACGGGGACAAATTTTCGATCAAGTTTGAAGTCTAAAGGGGAAAAAAAAATTTCAACTGGTTCAAGAAAAACAAACTGACCGTTTTCCATATTGGGATTTTTAATTCTGTAACCCAACGACTCTTAACACTGGAAAGTTTTGATCATATTGTAGACTGGAGCCCCAGTCAGACACATAAATCAAAAATTAAGGCAGGATAAGGCTACAAGGATGTGATTCAGGGAAAGACAGAAACTCACGCAGGAAAAAAACATAAGCCAACAAAATCTCTTTTTTCCAAAATAACCTGCCTAACCAAGTTGTAGCAGAAGAGTGAGAGATTCCCCACTTACAACATTCCTTTCCCCAAATCAAATTGTGTAGTTAATAAGCCCCAATTCCCCAGGTCAATGTCAGCCTATCGCACTGTTCATCCACATTACAAATGGAAGGAAAGTTGGAACGTGTTTACAAATCAGAAATAACACCCAGTTTCTGAATTGCCCTTTGAATTGGAAGGCTCCCTGTTCAGTTCAAGAACGTAAATCGATTCCGAGATTTGAGTCAACAGGAAGGGGTGATTCAATCCAATCTGCCTTGAGTTGAATCATCCGTTCAGACTTGAAGCACTTCCATTGATCATCTAGAAGTGGTAGCTTGCACTTAGACAAATTATGAAGATTCCATCTTCAACGCTGGTTTTGGATGCTTGTAATCGTGATCTGCAATTTTAGATTTTCTCCAAAAGGGGATTGGAAATATATTACACCACTGACCAGCCTTAAGGATGCAGACTAATGTTCATCAGCACATTTAATTTCTTGCAAACAGTAAGTCCATGCCCACTAAATGGACCATCCATAACTTAGTGGTGATGCGTTTGCTTATTTATTGTGATTGCAAGATCGATTGAACAAGTCCACCTTCACGTAGAGACTTCTTAGCTACCGTATATAGCTAAATATTTGCAAAGGCACCTCTCTCCATTTGTAAGAGTTTCTCCTCCCTTTCAGAAGACATTTCGAAAGCAAACTCTCTTTCATCAAACTAAGTGAGAAGCAGTAGAAGAGGATGGGGGAGCGGGAATTGGAGTTGTTGATTTGCTGCTTATGTGTAGCACTATTCAAAATATATGCAGGTTCTTTTTCAGACAGCTGCAGCGGTGAGGAGGGGTGGTGGATTCTTCCAAGGCTGAATTAAAAACCCTAAGTCTCTGGATTTTCCAAGCCAGAAAGAGCTCCGTATAGCTTTCTCCAGGGACAAGACTGTTAGCATGCAGTAATAGCCTATCCTGAGTTTGCAGTGTTTCTCAGTATTTCTTAGTTTCAGATTCGTCCTGCAGGCACAGTAAATATTTCCTAGTCTCCTTCTGCTTAGCTACCTGCTCTTCTGCCTTAACAAACAGACTGCAGTTCCCCCCCCCATTATTTATTAAGGATGGCTATTGGGTTTTGCTCTCACTTCCCATCTTTGTGCATGCATACATGATTGTCAGGCCCCCAAAGACACACGAAGTTACTTCTAAGCCATTTCTTCATTGTTCTTCACATATAGACAGAATCTTGCCAAACTAAAGCAAACTCCTTGCATCGTTAAAGATATATTCTGAGAACTTCTAGGGAGGAGCTGTCTTAACTCTCTTCCACCCAACCCAAGCTATCTAAACTTTGCCATCTCTTGGTTCTCTGGTATATATGAAGAATTCCTCCTGGGAATCCAGACTACATTCCACCCTACAGGAGCAAATGATCTTTTGGTACCCAAGGGATTCAGTTGGAGGGGCAATACTGTAGAAGTGGGGGAAACCACATCATGCATGTTGTGAAGATGAGGGTTTTCACTTTCCTTGTTTATTTGTTGTTGCTAGTTGCGAAGTCGTGTCTGACCCATCGCGACCCCATGGACAATATTCCTCCAGGCCTTCCTGTCCTCTACCATCCCCCGGAGGCCATTTAAGCTCACGCTGACTGCTTCAGTGACTCCATCCAGCCACCTCATTCTCTGTCGTCCCCTTCTTCTTTTGCCCTCAATCTTTGCCAGCATTAGGCTCTTCTCCAGTGAGTCATTCCTTCTCATTATAGTGGCCAAAGTATTTGAGTTTCATCTTCAGGATCTGGCCTTCTAAAAAGCAGTCAGGGTTGATCTCCTCTAGGACTGACCGGTTTGATCACCTTGCAGTCCAAGGGACTCACAGGAGTCTTCTCCAGCACCATAGTTCAAAG
>QLTV01003119.1:479944-490919 GCA_003457575.1 Thermophis baileyi
AATCAATCAGAGGCTCCACCTCTCCACTTGAGTCACTAAACTCCTGCTGGGGAAGTGCAGAAGGCCCTGGTTGATTATCGTCCTCTGGCCCTGCGTCCTCCTTGGTCTCGGACTCAGGTGCCGGAGATACAGAATGATCTTGCCACCCCATCGGTTCTTGGTCTTCCGGATCCATGAGCAGCTGTGCGGGACTTGGGCAAGCCACAACACTTTCATCTTCAGGATCTGGCCTTCTAAAGAGCAGTCAGGGTTGATCTCCTCTAGGACTGACCGGTTTGATAGCCTTGCAGTCCAAGGGACTCGCAGGAGTCTTCTCCAGCACCATCGTTCAAAGGTCAAAAACTTGACTTAGGGGAAATAACACCAACCTCAAATAAACATAGTGAACTATGAACTATGTTTATTTGAGGTTGGTGTTATTTCCCCTAAGTCAAGTTCTTTGAAGGAATAGACATTAAGGGTTTGCATCCCTGATTCAAAATGGCAGGAGACCACATCATCAATTGGAGTTGGAGGATTTGCCAATGATCAGACTCCAAACCCCAAGAAAGACATGTTGAGGTTCTTCTAAGCTTTATTGTTCCTCACATAGAGACAGAATCTTGCCAAACTAAAGCAACTACTTGCATCATTAAAGATATACTCTGAGAACTTCTAGGGAGGAGCTATTGTGACTCTCTTCCTCCTGACCAAACTGTCTACACTTTGCTATCTCTGAAATGCAGCCCCTTCCTCCTGAGAATCCATCCACCACAATGATTTTCAAAAAGGAATAAAGGAGCTAGAGGGAATTCTGGATCCCCAAATGGGAAAACTTCTAGAGAACTTTGACTTCTGGTAGATCTACTTCTTCCTTACTCTTCCTTCTCCTCTCCATGACCTTCTGACTCGGAGTATTTGAAGGGGATAGAGATTAGCAGAAGATCTAACTCATCCTGTCCTGGATGATAATTCCATAGTTGGTGATGATCATCACAGTCTGAAGTCTTTTGTCCAACAGTAAACCTCCACTTTAAAAGCTGCAGATGCCACTTCAGAAATATCCAGAGGTTTCGAAAGATTTCATTCTTAAAAGGTGGACTAATTGACCAGAAGATAGAATACCATACTCAGCTTCACCCTCAACTCTTGCTTCCCAATAGGGTAGTTGAAGACAGAGAAAAGAATCCTAGATGCAGCCCATCATGGAACCTGGTCTTTTGTTACCCTCCCAAACACATCAAATCCTTTTTATGAAGAGGGAAGAGATTCTTTGTCAATGTGAATCCAAGGGGAGTAAGTCAAGGCCAGCCCTTAAAGCTCAACAGACAACCAATGACTGCCTGAGTTTATCTGTACTCATTCATTGGCCAGGAAAGGCAGCTTTGGATTGGCTGCCAGCTGTCTACAAGTGTGCTAGACTTACAGAGATGCTCATGTGCTGTTCCTATGGCGCCCTGATCTATTGAAACAATGAGAAGAGTCTGCTTAATGGCTGCATTATAAGCACGAGATGAAAACCATTGGCTGACACAAAGGCCAGTCATCTAGAAGTAGGCCGGAGCATCAGAGCTGGCGGAGGGAAGACCCTTTCCCTGATTGGAGACCAAACCAGCTGCACAGTTCACCTGCCACTCAGTTCCTAAAGGGACAAAAAGGCCTCCGGAGACTCCCTTGTCTCCCCCCCCACCCCTCCAGGGAGGGCTCCCAGCTGCAAAATAAGGCTTGACTCATCCTGCCTGCCAGTAATTACACTATTGGCTGGCTCGCTCTCTAATGCAAAACTGCAACCAACTTTCCATTTTAATTGAAATTTCCTGGGATGTGTTATTACATGGCAGTGATTGTTCCACCGTGCTAATGAGCCTTTGCTTAGATGATTATCCAAGTGTCTCTCCAGCTGCTATTTCATTATTATATTATTAATGATCAGATAGGGTCTGTCACAGGCGAGATGAAGTCTACGTAGAGCAGGCAGCGGAGAGGGAGCGGACGGTGCATGAAGGAAAAAAAGACAATCGGACATGCGTCTGAAGACAGAGGCCTTGCTGCCTTCCTTGCAGGTCTTACTGGATGTCCCCACCTCCCTTCTCAATGCCTCCAGTGACAGTCAGCATCTAATTCGCCCTTTAGGATTCAGCCACTGAATTTGCCAAAGCAACTTTGACATTTATTTCCTTTTTGTATCCCATTTTTATTACTTTTACGAATAACTCAAGGCACCAAACATTCATACGATTCCTTCCTCTTCCTATTTTTCCCTACAACAGTCCTGTGAGGTTGGTTGGGCTGAGATAGAGGGAACGGCCCAAAGTCACCCACCTGGCTTTTATGCCTAAGGCGGGACTAGAACTCACCATCTCCTGGTTCCTAGTCTGATGCCTTGCATGAAGCTATCTCTCTTGCCTCCGAGTGAAAAAATGTCTATTTTTTTTAAAGCATAAAAATGTATTGCGGTCATAGCTAAATCAAAAGGAACCTATTCCACAAATTATGCTACCATAAGGAATTCTCTTCTCTATGGCGGGGAAATGCTTCCCAAACAGAAAACCACTGATATTAGTGATGCGGTTCAGAGACAGCTCTTGCTACTTATATTTGGCTTAATAAATATATTTGCATTCATTCGTGGCTTAATAAAGCCCAACCCTGTGGGTAGGAGGGTGGGCTCTTGCCCCCCCATCTTTGAACCTGCAGCAATGAAATCCATAGGATGCTAAAACTTGGATGCGAAGAGTTAGAGGTTCTCCAGATGTTGACTCCTGGCTCTGCAGCTGGGCCTCTGGAGTTCAAAACTCCCTCTCCTGTAGCCAAAGGACGACTGGAGGAATTGGAGAATTTAAAGATTTGCAAACACCTTCAAAGGTTTGAAAATCCCAAACCACTGTATATGAACATCCTGGCCCGTGTTTATTAAAGCCACACCAGACCAAATCCTCTCTTATCTCTTTATCTCATCAGAGGAGATCGGTGCTGTCTACCAAGGCCTGAGTTTGTCCATATGTGCGGTGTGAAAACTGCAAGGGAAAAGGCAAAATTCATTTCCACGAACACGGCTGAGCATCCATGCTCTTCAAAGCTCAGAGGCTCCTGTTGGGGATTAAGGAAATTAAAATCCAACATATCTGGAGGACTGGACTTCGGGGAGTGATAAAGGCGCCTCCGAGCAAACAGACGGTCATGCTCCTTAAAGCATTGCAGATTTTGTTGGCACAACTCCATCTTCCTGCTACTTTTTTAGGGTGAGATAATTAGAGACTTTCGAATTACTGCAGGATCTTATGGAGGTTCTTAAAATAAAAACAAATACGTCATTGCTTAAAAAAGAAAAATCTTCCAGATAAATCCCAGGGAAAATACAACCAGCGCAACAACAAAATTCAGCGCTTGCCTTTTAATGTCAAAACTGACAGCCTGATTTCCCAAGAAATTGGTCTAAAAACCTATTTACTTGACAAGGAGCCCTTGTTCATGTTTCTGCTTCTATTAGGGTCTCCTACAGAAACTAGAAAAGGGACTTATCAGAGAGCAAAGCCGAACAACTCACCGCAAATGTTGCAGTTTGACAACTCAGGCAAGAGTCAACTTCAGAAGAGTCAACTTCCCTTTCAGATAAGCAAGTTTGTTCCAGCTTTTGTGAGATGTTGTGTACCTCCTTCCTCTGGGATTTGAGAATTTGAAATTTCAAGATTCAATCATTTGAGCTTCTAAAAGGAAAAGGTGGTAAATGTGTGATTGTGTGGTTGTGGGGAGAAGAGGGTGTGGTCTTGAGGGACAGGAGAAATGTCCCTACTATGTCAATGGAGAGATAAAAGAAGTTTGAGTCTGGGACAAGAATATACTAGAAATAGCACTTAGACTTATATACTGCCTCACAGCCCTCTCTGAGCTGTTTACAAAGTCAGCCTGTTGCCCCCAACAATCTGGGTCCTTGTTTTACCGACTTCAGAAGGATGGAAGGCTGAGTCAACCTTGAGCTGGTTAGGATCGAACTGCTGGCAGTCGGCAGAGTTAGCCTGCAATACTGCACTCTAACCACTGCGCCACCACGGCTCTATGTAATCTGAGAAACTCAGAGAAACTCCCCTAGTTCCCATGATGATACAGGAAAGAAGGGGGGGAGCACATTCAGAATGGCAGGATTCCCGTTACTATATCTTTACGTGCCGTTGGATTACTAGTCTGTTCTACCTTGAAGCAATCATCCAGGTAATCAGGAAATGCATACACGAGCAACCATGGCTACTGTGGCCAATGCAGCTGATAGTTATACAGTACCTACAACAATTGTCCAGAGGTCAAAAAATTCAAGATGGCAGGAGAGAGCATTGCCTCTATTTTGCATGCATGCATGCATGGAAAAAAAATGCATGGAAAAAGAGGATAGTCCTCCCAGCTTGCAGTTAGAGCAGCATTCTCAACCTTGACAAATTGAAGCTGAGTGGACTTCATCTCCCAGAATTCCCAGCAATGGCTATGTCCATATGTCTGGAAATTGCCAAGCTTGGGAAACCCTGAGTAAGAGACATTCATTTGACCATTTTTTAAAAAAACACCCCCTGCAGACGTGTCTGTCAACGTTCCAAGTAACGCACCCATTGAAAGCAGAACTCCAAGGCAGGTAGATTCCTCAAAGAACATGTTTACTGGATACATCATATCTGCACAGCCAGTGAAAACCAACTCTAAAAGTTCCCGTGGTTTTCACATAATTAAAAGAGTAAAAATCCCCCCTCCCAGGTGTCACCGGTCACATCGTCCAATGATTTATAGCTGACCAGCTCCTCTCCTCCTTCAACAGCCACCTGTTACAATGACCTTGGTTCCCACAGGAAAACTTTTTGTTTTGACTGTTAGCTGGGCTATCTACTCCCCCCCTCCCTTCCCCCTCTCAGGCTCCGTGGCAACTATGAGGCAGCAAAAGATGGCTTCAGCCAGCTTCACTTCAGAGTTGACAGTGTCTAAGGGACCCCAATTTCTTATCTATAGCCTGTATAATTTGCCTAAGCAGGTCTCTATCTTTATATGTGTCTCTCTCTCGGTGTGTGTGTGTGATGGGACAATTATTCACTTCATTTACAGATCATTTCTGTAAAAAAAAAAAAATTGGCCACGCATTTCTATATGAAGTCTAATCGAGAGAGCTTATGTGTAAATATTCACTATCAATATTCACCGTTAAATGACTTTAAAAGAGATGCAATTAACTTCAAAAGCAAATCTTACTTCAGTGTAATGTGTTGTTTTTTCCCCTTTTTTTTTCCAGGGCAACTCTAAAATAGAAACCTTCTTTGCTAGTCACTTAAAAATGAACAATAATACAACCCCAGGCTTTCTTTGACATCTGACTGGCCCTTCATCGTATCCGTTGATTGGATTGTAATGAACATTTAAATGTCCCATAAAGCCTTGGCTTCACACCAGAGGTGTTGTGGGGAGGTTAAATGCTTAGTGGTGCTATATACTTGGACACTAATGAGCTCCATCAGGTGTGCGTGTGGTTCTTTTTATTTATGGAGAATAACAAACCGTGGACCAGAGGTGGTTCCTCCTGGTTAGGACCGGTTCGCCCGAACCGGTAGCGACGCACTGGTGATGTCATGGTGACATCACAGAACTGGTTCTGTCGGTGCCAGTCCGTGGGTGCCACCATATTTTTTGGGAATATTTTTTGGGGGGGAATATTTTTCCGGGTTTTTTTTAGCAATAGCAATAGCAATAGCACTTAGACTTATATACCGCTTCATAGTGCTTTACAGCCCTCTCTAAGCGGTTTACAGAGTTAGCATATTGCCCCCAACAATCTGGGTCCTCATTTTACCCACCTCAGAAGGATGGAAGGCTGAGTCAACCTTGAGCCGGTGAGATTTGAACCGCCGAACTGCAGCTAGCAGTCAGCTGAAGTAGCCTGTAGTGCTGCACTCTAACCACTGCGCCACCTCGGCTCTTCCTTTTTCCTTCTGCGCATGCTCAGAAGCCGAGTTTCTGGCATTGTGCATATGTCGCCATCTTGTTTTTGGCTTTTTGGGGGGGATTTTTTTGGGGGAATTTTTTTTGGGGGGGGGGATTTTTTCCAGGTTTTTTTTTTCCTTCTGCGCATGTGCAGAAGCTGAGTTTCCGGCACTGCGCATGCGTCACCATCTTGTTTTCAGCTTTTATTATTATTATTATTATTATTGTTTTTTGGGGGGGGATTTTTCAGCACTGCGCATGTGGTGCCATGCGGCGTGGGAGGAAGTAAACCGGCAGCGAGGTAAATTAGAACCCACCCCTGCTGTGGACCCTTGAAGCTAGCTATCGATGGGAATTGTCCTCAGTTCAGGAGAGTGTGTCATGTTTGTGTGCTTCATTCCATGCAGGAAACACACACACACACACACACACACACACACACACACACAAATGGAGAATGTTGCTGTGAACACCCCAGCTTTTTGGAAATCTCAACCAGGTTCTGGTTGCAAAGACACACTAAAAAATGTGTGCGCATTGAGCGAGGATGCCTGTAGATAACATCAGACTGAGCGAACTCTCCAGAGATCCAATTGCTTCAGTCTCTTACATAGCCTCCTGTTGGTCCCCATGGGTTACGCAATGAGAAACGCGATGAACAGACAACTGGATTGAAAGCCTGAAGACACAATCCATCCAAGAGGCAAAGAAAGGAAAGGAAAAGAAGGTTTTAGCGAGATGGCTATTTCCCCCTTTCCCTTAGCCCAGGGGTGTCAAACTCGATTTCATTGAGGGCCAAATCAGGGTTGTGTTTGACCTTGGGGGCCCAGGGTGGGCATGGCCAGCTCGACATCATTCGTGTCAGGGTTGCCTGTGGAGACCTGAGCGCTCTGCCAGTGAAAACGGGCTCCCGAACTCTGTTTTCGGCTGCGACGGCTTCCTGCAACCCTCTGCCAGCAAAAACACGCACAGCCCTCCCAAGCTCCGTTTTCACTGGCAGTGGCACCGTGGGCCGGTTGGCCCCGCAGGCCAGATCTAAGCACCCCATGGACCGGATCCGGCACACGGGCCTTGAGTTTGACACCCCTGCCTTATCCCAAGCATCTCCAACCTTTGCAACTTGAAGACTTGTGCACTTCAATTCCCAGAATTCCCCAGACAGCATGCACTGGCTGGGGAATTCTGGGAGTTGAAGTCCACAAGTCTTCAAGTTGCCAAGGTTGCAGACCCCTGCCTTAGCCCACAGGTCCAGGTATATTTTGTGTGTGTTCAGTAGCAGTCATTGTTGAAGAATTGTGTGGCACCAGATCTTTACTGCTGCTTCTCCCCCCGTCTTTATTACCTTGCGTGAAAAGCATCTGCTATTTTTGTTTGCATCTTAGCATTCCCCTCTGGCCTTCCTGCTGGATGAATATTGCCACATTCCACTTGACTCCTCCTCACGGAGCCCTTCTGCCACCCATCTGCCATAGCAGGGGGTCTCCAGTTGCCTTGGCAACTGAGTGGAAACCTGGTTTGTTCGGCATCTTCTCTACGGGGCCTTCCTTCTGCTCCTCGGCTTGGCCAATAGCCTGTCTCATCCCTTCTTTCTCTCTCTTTCTCTCTCTCTCATTCTCTCCCTCATTTTTCTCTCATTCTCTCTCTCATTCTCTCTTTTTCTCTCTCTTTCATTCTCTCTCTCCCTCATTCTCTCCCTCATTCTCTCTCTCATTTTGTCTCTCTCAATCACTCTCATTCTCTCTCGCATTATCTCTCTCTCATTATCCTCTTATTCTCTCTCTTTCTGTCTCATATTTTCTCTGTGTTTCTCTCTCATTCTCTTCCTCTCTCTCTCTCTCCCTCATTCTCTCTCTCTTTCTCTCTCCCATTTTCTGTCTCATTCTCTCTCTCTCACTCTTTCTTATTCTCTTTCACATTCTCTCTCTCTTTCCTCTCTCTCTCTCATTCTCTCTCTGTCTCTGTCTCTGTCTCTGTCTCTCTCTGTCTCTCTGTCTCTGTCTCTGTCTCTCTCTGTCTCTCTCTCTTTGTGAAATATTTTGCTTTCTCAGCCCTTCGATGCTGTTCTTTCATGACTAGCATTCTGATGTTCCCGAGGAACCTGTCAGACGTCATCCTAGTTAAGATGAGACCACGAAAGGCCCTGCAGTGATGGACAGATAATCTTCGGAATCAAACAGCAGCCAACCCTGAGGATAATTCCTCACATCCAGTGGGAAAGAATCTTTCCGTCTTCCCAATTGCAAAAATAAAACAAAATCAAACTAAACAACAGTCTCGCAAAAACTTCTCCATCTGGATCCCAGTGATAATAAGGGGCATCCAATTTGCTTGACCACTCCAGGCTGTCAAATGCTTTGTTCTGACTTCAGCATCATCGCAATGAGAAGGTTTCTCTCCTTTTCTATTTGTTCTGCTTTTCTGCAAATCCCTGCTTTTGGGTTAGCTACACAGATGCCTAGCCCACACAGTTTTAGCTCTAACGTTGGTGTTTTACTGCTAGAAAGAGTTTATTAGCGAGATTTTAAACTCCACCATTTTAACAACAACAACATTATGCCCATTCAAGTCAGGTCAAAAGCTGAATTTTCAAGTCAAAGACATGTACAGGTAATTATTTAATTGCTTGCACTGGTAAATTCACAGATTTAACTAGTTACTGTGGGCAAAACACATGTGGGCTTCTAAAACTGGAACTTATATATGCATATTATAAAAGGGCTGAGTGCCAGATTATACAATAAATTGCATTCCTTCCCCTCCTCCATAATTCTAACCTTAGTCATCTTGGAAAATTCCCTATTTATGTCAATTCCCACATCCCAATCCATAAATCCAAAATAATAACGTTGGTTCAGCTTGTTTTTCTGGACAGTGTTTATTTTTTTAGCGAAAAATGGGTTAACTGGAATTTACTCTGCAGTGTTATTACGATGCAATTAAAATAATATTTAACACATTAAGCAAATTTGTTTACTTTGCAGAGAAAAACCCCTCCAGATGTATCAAACAGTTCTAACAGTCACTTGAAGCATCAATTTTGGCTTCCTTTTAAAATCTGAGCTCCTTCCATTCAGCTTTTCCATCTTCATCCTTTACCATCTTTTAGCAATGCTTTTCTGGGGTTGAAAATATTTATTGGTGAGTCATTTTAATTCCTTTCTGATAGTTAGATGGGAGAGATCAAAGGTGCTACTCTTTCTTCCTACCTCTTCTTTTCTCTTAAAGCATCTCCATTCACAAAACATACCACACTATATTGTAGCCTAGTTTAGAATGCCATCTGAACTGAGACCAAGACTCAGATTATAGTTAAGGATAGAGTAATCCACAAATTATAGCCAGGAGCTGTTGCAAATAACCACCAACCAAAATTGGATTCATAGATAACTTATCCTTAAGATACCATGAGTCCTCCTGAAAAACAAGGCCAATTACAGGAATGGTCACAAAAGGAAGCTACTCTTGTAGCAGGTCTCTGATGTTTCTGCTTGGTCTTTCACAACTTCTAGAGGTGCTTGGTTATTGTTCTGAAACCAGATATGGAAAAGCAATGGATGGAAACTAATCAAGGAGAGAACCAACCTAGAACTAAGGAGAAATTTCCTGACAGTTAGGAGCTTTCTGGAATGACAGTGGAATTAATCAGTGGAACGACTTGTCTCCAGAAGCTGTGGGTGCTCCAACAATGGAGGTTTTTAAGAAGAGATTGGGCAAGTATTTGTATGAAATGGGTTTCCTACTTGTGCAGGGGGTTGGACTAGAAGATTAGAAGACCTCCAAGGTCCATTCCAATTCTGTTATTCTATTATGTTGGGACCTCATTAGTCCCATTTTGGGCTTCGGTAGTAGTTTTGTAAAAATGAACTAAACTTCTGGAGAAGTTCTGGAGACCCATGGAGGCTTCAAGGCAGTTGACTTGATTGTCCATGGGACAATAAGTATATACTGTATGGTTAATGGAGAACATAAGTTAAGGCGTGCAAATGCATTCTATTTTACATGGCCAAAAAATTGCTAAGGGGATAAGAAGTCAGACAAGCATGACTGCCAATAATCCATTTATTTTAATAAAAGAGTCAAACATCCTTCATTGCAGTTCATCTACAAACCATTGATATTTCAGGATAATGGCACAGCCCAGGCCGGGGAAGCAGGTTCCTTCGGTCCCTGATGTTTTGTTTTTGTTTGTTTCTTAGTTAAAAGTTTGTTGTGGAAAATTGGATGCTTAATAAATTGGAGTCTGACCTGCTTTAAATCACTTTTACAGGCATTGCTGAGCAAAATATAATTATTATAAACCGGTCATTTGTTACAAAGAAATCTCATTCAATTGATTCCAGCCACCAAGGGAAGGGGGCTGTTGATGAACTAAGAGAAAAGGGGAATTAATGAAAGTTACAGATTTAAACATTGAAGGTTGAGGTTTTCTTTTGGCGGAAGACGAATGTGGATTTTTAAAAAAAAAAAAACAGGGGGAATAAATATAGAGAATTAACTGTCTTCCAGTTTTGGTCGCCACGATGTAAAAAAGATGTTGAGACTCTAGAAAGAGTGCAGAGAAGAGCAACAAAGATGATTAGGGGACTGGAGACTAAAACATATGAAGAAGGGTTGCGGGAACTGAATATGTCTAGTTTAAGGAAAAGAAGGACTGGGGTGACATGATAGCAGTGTTCCAGTATCTCAGGGGCTGCCACAAAGAAGAGAGAGTCAAGCTATTTTCCAAAGGGCAGGACAAGAACTGGAAACTAATCAAGGAGAGAAGCAACCTAGAACTAAGAAGAAATTTCCTGACAGTTAGAACAATGAACCAGTGGAACAACTTGCCTCCAGAAGTTGTGAATTCTCCAACACTGGAAGTTTTTAAGAAGAGATTGGACAACCATTTGTCTGAAATGGTATAGGGTTTCCTGCCTGAGCAGGGGGTTGGACTAGAAGACCTCCAACTATTCTATTCTATTCTATTCTATTCTATTCTATTCTATTCTATTCTATTCTATTCTATTCTATTCTATTCTATTCTATTCTATTCTATTCTATTCTA
>QLTV01003119.1:494450-507625 GCA_003457575.1 Thermophis baileyi
TCTATTTCAACCCCCCATCCAATTTGTTTAGCTCCTTTGATCATTGCCATATTGGGTGGCAGTAAATTAACATATATTAAGTATATGTTGTGCAAATAAAACATTATTTTAATCAGTTTGGAATTTCTACAGAGATGCTTCATTTTGGACAAACATATGTGACCTTATTTGCAAGGCTGCAATATTTTTTTCTGGCACTCAGTTTTTTTTTTTTTAAATATACTCTTAAAGAAATACCATATGTTGAATTTGAAGGATTCTGAAAGTGCACAGGAACTGCTAAGGATGAAATATTTTTTTCTGGCACTCATTTTTTTTTTTTTAAATATACTCTTAAAGAAATACCATATGTTGAATTTGAAGGATTCTGAAAGTGCACAGGAACTGCTATTTTTTAAAAAAACACCTATATCTGCAGTCAGTTTCAACTGCAGCTTTTCTGTCTTTAAAGCACAATTCCTTTTCACATAAAGTACTTTAAAAGGAATGTAGAATATAGAATAATAGAGTTGGAAGGGACCTCGGAGGTCTTCCGGTCCAACCCCCTGCTCAGGCAGGGGATCCTATACCATTTCAGACAAATGGTTGTCCAATCTCTTCTTAAAAACCTCCAGTGTTGGAGCACCCACAACTTCTAGAGGCAAGCTGTTCCACGGATTAATTGTCCTCATTGCCAAGAAATTTCTCCTTATTTCTAGCTTGCAGACCCACAATTTTGCAAATATGCACATAAAGGCTTATCGTGTTGAACGAAACACACCAACTTGTCTGGGGGCTTACCTAGTGAAAACACATTCTGATACCATCAGAAACATCTCCGGTTTGACTTCCTCGTTTCTCCTTTGGACAAAGAAAATGAATGTTACCAAACTTTGAAAGTTGCACAAATGCATTTTCAGAATAATTCCATATTGCAAATTGGCTAAAAAAAAAGACTTTAGACATTCTCTGGCTAACTGGTTTTATTTGATTTAAAAAAAAAATCAAAGCAATACATTTTTTTATTGGAGATGCACTGCGTGGAAGAAGGATTGAAAATGACAGAGGTAGAGCAGAAAAAAAAAAAAGAAACCCTGAGGATTTCTGAGTTTGGTCTTTACCAGGTGTGAAATGCTACCAGTTCAGCCTGGTCCAGGCGTACTGGTAGCAGCGGCTGCCGGTGGTTCGGAGAACCAGTAGCGGCGGCAGTGCGAGGCTCTGCCCATCCGCCTGGACATCGCCATTTTCTTCTTTTTAACCAGTGGTGAAATCCATTTTTTTTACTACCGGTTCTGTGGGCATGGCTTGGTGGGCGTGGTATGGCTTGGTGGGTGTGGCTTGGTGGGCATGGCAGGGGAAGGATACTGCAAAATGCCCATTCCCTCCCCACTCCTGGGGGAAGGATATTGCAAAATCTCCATTCCCACCCCACTCTGGGGCCAGCCAGAGGTGGTATTTGCCGGTTCTCCGAACTACTCAAAAGTTCCACTACCGGTTCTCCAGAACCTGTCAGAACCTGCTGGATTTCACCCCTGTTTTTAACCCTCTGCACATGCGCAAACTGTTCTGCATATGCGCAGAGGGTAAAAAAGCACGCCCGACGAGCGCGCGCTTCCGAACCGGTAGGGAAGGTAAGTAGATTTCACCGCTGGTCTTTAACCATTCTGATATAAATTGGGCAAAGTTCATGGTCAGGGGGAAAAAAATAATACAGCTTTAAAAAAAACACCTTATATGAAATTAAATTTTTGATGAAAGAAGAAAAGACTGAACGGATGATTTATGCTTTTAATTTTTTTTAACCACTTTTCTTCTTTCTTCCTGTCTATCCTTTTTTTCCTTCTTTGTCTTTTAATTTTTTATACTTCCGTTTTACTGAAAAAGTTCTAATTAAAATATCGGCATAATAAATAAACAAATTGGGCGAAGTTCTGCAGGCGGTGGAACGGATTTTGCCTGAAACTTTGATAGGCTGCATTATCAGGTTGCAAAGTCATGGCTTACATTTCAGAGACATTTTTTCTTCCCGAGCAGACTTGCAGCATAAATGTTTAGCATGTCGGGGGAAGGAAGACTGTTAATTAAATTAATTATCCCAGTAAATGGACCCAGAGGGATCCTTCAGCAGGGGAGGAACGTCTCTCTGAGAAAACAAAACCGCAAAGGCCTCACACATGCAGCTTCTTGAAAAATAACTGCATTGGAAACAGCCTTTTGCTTCCAAAAAGAATTTCAACAGCTGATCTAAAGCAGGGGAAAAAAAAATTGCAGTTGGAGAAAGAACAATAAAATTGCCAGCTGGTCAACATGTCACTCAACCAGTTGAAAATATATTACTGTATGTAGAAGGAAAAAAAAAACTGATACTGGGCAAAGTTTATTGTTGTTCGGTCACTAAGTCGGGTCTGACTTTTCACGAACCCATGGACAAGAGCACCTTCTCCTCCACTGTGACCCCGAGTTTGCCCAAACTCATGTCCACTGCATCGATGACTTTCCAATGACCATTGGAAGAGCCGTGGTGGCGCAGTGGTGGGAATGCAGTATTGCAGGCTAACTCTGCCCACTGCCAGCAGTTCGATTCTGACCAGCTCAAGGTTGACTCAGCCTTCCATCCTTCCGAGGTGGGTAAAATAAGGACCCAGATTGTTGGGGGCAATATGCTGACTCTGTGAACTGCTTAGAGAGGGCTGTAAAGTACTGTGAAGGGATATATAAGTCTAATGTCAGGGTTCCAAGTAATACAGCCATTTCAAAACAGAACTCCAGCCGTTTCTTTTCTCAGGGCTTCAGGCTGACATCTAAGTGCTATTGCTCTTCCTTCCTTCCTTCCTTCCTTCCTTCCTTCCTTCCTTCCTTCCTTCCTTCCTTCCTTCCTTCCTCCCTCCCTGCTTCCTTCTCATTCCCATCTCCCTCCCTCCTTCCCTCCCTCCCTCCCTCCCTCCCTCCCTCCCTCCTTCCTTCCTTCCTTTCCCCAACAATCTGGGTCCTCATTTTACTGACCTTGGAAGGATGGAATGCTGAGTCAACCTTGAACCGGTGAGACTCAAACTGCCAAATTGCAGGCAGCTGGCAGTCAGCAGAAGTGGCCTGCAGTACTGCATTTTAACCACTGTGCCACCGCGGCTCTTTAAAATAGTAAAAGGTTTCCTGCTTGAGCAGGGGGTTGGACTAGAAGCCTCTGAGGTACCTTCCAACTCTGTTATTCTGTTATAAATGAGTGTCAAGAATTTGGCATGAATGGGCAACACCCAGGAATCAAAGTTGATTATGTATGGGGCTGTTCCTTAACCTTTGCATCCATACAAAGAATTTCTTCAGTTACAACATCCATAAACGGCAGCAGGAGGAAAATGGGACCCAATTTGTATGTCTCTGGCTTACCGAGCAAAGAATTACATGCGGCTGGGACAATGAATCATGGACTGTACTCTGTTCATTTAGTTGACAAGTGCAGTTTGGCCATAATCAATTGCAATGATAGTTCCTGACATATCTGTTAATGTTCTGGGGTATAATGTATAAAGCTTACAGTGGCCCAAGGCTTCGTGACGTCAGCTAGCTAGGATTCTAGGATAAAAATGAGATGAAAAAAGAGGTAGAAATGGAAAGGTCTGGAAGCAGCTTTCAGTGAAAAGCACAGAGTAAAGGTAACTCTAGATTTAATGCCTGCCTTTATTTATTAGTAAATAAACAAACACCAGTTGGCCAGGCATTGATTTAGGTTCTGAATAAATCTGGTGAAAAAAATTGTCTCATCCTTTGGGCAGAGGATAAGGACTTTAACAAATATGAAGTGTTATTTGAAGTGTTATTGGGCATAGAAATGTTGGCCATGTTGGAAGGAATAATGCTAGAATTTTGAAATAAGCATTAAAAAAAAACATCTGGCTGCCTTGTTGCTTCTCTGAGCAATTTGTTCTATCACAGCAGGTTTCCAAGTTGTCACTCCTTCCGCCTTCCCATGGGTCATTCTGCCCAATCAAGGCTTCTGCAGGATTTGGAAGCTGTCACAGTAGCCATTACAGAGGGCAAATAAAGGCAGCTGGCAGCAAGGGCAACCCAGGGCAATGTACAGGATTCAAGGAAGATAGTTGCAACAATTGCCAGTAAATGTGCCACCCCAAAGAAAATACATTTTGGGGCTCCCCTTTGAAATGGTGGTGAGAAATAACAAAAGAAGTTGACTTGTGTAGGAGATGAGTAGGCTGAGCTGGAGGTGGGGTCAAGTGTGTCATTAGTTTGGAATCCTTATGCAGCCACAAGAGACTCAAGTCCACCTTCCCCTAAATTCCATTGGCACCAACTTGCCTTGACCATTAGCAGATCAGATTCTTATACATGGGTAGCATGAAATAAACTTTTAGTGCTTTGAACTCAACTTCTGTTCTTGGTTACTTGCACCTGACAGCTTGTTCCTGGGGAAAGAAGCAGCTGCCTTTAAGCACACAGGCATCTGGAGGACTAGGGAAAAAAAATACTCAATCTTGCAAGAAATATCCTCTTAGTCTGCAATTCTGTTGTTGGCACTATTTCATGCCCTCTTCTACAACAGAGGGTAACTGCCAGCAAGATTGATGGTGCCCTTTCGGTTTCCTGGGGTCACTTCCAATCAAATCGAATCAAAACTTTATTACAGTTATACACCAGCATAAGGAAGGTGAGGTACAGCCAATTAAAAAGCATAGAAAATACATCAGAATCTAAAAAAAATATGAAACGTTAGAAGATATAAAAACATCCTATAAAATAGGAAATGTAAGGACTCTAAAAGGAAGGGTAGGAACAACAGATGAGCGTAGAGGAGCATAAACGTTAATACGGGGAAGAGTATCTCAAGTTACAGAGTAGTCTAGTACAGGTATTCCTCCAGTTACGACCATAATGGAGCCTACTCATCATGGTCGTAACACGCAAGAGACATGAAGCAGGTCGATCATGTGACCGACCCAATTTTATGACTTTTTCTACAGCAGTCTATAAGCAAATCAGTACAGTTGTTGAACAAACACCATGGTCATTAAGTGAACCAATGGTAGGGCCCTTGACATCACCTCCCCCACCCCAAGGGTTCCTGTGGTTGAGAACTTGAGTTGGGAGCTAGGAAAAAACTTCCAGTTGAACTGTCACCACTTCAGACATGCATTTTGCTATGTATTTTCTGACCATCACTGTATGCAAGATTGGCAGAGCGATGCCCCTATGTTTTTCTTTGCAGCATGGGTATAAAAACGATCAAGGCAGGCCTTCCAACACCCCAAATGGGTGAGCCAGGTATTGGGTATTATTGCCATTCTTGGAAGATTTTGATAACTGGTGGTTGATATCTCCCTCCTAAACTGAAGGAAGTTTGAAAAAGCAAAATTAGCACGTAGGATCAAAACTCAAGACAGAGAGTTGAGTTGAAAAAAGCCTTTGACAAAGAGCTTCCATTTAACGGGTTGCTTTCAGAAGTTGTGGGTGCTCCATCATTGGAGGTTTTCAAGAAGAGACTAGACAATCATTTGTCTGAAATGGTAAAGGGCAGCGGTTGGCAACCTTAAACACTCAAAGAGCCACAAAGGTCCTAACCGGAAGCCCCCTGTTCAATTCTGGAGCCGACCAGAAGTCCGGTTCCCCCACCATAGAGTCTCCTCCTAGCGCGGCGTCCTTTTTCCTCTGCCGACCAGACGTCCGGTTCCCCCACCATAGAGTCTCCTCCTAGTGTGGTGTCCTTTTTCTTCTGCCGACCGGACGTCCGGTTCCCCCACCATAGAGTCTCCTCCTAGCGCGGCGTCCTTTTTCCTCTACCTGTCCTAACCAAAAGGCCTATCAATTGTGGAGCCAACGGGTGACAGGGAGCCGCAGCAGAGGGATGAAATAGCCACATGCGGCTCCAGAGCCACGGGTTGCCAACCCTTGTTATAGGGTCTCCTGCTTGGGCAGAGGGTTGGACTAAAAGACCTCTGAGGTCCCTTCCCAGTCTGTTATTCCGTATTCTCTAAATAGATGGACTTCTTTTGGGTTTTGGAAAGTTGCTTTTCAGATCCAAAATAGAAAAGAGACACAAACAGAGAAATTCAAGCCAGTAAGTTTGGTGATGTCATCCAGACGTCCTTGAAAACTAGTCTCATCCATAGACTTCCTTTTTAAATATCATCCCAAGGATTGGGTTGTCTAACTTCAGTTCTTCCTGTGCCTGCATGCATAATCCTCTTTTTTTTGTCCCTCCGCACATCTGTGCTTGTGTGTCTGTGTGTGTGTGCCTGCCACAGTTCATCTTCTGATGCCCACGCTGAATTTCAGCTCCATTCGTGATAGTGTGGATGTATAGCTGTGATAACAGCAGTGGTGGGTTTCAATTTTTTTTTACTACCGGTTCTGTGGGCGTGGCTTGGTGGGCGTGGCTTGGTGGGCATGGCAGGGGAAGGATACTGCAAAATCCCCATTCCCTCCCCACTCCTGGGGCCAGCCAGAGGTGATATTTGCCGGTTCTCCGAACTACTCAAAATTTCCGCTACCGGTTCTCCAGAACTGGTCAGAACCTGCTGAATCCCACCTCTGGATAACAGGGATGGAAACAAGAGCTAAAGGGCAACTTTGCAATGCAGAGAAAAATCAGGACTGGTGCCAATAAACCACAAAGGTCTTGCAAGAAAGGGCATAGTCATCAATATGTGGTGTTGCGAGGGTGCGCAGGAAGAGGACTATTTTAGAAAAGTAATAAAGTGAATCCTGTTGCAGAGCTGTGAACTTTCCCCACTAAGTTACAGCCCTTCTAGCTTCAGCAGCCGCCCACAATTATCCAGGCAAACCCCGATGGAAATAAATTTAGAGTCTGGGCATTCAAGATGAATAGGGAGTTTGTGTTATCATATGTGGTGGACATGCCCAAAGGCAAAAAAATACTGGGCTAAAATACATACATGGTTAGAAAAAATGATAAAACAACACATAGATTTGAAAGCAGAAATATTCTTGTTGGGTATATTACCAGAAGAGTAAAATAAAGGGAATACATATTTAATTTTACATGTGTTAACGGCAGCAAGAATTGTGTTTGCACAACAATGGAAAAATGAAGAGATCCCTGCAGAGGAAAGTGTCATTAAAAAATATTAGAATGTGCTGAGATGGATAGATTAACACTTAAAATAAAAGGAAAGGAAGAAACAGAATACTTTTTAACATGGGACTTGTTTTACCAATGGCTAACTAACAGGAACAGAGGTTAGAAACCAAAAAGACTAAAAAGATAATTACCCGTATTTTTTGGACTATAAGACTCATCGGACTATAAGACAACACCTAAATTTACAGGAGGAAAACAAGAAAAAAATAGTTTTTGGCCTCTGTGCATCATGTTTTTGCCCTCACCGGTCCCCAGAAGCACTCTGCACTGCTCCATACGGCCCGTTTTTGCCAAAAAATGGGCCCATTTTTGCCAAAACCGGGCCTGTTTTTGCGCTCCCAAGCCCTCTGCGTGTTGCGTTTTCACCCTCCCCAGCCCCAGAAGCACTCTGCAGGCCAAAAACAGGCTTGTTTTTGGCAAAAATGGGCTGCACGGAGCACTGCAGAGTGCTTCTGGGGGCCGGAGAGTGCGAAAACACGATGCGCGGAGGGTTCGGGAGGCCAAAAATGTCTGGATTCGGTCTATAAGACGCACCTAAATTTTCACCCACTTTTTTTGGGGGGGGGGAAGGTGTGTATTATACTCCGAAAATTAAATACTGAACATTTTTCAAGATGGATAAACCAATTGTATTATTACTATGTGAGATCTATCTATCTATCTATCTATCTATCTATCTATCTATCTATCTATCTATCTATCTATCTATCTATCTATCTATCTATCTATCTATCTGACATATTTTTACTGATAAATAAATAAATAAAGGGAGACTTTATTTATTTATCACTAAAAATCTGTCACACATAGAAACGGACTGTCGTTGTAAGCAACTGCCTGGATGGCCCCTGGAGGGGCCGAAAGGCAAAAGGAAGCAGTATGCTCCCTCCCATATTTGGGTATACCAGGTGATTTAACAGGAAAAAAAACATATATATACGTGTGTGTGTGTGTGTGTGTGTGTGTGTAATAGTTATTATTGTGATTATTGTTGTATTTCTACTCAAAACTAACTGTACCCAGACAACAAGTTGTTCAGATAGGAAAAAAAAAGATGAGTAGGGAGCTGGGCATGAAGTCACCTATAAACAAAGTCAATTTTTGTGAGTTCACCTCCATGTTTAGCAAATACCAAGCCTGAACATTGATCTATTTATTCATCCAAAGTGGGTTTCTTCTATTGTTTAGTCAAAGGAGAACCTCTACAGTACCAGTAGTTCACCATGAGCGTTCACTGAGAGTCAAATGGGAACCCCAGCAGCCCCAATGAATCAGAATTCAGATTCCAGAGACAAATAGTCGAAGTCTTGTTTGGAGCAGGGGTGGGTTCTGACTTACCTCGCTGTCGGTTCGCTTCCTCTCGCGCCGCATGGGCACGCCTCGGGCGCGCGCGCGCGCTTTGTGCGTGCGTGCATACGTAGTAAAAAAAAATGAAAAAATGAAAAAAAATTAAAATAAGCCAAAAATAAGATGGCAACGCATGCACAGTGCCGGAAACTCGGCTTCTGCGCATGCGCAGAAGAAAAAAAATAAATTCAAAAAATTCAAAAAAAAAATTCAAATTTTTTTTAAAAAAAGATGGCAGCGCCCACGGACCGGCACCGACTGAACCGGATTGGTGATGTCATTGTGATGTCACCAGCGGGTCGCTACCGGTTCGGGCGAACCGGTCCGAACCGGTAGCAACCCACCTCTGGTTTGGAGGCCTGGCCAGCTGTTAACAGAATAGAAAAACAGAATAACAGAGTTGGAAGGGACCATGGAAGTTTTCTAATCCAACCCCCTGCTCAAGCAGGAGACCTTATACCATTTTGCGCAAGTGGCTGTCCAATGTCCAATCTCTTCTTAAAAGAAGAGCACCCACATCTTCTGAAGGAAAGCCATTCCACTGATTAATTGTTCTCATTGTCAGGACATTTCTTCTTCATTCTAGGTTGCTTCTCTCCTTGATTGGTTTCCATCCATTGCTTCTTGTTCTGCCTTCAGGCGTTTTGGAGACTAGGTTGACACCCCCCCTTCTTTGTGACAGTCCTTTAGATATTGGAACATTGCTATCATGTCCCCCTAGTCCTTCTTCTCATTAAACTAGACATACTGAACGCGACACACTAATGTCTCCAAGACCACCAGTGGAGAGAATCTAGGAGATTTAATTTAAGAGTCTTCTGGAGGGGGACCAGAGGCCAGGGAGCATGGTCAGGTGACCTTTTTCATGGCAGATTTTTGTGTTGGTTTTTAAGCCAAGTATATTATCTGGAATTGCTAATCTTGGTTTGCCTTGACAAGGCTAAGCATCTCATTATGAATTGGTCCTCTGATAGGGAATATTTGAGTCTAATCCTGGACTGAATTTTATTTATTTTATTTATTTGTTTGTCAAACATGTACAAGATAGCAGGTATAAATATGAACATGGACATGAACGAAGGAAATGAATACAAATAAATGGGGACAGTAGGACAGGGATGGTAGGCACGCTGGTGCGCTTATGCATGCCCCCTTACAGACCTCTTAGGAATGGGGTGAGGTCCACGGCAGACAGTTTAAGGTTGAAGCTGTGAGGGTTTGAGGATGTAACAATGGAGTCGGGTAGAGAATTCCAGGCTGTGGAATTGGGCTGTGCTTTACTTATGCTCCCTAAGAACATGCTGCTGTGGATTTATTAGGCATCAAAACACTTCTCTCTCTGGGTAGAGAGCACCGTTGCTCCTAGCTTTTAATATCCCAGTTTGTTAAAGACATTAACAGGCAAAGAAAAGGATTGGGCAGGGAGAAAAGAAAAATAGCAAGCCAGAGAAACAAGTTATTAAAGATTATGCTTTTCTCTAGACGTAATAACTTGGAAGCCATTCAGTCAGCCCGGTGAAATTCCCGCTGGTCTACAGAAAAGTACCTGAGCTTTACGGTTAATGATACAGCTCTTTGCATCTTCCTCTTTGCAGGTGATGCTCCCCAAATGATTCATGGTGAGCAGTGTGTGCCAGCTGAAAGAGCCGCCGTTCAGCAAGGCTCTCTCCTCCTCCAAACAAAGCCACTGGCATGGCCTCAGTTCCTTCTTCCAGGAACTGTTCGTTCTCACAACACGTTATTCTTCTGCTCTGTGGACCAGAGTCCTTTGGGAGTTGGGCAGCATAGAAATGCAAATAAATAAATAAATAAATAAATAAATAAATAAATAAATAAATAAATAAATAAATAAATAAATAAATAAATAAATAAATAAATAAATAAATAAATAAATACTCTTCGCTTTCTGACTAGAACAGCCGAATGCAAGCTGGTTCTGCTTACCAGATGAGAGAAAAGGTGATAATAATTATTAAAAAGAATTAGAAATGATCAAAGAAGCAGAGCTGAAACAGGAAAAGAGAATAATAAAAGGGAAAGGGAAAATTTCCCCCGTCTGGTTGTGTCCGACCTTAGGGTGGCTCATCTCTGTTTCTTAGCCAAGGGAGACAAGTTTTGTCCGAAGACAAGTTTTGTGGCCACGTGGCCAGTATGACTATAAGCTGAAGTGCACGGAATGCTGTTACATTCCCACCAAAGTGGTACCTATTTATATACTCTCATCTACATGCTTTCAAACTGCTAGGTGGCAGGAGCTGGAGCTAGGAACGGGAGCGCACCCCTTCACGTGGTGTTCGGGTCTAGCTGACAAGCTCGGCATCTTTAACCACTGAGCCATCACGCCCCCATGAATAATAGTTAGACGGATGTTAATAATAAGGGAGCCACCTCACAGGCTCACCTGTTCCCTGGGGTTTCCAGGCCTCTGGCATAACCAGCTCTTGAGGGACCTTCAGAAGCTCAGGAGTGGTGAGGCCAACCTCATTTCAGTTTCTCCCCGTTAGACCTTGATTGGGAAGGCAAGTTGTTTGGCTGAATATTCGACAGTCCCTAAGATAATAAAATAATTCCTTTCAGAGGAGAAATGGCCCCTGAGTTTTCTTATTCACTTGGAAGTAAATCTGTGAAAAGTCCAATGTCCATATCTTTGTAATCACCACGAAGTAGTCATCATTCTATGACCACATTTGAACAAGTGCCAAGGCAGACGGCTCACAACTCCAGCAATATTTTACTTGCCCAGCAAAATAACCCATAATTTAAATGCAGTATCAATATAAACATGACAACCCATGAGGGGGAAAAAAAAATCAAAGAGAATGTGATAAATTTGCTGAAACTCTGCTAGGTGGCACCAGGAGCAAAAAAAATACCTTAGCAAGTGGGATAGTTTGTCTCCATAAACTTCCTGCTGAATTCCACCTATGACGTTTAGAGTTTTGAGCTGAGACAAAAGACACAGCACAAATCTATTACACGTAGAATGCCTTTTACTACCTGCTGTCATCTTAGTATTCAAACTGTAGCAGCTTGGCTAAAGTATTCCAAGTCATTCCTTGAAGCACACATTTCCATGTAGCATACATTTCTTTCTTTTTTTTTTCTTATGTCTGGAGAAAATTAGAGGTAGTTATTGTTACTATTGGGCAGTGTGGTGACTCAGTGATTAAGACACTGGGCTTGTCAGTCAGAAAGCCAATAGCCCAGGTTCGAGACCCGAGCACCATGCAATGGGGTGAGCTCCCGTCCCCGCCCCAGCTTCTACCAATATAGCAGTTTGAAAGCATGCAAAGGCGAGTAGATAAATAGGTACCACTTCAGTGGGAAGGTAACAGCATTTGGTGACATCATGCTGGCCACATGACCGCAGAAATGTCTTCGGACAGTGCTGGCACAACGGCCTTGAAACGGAAATGAGCACTAGCCCCTAGAGTCAACAATGACTGGTGGAATAAAATCTGCAGGGACTCCTTTACCTTGAGGAGCCGAGGTGGCGCAGTGGTTAGAGTGCAGCACTGCAGGCTACTTCAGCTGACTGCTAGCTGCAGTTCGGCAAGTTCAAATCCCACCGGCTCAAGGTTAACTCAGCCTTCCATCCTTCCGAGGTGGGTAAAATGAGGACCCAGATTGTTGGGGGCAAGAGGCTGACTCTGTGAACCGCTTAGAGAGGGCTGTAAAGCACTATAAAGCGGTATATGAGTGCTATTGCTATTGCTAACCTTTTACTGTTCCTATTGCTTGAAAAAAAAATGCATGTAATATTTCCCTTCTCTGTCCCTGGGTTTGTATCCCATGCCTGTCCTCCTTGATCTTTATTAAGTCAAATATCTTCAGATCAATGCGGTTGAGTTTTGCAAACTGCATAAATAGGCTAATGAACCTAAGCTAATGTTTGCTTTGTGTGTTGCAATCTAGGTTGGTTTTCCTCGCTCAGTTTAAAGCATCCCTCACTTTCTCTGTATATGTATGTATGCCATCAGGTAGGTGATAAATACAGTTGGAATTTCAATAAGTTCTCTCAAAATATCGCTTTCATGGCTTGCAGACTGCTGTGATAGGCATATTTGGATGCAAGGCACCATTTTTCAGAAGGAAAAAGGACAACTCTCTGCTTATCTTTTTCTTCTGGATAGACAGCCAGGCTTACAAATAAAGCCATGAACTATGGACATTGACCGTCTTTATTTTCCAAGCTACCTAGAAACGGGAGGCTGATCTTTTCCTTTGAGCATCTCAACTTTCAATTTAAATTTTCCCCCAAAGGGTGGGGGGAAGAGAAATAATGAGGGAGGAGGAGGAGGAGGAGGAGGAGGAGGAGGAGGAGGAGGAGGAGGAGGAGGAGGAGGAGGAGGAGGAGGAAGCTGAATGGACATCTGCTCTCAGTTTCCCCTACCATTCCTGCTAAGGTCTGCCTTGCAGATTTTCTCAACATGCCTCATGCATACATTCAGGAGGTAATCTCTGAGTATCTCCATTGCTGGACTCATGTTCTCTCCTTCAAGCAAGATGCTATATGTCGGCAGAGATGGAGGGATAACATAGCTTCTCATCATTGCTCCAAATTATTGAGGAGGGAGGAGGGAGGAGGAGGAAAAGAAGAAGAAGAAGGAGGAGGAGGAGGAGGAGGAGGAGGAGGAGGAGGAGGAAGAAGAAGAAGAAGAAGAAGAAGAAGAAGAAGAAGAAGAAGACGGAGGAGGAGGAGGAGTAGGAGGAGGAGGAGGAGGAGGAGGAGGAGAAG
>QLTV01003119.1:520928-531272 GCA_003457575.1 Thermophis baileyi
ATACTCGTTAAAAAACAAGGAAAAGACTGTAGCTGTCCTTGCTCATTCTCTCTCTTTTGCAGACAAACACAGAAATGTGCAACATTGCATCCCATTCCCTAAAGGTCTGACCTTGTGTGGCAGTGACAACTCACACTGGTCCTATTTAAGGCAGTCTTATATTCCCTTCATTCACTTTTCAGAGAGAGAGAGAGAGAGAGAGAGAGAGAGAGAGAGAGAGCGAGAGAGGGAGAGGGAGAGAGAGAGAGAGAGAGAGAGAGAGAGAGAGAGAGAGAGAGAGAGAGAGAGAGAGAGAGAGAGAGAGAAAACAAGCAGGAAAAAAAAAACAATCTCACCACCCTTTCTCTCTATGTTCAAAAGCTTTTATTGGCTGCTCACAGGGCATTTCTTGTATCACGAGGAGGGAATCTAATCTTATCTCATCTGAGTTTTGGGTCCCCCCCCCACTTTCTTGATATAGATCTCAAGAAATAAACAATTTCCTGCTTGGGAACTGAATCCACATTCGCTTTGGAGGAACATCCATCAGGAATTGGGTATGTCTAGTTTAATGAAAAGAAGGACTAGGGGAGACATGATAGCAGTGTTCCAATATTTGAGGGGCTGCCACAAAGAAGAGGGAGTCAACTTATTCTCCAAAGCACCAGAAGGCAGGACTAGAAGCAATGGATGGAAACTAATCAAGGAGAGATCCATCCTACAAGTAAGGAGGAATTTCCTGACTGTGAGAGCAATTAATCAATGGAACAACTTGCCTCCAGAAGTTGTGGGTGCTCCATCACTGGAGGTTTTTAAGTAGAGATTGGACAACCATTTGTCTGAAATGGTATAGGGTTTCCTGCTCGACCAGGGGGTTGAACTAGAAGACCCTCAAGGTCCCTTCTGACTCTGTAATTCTGCCCCAAGAAAGCCAGAGCAATAAGATGGATGGGAAAGGGGGAAAAAAAGGACTTGGTGGAAAAGAAGATTGTGATCTGGACTGATGAGCAAAATATTATGAATACAGGAAGGTCAGAATTACTCGGTCCTTCAACTGTGCACAATGTTGATTGAAGATATGCATGACAGGAGCAACTTATCTAATATGGTTCTGCAGATCTTTGAAGGGACACTTTGTTTTGAAAGGTATCCAGGCAACATAACCCTTCAAAGCGTCTGCAAACCTAAGCTGAAATCTTTGGATTTTTATCAGTGAAATGGTTGCTTCCTTCAGTTGGCTCACTACCAATTATTTCTGCACATGAAAGAGTGGCCTGGCCTTCCTTCATTGCCAAGGAGGACACAAAGTATCTCACCAAGGGCAATTGGCCAGGAATCCCCATTGTCTAAACAAAGAAGGCTGGTCTACTTGGAAGCTTTCCAAGACCATCTGAGTATGATGAGAAGATCATAGGCACGGGCTGAGAAAATTAACAGTAGTCATTGGAAAAGTGCTCCTTTGGAATTTATGACCTCTTTAGAATTAAAAGAAGGCAATGAAAGTGATTAAAGAAAAAGAGGGCCATGATCTTCATGTAGATTTGAGTGTCACTCCAAAATGTTCTCCTTCATTGGTGCTAAAAGAAGCTTCATCTCGGCTCCTTATTCACTTCCACCATCAAGCCAAGAAATAGTCTTATAAATTTAATTTATAGATGTTTGAAAGTCCCACAGGACAGCATCTCTGCTGCTGAACTAGGAGAGTCAATGACCATGCATGGTCAAATCAGTCCTTTCACAGAGAAACACAGTAGGCTTATATCACATTTGTTATCCATATTATGGGATGGAGAACTCTTTTATAATCTACCTCTTGAGTTATCAGTTGGCTGACATTTACAGACTGGGTAGTGGCAATTCTACAAGATAACTTTTAATCAGTCTTTGGAAATGCATCTGTCTACTAAGGGACTTACTTAACTTTTTATTTAATATTGATTGACCTTCTCTCTTTAACTACCATATACATCTCACAGTAAATGCCATATAAGGAATCCTTTTCTCTTCAATTTCCCTTTGATTTTTTTCCCCAAGGGTATCTTTTCAGAGAAAGAAACAGAGCTTGTTGTCTTGACCATTTCAACATTCTTGATGCAGTTTCTTCTTGAAACAAAAATGGCTAGTTGGTTGCCCTTAATAAGCTACCAATCCATTTCAAATGTTTGTTTGTTCCGTTGAAGCAGATTCTGATATCCTATGGACAGCAACTGAACTGAACTTGTTTGGAACTTGACTACATGAGCCTTGGTGAAATACAAAGCGGTAGGGTGATGAAAGCTTAGCCAATTCAATTCAACTTTGTCAACCTCTTCTTGACCTGGTCTTCAATCATACCTTCTGGTTGATCCCAAATCTCTTATTTTCCAGCTTCCGTCTCACCTCTGCCCAATTCTTACCACTATAAATCTTTGATAGGAATGCAGAGCCAAATTCAGACAATGGTCAGGGGAATAGAAATAAAACTCTTCAAGAAGGGAGTGACAAAATGGGAAATATTTAGCTTCGGGAAGAGCACATAGAAATAATAATAATAATACTCCTTAGGTTTGCAATGTCACCTCCAAGAAAGCCATAACATATCCTCTATTGTTTCAGAAGGTAAGAGATAGAATAATGCCCAGCATTAAGTTACAAGAAGGCAAAGTTTGTTTGATTTTTAGGGGGGGGGAACCTTCCTAATGGTTTGACCGTTGAGGCAATTATTCAGAGAAGTCATGGGCTCCTTTTTTGGAATGTGTTCCACAGAAGCTGGACAGCCATCTACAGATGCCTTAATTTGGCTTCTAGAAAGAGAAGGAGTCCATTCCTTAAATGATCTTTTTCAGTTCTAGGTTTCTAGAATTCCCAAGATCATGAGAATATCAGAATGTTAGTAGAACCAGAAGTTGCTCTATTTAGCAATAGCAATAGCAATTAGACTTATATACCACTTCACAGTGCTTTCCAGCCCTCTCTAAGTGGTTTACAGAGTCAGCATATTGCCCCCAACAATCTGGGTCCTCATTTTACCGATCTCGGAAGGACGGAAGGCTGAGTCAACCTTGAGCCTGGTGAGGATCGAACTGCCAAATTGCAGGCAGCCGGCAGTCAGCAGAAGTAGCCTGCAGTACTGCATTCTAACCACTGCGCCACCGCAGCTCTTTAGAAAGAACTCTCCTGTGGCTAGTTGGACTTCCACCGTTTCCTCCGTGTGAATGTCTTAGTAATGTGTATTCATCTTTGGCGTATCCTCCTTATCTGCTACCTGAAGTTCTCCTCTCCCCATATGTGAGCATCTTCTATTCATTTTCTAAAGTGGAATGATGGTTTTCGCTTTGATAATGATGATAGATTCTATTTTCCATTCTTTGTCAAGGTTTTTGGCTGTGCTCAGAATTTTAACCAGCTTCTGCCTTGGTTAGCTCGTAATGTCCATCTGTTCCTCTAGGTTGCTCTGATTCTTTTGTTTTAATCATGAACTTTCCAGAAGCTGGGAAGAATCTATTAATAAATAACAATCCCACCGAGTTCATGTCCTAATTAATAGTAAAATAGCATTTGACACCAGTGTCAGAGAAGAGAAGAGAACAAGAGGGGTGAAAGAATAAGGAAATGAAACTGGCAAATCTTGTATACTTGCAGAATTTCTGGAAGAGGCAACTATGGTTAAATACTAATTGTTGTTTCAGGATGATAAATAATCTTGTTGTAATTAAGGACACCCAGGGGGAAAAAAGAGAATAATTTCAAGGCATGTGAGATTTGATGAAACGCCATATTAAGACTAAAGGGGTTAAAACAAAAATATGAGGAGAAGCATATCGTAAATTGGGAATATGCTCGTCTCTCCAAGCCAGAGAGGGTGGGTGCCTCCAGGTCCTCTCCTTCCAATATCGTCATCCAGGGAGATCAAGCTGCCCCCCCTTTTTCTGTAGTAGTCCCATCACTGAAAGAGGTTCCACCATTGGATTCAGCAGCCCCTGCCCTCCCAAGCTAATGGGCTAGCATGCTAGGGTTGAGAAAGAGAGCAGATTGTAGAGGGTCTAGGACAATTCGCCATGGCCAACTTGCCATGGCCATCTCACTGTGGCCAAATCGCTGTGGGACAATTCGCTATGGGATGAATCCAAGCCGGATAACTCAGCGCAATAAATGTTCTCCGCCACTGTTCCATCAACATTATTTCCATTTTTGTCAATGGAAATCATGTCAAAGAAACAATGGCAAATAACATGTATCACATTGAGTTATCCGGCATGGAATTGTCCTGCGGCAGGTTGGCCACGACGAGTTGGCCACGGTGAATTGTCCTATTCTGGATTCTGGAAGATTTGATTTTTAAATCTTTAAATCTGATATTTAAATCAATAGAGCCCTCTCTGAATAGATGACAGAAAAATCCATGTCTTCAAGGGGTAGAAGTGGGATTCCCAAATGGAATACTGTTGTATTATCCACAAAGGTTTTCTCTCAAAAAGAGAGGCACATTTAAATAAATGTATTTTTCCCTCATCCCATTGGGGTCAGTCATCTCTAGAAGTGAGGGGTGCAACTGGGTGTCAGTTTACTTCTGGGAATGACCAATCTCCCGGCTGGGTGGCATTAGAAGGCTCTAATGCTGGGGAAGGTGGAAAGAAAAAGAAAAGGATGACCAGCAGGAAGGGGGATGGACTTAGTCACAGTAGTGATGAAGGCACAGTTGGAAGGACCTGAAGACCAGGTTGGGGACAGAACATCCTGGAGAAAATCTACTATGTGGTCATTAGGATTTGAAAATAACTTGATGGCACATCATCCATCCATCCATTGTCCCATCCATCTTCCCATCCATCCATCCATCCATCCATCCATCCATCCATCCATCCATCCATCCATCCATCCATCCATCCATCCATCCATCCATCCATCCATCCATCCATCGGTCTGTTCATCCATCAGTCTGTTCATCCATCGGTCTGTTCATCCAACAGTCCATCCATCCATCCATCCATCCATCCATCCATCCATCCATCCATCCATCGATCTGTTCATCCATCAGTCTGTTCATCCATCGGTCTGTTCATCCATCCATCCATCCATCCATCCATCCATCCATCCATCCATCCATCCATCCATCCATCCATCCATCCATCCATCCACTCACTGTGGTATTGATAGGATAGCTTGAGTAATGTAACTTTGAAGTCCCCCGAAGTCTTATTTATTATCATCCTTCCCCCTCCTTTCTATAACCTCTTTTTCCCCCTCAACTCCTTTGCTAGTTTTCTTCTCTTCTTCCTCTTTCACCTTTTCCTCTTTTCTCCTCCTGCCCACCATCATGATTCAGTGTAGCAGGCAAGGACACAGACCAGCAAATCCAACAACGCACATCACCTTCTTCCCCTCTCCAAATGCAAAGCTAAATCCCACCCACTCACCCCCAATTCAATTTCCTCTTGACATAATAACCGAATTAGTCTCATATTGTCATACATAAATGACTCAAGAAATCTGACTCTGCCGGACAGAAACGGCAGAGGAGGGAAAGAGGCAGAATGCAAAAGAAGAACGGTGAATTAGAAAGAATAAGAACTGGAAATCGGGGCCTGACCCCCCCCAACATATCGTAAGTTCTGTAAGAAGGACGTTAAGTTTTTCAGCAGCTAGAAATGATCACTTCCTTTCATGGTTCACATCTCAAATTACTGATTTGGGATATTTGTAGTCAAAAGCTTGAACCAGTAGTACAAATTATGTTGGGATTTTTTAAAGGGGGAATTAAAAAATTAATGGTTAATAAACAAGCAAATAAGCAAACCAATTCTACGTTCCTGCTAGCCCAGAATTGCTCAGACATCATACAAAGAGATAGTCATGTTGGTTAGTTTCTGCGAACCAACATGGAGAACTCATAACATCTTAAATCTTCAAGACTAGGAAACCTGTGTGACACTGATCCTCCAGTCTCTCTTTTTATAGCATTTATTCTTCCAGGAATGTCGCTGAGAAACAGAAAGAGGGTTGCCCAATAGTTTTTCCGGAGTTAGCAGCTAAAACCAGGAGTAAGTCTACTGTATAGGCTCAATATTTATTTGTTTCTTTAAAATTATTATCGACCTTAAATTTATTATTCAATGAAAGACTTTTATTAATTGCTCCCCAAAGAACTCATGGAAATGCCAACTTCTTCTAGAGTGGTATCCTTGCCACATCAACATCTATCAAAAATAATATCTTATTTTATAATACGCAAGGTCCTAAGATGATCCAAGTGTACTACACCTGATTTGAAGTGATAAAATTCTTTGTTGTTTTCACTCATCATGAACTCAAGTAAGGTTCGCTGGAAAATGAAAAAAAATCTGTAAAGCCTTCCAAACCCATCCCTCCATTTCTCTTCTAATCCTTGTGATGTACAGAAAATATTTTTAAGGTACAGATGAAGATCTAAGCTTAAGAGGAAATAGAAGTCCTTTTCCCTAAAGGCACGCCAAGCAGTGATGGGAACGTTATTATTTCCTGGTGTTTCCTGAGTGGCTGGCATGAGGCAGTAGGTTTTTGCCCCTTCTGCAAAAACTGGAACAGCAAATATAGACTATGACAAGATCATCGAAGAACTCAACCCAGCATTGTCCCTTGAGGCACAAATGACCAGGGTCAAATTATATTTATTTGGACACATTATGTGAAGATCCAGCTGTCTGG
Organism: Thermophis baileyi; assembly: GCA_003457575.1. Taxonomy (NCBI): domain Eukaryota; kingdom Metazoa; phylum Chordata; class Lepidosauria; order Squamata; family Dipsadidae; genus Thermophis; species Thermophis baileyi. The sequence continues at coordinate 527,571 of QLTV01003119.1, forward strand.
AAAAAGCTCTAACATTGGAAAAGAAGAGGACAACCAGCAACAAGGTGAACCATACTCATTTCCAGCGGCGATGGGTGCACCATTGGAAGATCTGAGGGAAGCTGAAAAAAATCTATTTGATTGCTAGGAGTTGAAAAGGATTTGATGGCAAAAGCACCTTTGGGACAACCATGACCTGCATGACTGAGAATCTCTACAGCTTTTTAGCTATCCAAATTGGGATGAACACCCTTCCAATGGTGTGGGAGTATGAACGGATTTCCAGAGAAAAAAAAATTGCAGACTACAGGAACCAGGAGCACCACTCGGGTGACCCTGACGACACAGATAAACCTCCAAGTGGCCTCAATGACCCTCTAAAAGGATGCAAATGACCAGCTGTCTGCAAGGAATATAAACCCTTCCATTCCCCACCATCCAGTCAGAGTTGAAGAAGCTTCTTGGTTGAGAAACTTCTTCAAAGAAAAAACAAGGAAGTCCAGTTGCCTCCTGAAAAAGCACCTTTGGGGCAACCATGACCTGGATGACTGAGAATCTCTATAGACTTGATGGCATATAATCAATCAGTTAATCAATCAGGTGGCAAACATATCCATGGACAGGGAGGTGGGGTGGGGATGATGGAAATGTTGGGTGGGATGCCAAGTGAAACCTTGTTGAACCTTGTCTGATATAAACTTTACTTTCAAATGTCAGAAAAGCAAGAAAGGAAGTTCCAGCTAGTATCCTTATGAGCTGCGGTGGTGCAGTGGTTAGAGTGCAGTACTGCAGGTTACTTCTGCTGATCACCGGCTGCCAGCAGTTTGGCAGATCGAATCTCACCAGGCTCAAGGATGACTCAGCCTTCCATCTTTCCGAGGTCGGTAAAATGAGGACCCAGATTGTTGGGGGCAATTTGCTGACTCTGTAAACCGCTTAGAGAGGGCTGTAAAGCACTATGAAGCAGTATATAAGTTGAAGTGCTATTGCTATTGCTATCCTATAGCTCAGGGCTCTCTAACTTTTGCTGTAAAAGATGCATCTCTGCTTGATGTTTGGAAGAGTAAGTGTAAATGCAAAAAGTGCATTATTATGTAGTTATGGATTAGTTTTTCAGGGATTCCTGGGAAGGTGTCCGAGTGAAAGGGTACAAAAACAGACAATGAGCAGAAACTGGAAAGTGCAGGACATCTTTTAACCAGGCAGGAGCATGATTTCTGCTGTTCAGCAAGCATTGAGAAATGTATGTGTGAAAAGATATTGCATAGTTTTCGATTTAGTGAATAAGACGTGATTGCATGAATATGGTGTAGAAGGTTGGCTATGTAAATTTTGTGTCAAGATAGTGGACTTTCAGCAACACAATTTCAGGTAGTTATCCAAGACTGGTGAGAGTTAAGGTTGCTCTGGCAACTTTAAGACATATGGCCAGGCTGAGGAATTCTGGGAGTTGAAGTCCACAAGTCTTCAAGTTGCCAAGGTTGGAGACCCCTCCTGTAGCTTGATCCCAACAGTTGATCAATTTGTTAGGGATTCCAGCCCTTCCCCCACCAGGTCTTTAGATCATGCACATGTCTGTATAATCCTTCCAGCCCACATCGATGGTTAATTCAGGGCTCTCCTTCCAATCCAAGCACCTGGCAGTAAAACTACGCACCTTTCTGCTTTACGGGTGACAAATGTGTAATATCCTTTGCGAAGGAAAGGAAATAAATGATCTGAGAGTGACAGAGGTTTTAACAACAAAATCACACCAGGAATAGAGTAGAGAATGAGTGCCAGTCTCTAAGCTAATAATTTCCAGTCACCTGGAGACATACAGCACTTCACGCAGCCCTTTATTTATAGAGGGAATGCCTGGCTTGTGAATTGATTTTTATCCATCACTTAACAACCCATGTGGCTGGCCACACTTCAACAAGGGTTGTGCTTTCCTCCCCCTGTGTGGCTTCAGGCTAATTGAGCTACCGGTCATCCTCTTTTTTCTCTTTCCTTCCACTTTCCCCAGTATTCTAGGCTTCTGACGAAAGCTAGGTCTTTGCAAAACAGCAATAGCACGTAGGCTTATATGCCGCTTCACAGTGCTTTACAGCCCTCTCTAAGCGGTTTAGAAAGTCAGCGTATTGCCCCCAACAATCTCGGTCCTCATTTTACTGAGCTCGGAAGGATGGAAAGCTGAGTCAACCTTAGTCCCCATCTGGGTTTTACTCCAGGCTGTGGGCAGAGTTTGCCTGCAATACCGCATTCCAACCACTGCGCCATCAAGCAGTGGTTGGACCCAATGAGTCCAAAATGAGTCCAAGCAATTCTGTTTTAGTCCCTTTCAATTAAAGTTGCTTAGAGTCATTGATGGTTGTTTTAGACCTATCACCAGTTCAATTATTGCAGGTGAAGTTGATACTCATGGGTGCAATATATCTGAAATGCAAAAAAAAAAACCCCTTTCCAAGCGCACCTAAATTAAGAAGTGTTAGGAGCAACTTCGGAAGACCAGCTTCTGTCTGTGGAGATTCTCAATCATCCAGATCATGATGGTCCCAAAGGTGCTTTTCTAAAAGGCAACTGGACTTTCTTGGGTTTTTTTTTTTTTTTTAATTTGAAAAGGTTTCACTTCTCATCCAAGAAGCACCTTTGAGAAGACCAGTTTCTGCAACTAGCAAAGGACATAGCTGTTGTTTGTCTCATACCCAACCAGTTGGATCCTCTGTTTTCTTTTCTTGCATACCTGAGAAGTCGTTCTTCTTCTGGAATAACAACAAAAACAGAAGCAAAACACACGCACGGACACACACACACAGCCCACACCACACCGAATGCCTCCTTCTGCAAAGTGCCAGGATCCAGATTATTGGCTAATTAAATCGCCGAACACTCCAATAACATTTGGCTGGGATTGTTTCCCTGCAAATGTAACAGAAACAAACAAAAGGCCAGACGTGACAGTTGGCACTTGCTCCAGATTAAAGAACATCGTCTATTTTTATTTTTTAACCTCCAGTGATTCCTTCTTTGTGGTTAGAGGCACACTCGGTGAAAGGACGGGATGGCTGCCTGGCACGTCTCACCGATCCCTGTTTGAAAGAGGACACCCTTGGAGATGGTGGAGAGGTCATCCTGCCAAAGCTTTGTGAGAAGGGCGAAGCAAAAGGGATGGAAATGCCGGGCAAGAAAGAAGGGCCACGGGTGAGATTTGGTGCAACGGGTTAACAGAGCAGGGAGCTGAGCTCAGGTAGCAGTGACACACCTCTGCCTGTGCAACTAAGGTTGAAGAAGAAGCATCTTAGAGGGCCGTTGTCAGCCAACTGGGAGACTTTTGAACTTTGGCTGAAGGGATCTTGTTCAAGATGAACAGTGCTTCCAAGACCGAAGCAGTTTTTATTATCTCTTTTATTCATTAAACATGAAACTCAGTCAACTGAACATTTAAAAGTGTCACAAATACCACTGACTGGTGCTAATGGTTGATACGGGTTGCTGCCAGCATCCTAGGTATCAACCAAGTATCTTCTTAAAATATATGATGTTCCGAGTAGCGCAGTTTTTTGCAGTTCCGCTGGTGTTATTGCAGGAAGCTGCAATTTCTTGATGTGTTTTGTGAAATTCTTGGACATGGTACCAAGTGCCCCGATGACAATGGGTATCACTGTTACATGTTTCATCCATAGCCGCGTAGTTTCGATGGCCAGGTCGCGATATTTGATAATTTTTTTCAGTTCTTTTTTT
>QLTV01003119.1:545714-559552 GCA_003457575.1 Thermophis baileyi
CCCGGACTTCCTCAGCCAGCTTTGCTTTAAGACTTGTGGACTTCAACTCCCGGAATTCCTCAGCCAGCTTTGCTTTAAGACTTGTCGACTTCAACTCCCGGAATTCCTCAGCCAGCTTTGCTTTAAGACTTGTGGACTTCAACTCCCATAATTCCTCAGCCAGTTATGCTGAGGGTTAGGATGGGATTAGGGTTCGGGTTCGGGTTAGCTATGCTGACTGGGGAATTCTGGGAGCTGAAGTCCACAGGTCTTAAAATTGTCAAGTTGGAAGAGCCCTGCTGTAATGCAAGCTCTACCCTTTACATGTGTGCATGACACACACACACACACACACAAAAGGGATGGTGTTTACGATAAAACATCACAATGCACACTTCATTATTTGCTTTTCCTCTCAATCATTGACTCCCGTAATCACAGTCACTCTCTGGTGTTTATCTGCATAATGCTCAAAATTGCAGGTATTTTTAGATTCTCTTGATTACAAGTCTAGGCTTCTATTCTCCCTCCCTGACCAAATTCTTCCACCATTTCTCTACTATTTCTCCAGCCTCGTGATTTTGTCACCTTTTCCTCCCTCCCCACTGTGTTTTATCCTCCCCATCTTTGTTGCATTATTAATGCATATTATGCTTATGATAAATTATGCCGTTAGAACGTGCAAAAAGAAATCTATGAAAGAAAGAACAAACCAGGGCCTTAAACCAGCAGCCATATTTTGAAAGGTATAGATTACTGATGTAAAGTTGCATGGAATTGTTTTCCTTCATAGTTTGCTAAAAGCGGTTTTAGTAGCCGATCGGGCTTTGATTGTTCAATAAAGGGAAAAAAAAAGTCTGATAGATTTGACTCAGAGATTTGATCCTGAAACTCAACATTCATCCTTGGTGCAAAACTGATAAATACTTTGTTCTATAAACTAAGTGTCATTAGCCCGTTTCTCTTTGTGCTGCTGTGTACCCTGTCAAACGGACTGATGTTTATTGATGTTCACCTGGGAACAAAAAAAAAAAATCAATCGAACGGGACCAAATACCCCATGAGAGATTGTACAGACTCCAACTTTAGATTGCTCTATGCTGCATTTGAGCATTGATTGATAAAGCACAAAACCTCTTAGTTACTGTTGGATACAGATGAGCTCTTAATTAAGTGATTTTTTTACTGGGGAGTTACTCAGGCATCTGTCATCGATCCAAGTTTGTATCACTTGAAAGCTGGTGGATGTGAGTGAAAAGTCACCACAAAGAAGAGACTTTTTCTTACATGTGTGAGATGGACGCATCATCTAGTTCGTCTAGATCAGGGGTCAGCAACCCGCGGCTCTGGAGCCGCATGTGGCTCTTTCATCCCTCTGCTGTGGCTCCCTGTCGCTCAAAATATGCGTCACAACTGCCAATGTGCAACACCTGCCGGCACACGATTTATTGACCTTTTCGACTCCCGGTAGACCAAACATGGATAAATCCAAGAAAATAAAAGTTTCAGAAGAAAACAGAATGTTTAATTCAATTACATATGCTAGTTTTGTGGCCGCTCAGCATGGGAAGGGTTTTGTGGCTCCCGGTGTTTTCTTTTCTTTGGGAAATGGATCCAAATGGCTCTTTGAGTGTTTAAGGTTGCTGACCCCTGGTCTAGATTTTGGTCAGGGAGAATGTAGCATCACAGAAGGAACCGGCAGTAATCCAGCCTAAACCATGAGATTGATCTACTGTCAATGTTATTATTGCACCTTAATCCAGATTGTCAGTTGAAGGGTGGATCAAGCTGAATGTCAAAGCAATTATATATATATCAATGATGCTAATGTTCTTCTGCATTTTTCAGACCTTTCTAGTCTTAATTTCCAAGCAAGATCATGTACAGTTGTGAAACTTTGGACTTGACGGTCTTCAAGGAACTCACTTCTTTAGACAATAACATAGATTGCTTCACATCTGAACTGGCTTTGGTGACATCATCCTGTGGCCAAATTGTATTAATAGCCCATTGTCTCCATGGTCTTTTGAACTGAGAACATTTATATGACCATCCAATGGTGGTCACCATGATATAAAAAAGATGTTGAGACTCGAGAAAGAGTACAGAGAAGAGCAACAAAGATGATTAGGGAGCTGGAGGCTAAAACATACAAAGAAAGGTTGGAGGAATTGGGTATGTCTAGTTTAGTGAAAAGAACAACTGGGGTGACATGATAGCAGTGTTCCAAAATCTCAGGGGCTGCCACAAAGAAAAGGGGGTCAACCTATTCTCAAAAGCACCTGAAGGCAGAACAAGAAGCAATGGATGGAAACTAATCATGGAGAGAACCAACCTAGAACTAAGGAAAAATTTCCTGACAGAACAAATAATCAGTGAAACGACTTGTCTCCAGAAGTTGTGAATGCTCCACCACTGGAGGTTTTTAAGAAGAGTTTGGACAGCCATTTGTCTGAAATGATATAGGGTTTCCTGCTTGAGCAGGGAGTTGGACTAGAAGACCACCAAGGTCCCTACCAACTCTGTTGTTCTGACCAATTCAGAACAAAGAAGAACCATTTGAGGATGACTTAGGGGAAAGCGTTACCAAAGAGTTGATAGGAGAAGTGGTTATTTTTTATTTAGCGTATGGCATATCATACATGGACTTGCAATATATATTAACATTTCACCACCTCGATTAAAAACAGAGTAAAATATGAATGCTTTTTAAAAAGATCTATATTCAGATACCACTGTCTAGGCCATCTAACCATTGAAGTGCAAGAGAAGTGATTATTCCTAGCTTTTCAACAAATATGTGTAGATTGATGTCAAAGCTCTTTTGGCCTTGTCGTTCAAACACAGTGGCATGTTTAATCCAGTTTCAATAGGATGATCTCTCACCTGTGCAAGGAATGACAGAGGGAAGAGCAAAAAGTACTCATGTTGTAGAACCTTGGCAAGGAGCTCTAGTCCCATCCATCTCTGACAAGAACAGGTAACTTGGGTACTAAATAGTTTGCTGTTAGGTATTTTCCCTCCACTGATTGATTGTACTTTCGGGAGGGTTATTATGAGCACCGGAGCTTAGCACTTTGGTGGTGATCTATCAGTTGGCCGTTGTTTTACAGTGTTTGGAACTCAAGTCGTGGATGATAAGAAAAGATAAAAATTGAGACAGTCATTCAAGGCACCGCCATCTGTCAAAATGTGTGTGTGTGTGTGTGTGTGTATGTATGTGCGCACGTGCACAAACACACCATGGGAAGAGGCAGCTGGCTGACTGAACGCATCATTTCTCTTAAAAATGAAGACGCTGACTTTTTGTTCTCATGAGACCCAGCTGCTTGAAACAATTCAGAGCAAGGTGACCAGACTCTTAATCTTGCAAGATAGGAAAGGGTGAGAAGATAGAGAGAGAACATCCAAGGAAAGAGAACAACTCATCAGGGGGACTCTGCTGGGAGATATCAAATGGATGCTGGAGTGGTTTGCCTTAGTCTATGCCTTTCCAACGGGACGCGGTTGCTCAGTGGCTAAGACGCTGAGCTTGTCGATCAGAAAGGTCGGCAGTTCGGCGGTTCGAATCCCTAGCGCCGCGTAACAGAGTGAGCTCCCATTACTTGTCCCAGCTTCTGCCAACCTAGCAGTTCGAAAGCATGTAAAAATGCAAGTAGAAAAATAGGGACCACTTTGGTGGGAAGGTAACAGTGTTCTGTGTGCCTTTGGTGTTTAGTCATGCTGGCCACATGACCGCGGAGATGTCTTCGGACAGCGCTGGCTCCTTGGCTTAGAAACGGAGATGAGCACTGCCCCTAGAGCCGGGAACGACAAGCACGCATGTGCGGGGGAACCTTTACCTTTACCTTATGCCTTTCCATGAGAAGGTAAGGAGGGCTCCATGATTTTTGTCTTGGACAATGCAACTGCAAGCCACTAATATATCTAAAGAGAGCAAATCCCACCCCCTTCTGTCACTGATGATGTTACTTAGTTGGGTAATGAAACGTCTGCAAGAAAATAACCAAGCTCAGAGAGCACCAAGGACACCACAAATGCAATTTGCTCTCCATAAAACTGGTGGTGACTTTCTTCCCTCAGATAAACTATTCATCTGGGTCCATCTGCTTCCCTTGGTAGAACTCAGGTTCCTTCTTCAGCATTTCATTTCTCATTGGAAAGGTTTGTGATAATCTAGCATGACAAACCAGCCATTCGACATCTTGAGAAGGTGTCTTTCAGGAGACAGATGCTGCCTGAAGCAATCATGCCAGGAATGGAAAAATGTCATCTTCTACGCAGAGATGCACCAAATGCTGCCCAGTTTGAAAAGAAATGCCGTCTCACTAAGGATGGATGTAGACGCCATTGGTTTGTTGAGAACTTACCCAGATTCACAGAATCTTCAAATATGGAATAAAGTTAACTTTAGAGGCAAAATTGTCGGTTTCACGCATCCCCAATTTTCTTCACCTGGAAGCAAGCAGTTAGGATTCCTCTCCTAGAAGATGTTGCCCAACTCTTGGTTCTAAAACAGTAAAAATATTTCTCAATCAGTTTGTAGGAATCATAATGGAACTTAAATCTTAAACCTTCTCAAGAAGAGAACTTCACTCTCTGTTTTTTGCTTTTCCCTTTAGCTCCCCTAGTCCATCTTTGCATGGATGTGTTGTCTCTGCTTTTGGGATTTTGCATCTTCTGAAACTTTTCAAGAATTTATTGGGATGAGGAACTGGGATACATAATAATGGTAAGCACAGCATCAGTTGAAATCTGTTAGGACTCTGTCCAAACGGTTGGGTTGGTTAATCATAAACAAGCCACAAATCAATGTTTAAATGTATATATGTAATATAGCTTTAAATGCATTGTTGCATTCTGACAGGCAGTAACAGCCATAAGAGGGAACTAGAGAACATGGTTAGTTCTCTCTCTTCTGCTGATCCATTGCTTAATTGACTTCGTGTCTGAGAGTAAGCTCCATGTGTAGCGTAGCTATCTGTGATAGTATAGAATTGATTGAAAGCTGAAATCTTTGTTTGCTGATTAAGACAAAGAAAGGCTGGTAAGGAGACTGCTGTACTTCTAAACACTGACTGACTGAACGTGTATGATTCGGACTGTTATTTGGACTGTGCTATTTCTTTGAGTAAACTATTTTTATACACTTTAACATATCTGTTTATTGACTGAATCATTACTTTTATCTACTGCAACATTACGGTTCACTGTGCAAGCCTTCAGGGCCCAGAGGTTACTCTGCACAATTCCTTAACAAAATCAATTCAACTGGCTTACATATGGTCTCGGAACCCCTTCAACTTGGCTATCTTGAAGGATCGAATGTACAAAGCTCCTGCCGTTCTTTTGTGGATTGTCCTTCAAGACGTCTGCTTGGGTTTTAAAGTTACTGAGAAGTTCTCCTTCTTGAAATTCTCCTTATTTATCCTTGGTGGATCCAGCATATTTTCCAAACCACACTGCTTTCAAATATTTTGCTAATCAGTGACACCGATTAAGAGCACAAATTATCTCTCACAGATCTGGATACTATTGAAGGCCTCACCCAAATGTTCCTCTAAGCCAGTGGTTCTCAACCTTCCTAATGCTGTGACCCCCGCCCCGCTGCCCTCCCCGCGCGCGATGAGGTGACAAAGGGGGCGTGGCACCAAGATGGCAGGCTAGCGCGCGCTTATGTGACCCCTGTGAAAGGGTCGTTCCCAAAGGGGTCACGACCCACAGGTTGAGAACCGCTGCTGTAGTAGCAATCCTGCTCTAAGCTAAGGACACTGCACTCTTCACGTTGGAACTGAGCACATCTGTGTGGAATGAATCCTGTTAGCTCCCATAGATTGCCTGTTTTGCTAGTTGTAAAATTTTTGTATCTTTGTGTCCTCTGTGAAGATGAAATTAGAGTTTATGGCCCGTCTTTATTTCCATTTGACTCATGCCAAATGTGCATATGGTTAAGCCCTACTATCGGTTCAAACATCTGCAAGCTAATATGAGTTGGAAGCATCTACTAGAGACCAATATTGTCCCTTTCAATTTGTTCTGTCTGTATCATTTAGGGTGTCTCAACCTTTTTGAGCCAAGGTGGCGCAGTGGTTAGAGTGCAGCACTGCAGGCTACTTCAGCTGACTGCTAGCTGCAGTTCGGCAGTTCGAATCTCACCAGGTTCAAGGTTTGACTCAGCCTTCCATCCTTCCGAGGTGGGTAAAATGAGGACCCAGATTGTTGGGGGCAATATGCTGACTCTGTAAACCGCTTAGAGAGGGCTGTAAAGCACTATGAAGCGGTATATAAGTCTAACTGCTAACTGCTATTGCTATTTTTGTGACTCTTCCAAATATGCAAATAGCTTAATATACAAAAGATCACCCCATAGCAATTGCCTCAATAGAGAAAATATTTGAGAAATCTCCTAGAGCAGGGGTGTCAAACTCGATTTCATTGAGGGCCGCATCACAATCATGTTTGACCTCGGGGGGCCAGGGTGGGCATGGTCAGGGTGGGTGTGACCAGCTCGACGTCACTCGTGTCGGGGGCGCCTGTGGTGGCCCAAGCGCTCTGCCAGCAAAAGCAGGTTCCCAAGCTCCGTTTTCACTGGCAGAGGCACCGCGGGCCGGTCCTTCGCTATTTCCAGGGCGGCACCGCAGGCCAGATCTAAGCACCCCGTGGGCTGGATCTGGCCCCTGGGCCTTGAGTTTGACACCCCTGTCCTAGAGGAAATTCTTCATCAAAAGAAAAAAGGAGAGGTATGATATTGGGGCTTCTCTCAAGAAAACTAGAAAATGTTTCAATGAGAACCTTCTCAGATGAAAGCTGGTGGAGACAGTTTGAAAATAAGATTGATAATCAAGGTGTCATTCAGAAGCTCCTATTGTTTTTGACTGGTGCTTGAAACTAACGGATAGGGAGCAAAACAGGAGAACCAAGGAGGAGAACCAAGGAGAGGCAAAATTTGAAGCTATCAGATGGCTTGGCCAAAGTCTGCTACTTAGTTGCCTAAGAAAAGGAGGTCGAATTTTCTCATCTTCTCAGGGATGGGCTTCAAAAATTTTAGCAAGGGGTTCTCTGCCCAGGTGCTGGGTTGGCATGGCCATGGTGGGCGTGGCCTAGTCGGCTTCCTGCACCACGGCAGGGGGGACGTTTTTGCCCTCCCCGGGCTCCAGAGGCTTTCCTTGAGCCTCCGGGAGGGCAAAACGGCCTCCCCAGGCTCCGGAGGCCCTCTGGAGGCTGGAAACGAACTTCCGGTAGGCCCATTTTTCGTCCTCCCCGAGCCTCCGCGTGCACCCTGCACTTACCTGCATCTAAAACGGGCCGCGTGGGGACTCCTGGGAGGGGAGGGGAGGGGTGGGCGGGGCCAGCCAGGAGTTGGATTTGAGGGTTCTCTGAACTACACAGAATCTTAGCTAGAGGTTCTCCCAAACCCCTGCGAACCCCCAGCAGCTCACCCCTACATCTTCTCCTCCTTTTTCTCTTGGGCAATCTTCTAGAACCACACTAGATCAGATCATGGTGTAAGCATTAAAATGGTGGTCAGTATCTTTCTTTCTTTTTTAAAGTATAGTAATATTATAATGGTGATTCCAATTATGAGAAAGCTTTGTGTCTGCAGTGGTGGTGGGTAGACAGCCCCAGGAGAAATTCGGTGAAACAGATTCTATGTTCTGATCTCTACGCTCCAAATTCCAGGTTTATTAGAAGAATGCTAAAAATTAATTTGGATTTTGAGCCTGCACAGTTTTGCATTGTTTCAGCTCATTTGCATCTTCTTTCCTTCCTACATAAATTAATCTGTACTGATTAAACTGTTCCCCCGACAGATAAAAGCACTGCAAAAAAAACCACAGTCTTAATATGTTTGCTGGGTATATATGATAATAGTTACTGATACACGCAGAGAGAGAGAGAGACTGACACATGTACCCTGGTATAATCTTTTTATACAGCTTTACGGGGAGACATTTCCCTCACATTTATTTTCTTACACGCTGTAAGAAGGAATATTGTTTCAGTTTCTTGACATAGGAAAAAGTATTGAATGCTGATTGGGAAGCAATCATGTTAATTATGCTTAATTCTGATTATGTAGCCTTGCAGTCACCTATCAGAAAATGATATATAAATAACAACCGCTGCAGAAATAAACCAACCAAGGAAATTCAAATGGACAAGTGGACATTTTATAAAGTTCGAAGGAAACATTAACAGAGGGATAGAATCAAGATCACGTGAAATATTAGCACCGCTTTATAAAGTCTTAGAATATGGCATCCAGAGTTGGTCAACATATTATAAAAAAAGGTGTTGAGACTCTGGAAAGAGTGCAGAGAAGAGCAACAAAGATGATTAGGGGACTGGAGGCTAAAACATATGAAGAGCGGTTGCTGGAATTGGGTATGTCTTGTTTAATAAAAAGAAGGACAAGGGGTGACATGATAGCAACTTTCCAATATCTAAGGGGCTGCCACAAAGAAGAAGAGGTCAACCAAGCACCAGAAGGCAAGACAAGAAGAATTGGATGGAAACTAATAAGAAGAGAAGCGACCTAGAACTAAAGAGAAATTTCCTGACACTGAGAACAATTAACCAGTGGAATGGCTTGTCTTCAGAAGTTGTAGGTGCTCCATCACTGGAGGCTTTTAAGAAGACATTGGACAGCCACTTGTCTGGAATGGTATAGGGTTTTCTGCTTGAACAAGGGGTCGGACTACAAGACCTCCAAGGTCCCTTCCAACTCTATTATACTATTATTGCATAATCCGATCAAGACGTTTTATCCTTTTTCTGTAATGTTTGATGCTTTTGCACATGAACACGGTGGAAGAAATAGCTGGTGTATCTGAAAGTTGGCAAGGAGCAGAGCTAGAAGCAAAATGTGGGCATTTGATGTTTTATTAGAGCTACAGGCAATTCTTTTAATACACCGGCTCCACTACCTAGACAAACTTGCCTCTTTGTAGGCCAATCTTTCCATCCACGGTAGGTTTTGATATAGGTCATCTTCTCATTGTTGCACCCAGATTGTAGAGTATAATTTTCTCTCTCCTGGAGTCCATTGTTTCCTTCTCTTCTGGCATTCCACAATGAAGTCAAGACTTTCCCATTTCTGTTAGCAGTTTGCGTGCTGGTTGAAGACTCTAAGGAGGTTCAATTCTTTCTTAGTTGTCTCCGCTCTGCTTCCTTTTGCTTTTGGCAGACCCTGGTTGCACATCTGGTTGCATGCTGCAAATACAACGGAAAGGTCAGATAGATAGCATTATTTATTTATTTTTATTTTTCAAAATTTGTATGCCGCCCAACTCCCGAAGGACTCTGGGCTGCTCACAGTATATATATAAAAAAAAGTAATAGAAAAAAAAACTGAAGGGCTTTCCGGAAGGCCAGTAAGGTGGGGGTAGTACGGATCTCGGGGGGAAGTTGGTTCCCCAGAGTCGGAGCGGCTACAGAGAAGGCCCTCCCCCGTGGGCCCGCCAGCCGACACTGTCTGGCTGATGGGACCTGAAGAAGGCCAGCCCTGTGCGACCTCACTGGTCGTTGGGAGGAGTGTGGCAGAAGGCGGTCACGCAGATAAACTGTTCCTAAGCCATGTAGGGCTTTAAAGGTAACAACCAACACCTTAAATTGTGACCGGAGCACAATCGGCAGCCAGTGCAGCTCGCGAAGGATTGCCCTGACAGGGAGAGAATTACACCCAGGCGACGTCTTCTCTGGATTCTTTATTGTTCTCCTGTCCTTCTCTTCAGTTTGTCTCACCTCCTTTTGAAGATGTTTTATCAAAGACTGCAGTGACCCCCCTGCCACTTAGCGAGTCTGCCTCTCTCTCTCTGTCTTTCTCCCTAATCAGAAACTTCTCGATTTGACAAGGTAGGGGGCTTTGGACCTTTGACTAATTGGACTGTCTTCTTCTGTGCTGTCCAATATCCCGATGCTTGTCCACAGCATCTCTTCCTTGGAGACGATGTGCCTTAACTAGGCACATCTTTTTAGTATTTTCTAGTTGTCCCCTAGCAGTTTCACTTTGTTCCTTGAAAAAAAATATATTCTCCAGCTATCTCCTTAAGCCCTCTGACCAGGCTGGTAGGACTTCCATTTGAGTCATTTCTTTTCCTTTTTTTAAAAAAAAGGGAGTGGGTGGGAATATTAATCACCCTGACAGGTCTCTTTCCCAGGGAATCCAGGGGAAGCAGCTTATCCATCTTCCAACTCTGCCCTATAGGCTGAAGATCTGGACGTCTATTAGAAAATGAGTGGAGAGCAGCAACTCACCTAAACGGATGACCTTGACTTGGGCAGAGGCTGGGTGTGGGGATGCTAAACACAATCTCTAAGACAGGCATTTGGAGACCCATGGGGAGCTGGGCAGAAAACCAGCCCTGTCCTGATTTGCACATGATCCATCAGTATCTTCCAGGACACATGGAACCAGATTAATGTCTCCTTTGACTTTTACCTACTTTCTTTGTCGGTTACATGCTTAGCACTCTACTCAGGTTATTGGTTCCGCTCCCTCTTTGCAATAACCCCTGTACCTGATCCTTTTCCTGTGGAGAAGTCAAACCCTTTGTGAGAGACAGAGTGAGCCATAAAATATTTAATGGCTCTGCGAAGACGTTTGATGTGAAACAGAAAGAGTTCCAGAAAGCATCGCTTGGTGTGATGAAAGGCTGTCTGGAGAATTGAGAAGGCAGGGGAAGATTCGTTCAAGAGGGATACTAAATTACCCAGTGGTGCCAGGCCGGCCAATGTCAACGGCATGTAAATTGCAACCCCAAATGAGTTGAATGCTTACCGCTGTCAGTCTTAGGTACTTAGGTGGCGTTAGATCTGAGCAAGTCCCTCAACCCTTCGCCAGCTTTCAGTGGCAAGGAAAGAGTTTCTAATCAACACAATGATCTTTATGTACTGACTATCTATGACACAAACACATGTATACGTTTGTAAGCATCAAAGATGCAAGGAGGAGGAGGAGGAGGAGGAGGAGGAGGAGGAGGAGGAGGAGGAGGAGGAGGAGGAGGAGGCTTAAATGTAAGATGTCCATTATCTGAAGGCTCTATAGGCAAAACAATTTGGTCAAAGGTGTGATTTGCCATTATCCATTAGATACATCCTTTCTGGTCCTTGGTGTTCTGTGAGCTTGGCTGTTGTCTTGCAGATGTTTCATTACCCAACTAGATAACATCATCAGTGCTAAAAGGAAGTGGGGTTTGCAGAGAGGAGGAAGAGGAAGAGGAGATGATGACTGTTGGGTTCTTGAGGCTCTCTGAGCTTGGTTGTTTTCTTGTAGATGTTTCGAGAAGGAGGAGGAGGAGAAGGAGAAGGAGAAGGAGAAGGAGAAGGAGAAGGAGAAGGAGAAGGAGAAGGAGAAGGAGAAGGAGAAGAAGGAGATCTATTCTTTTGACCAAGTTCTACTCCTAACAAATATCTTAAGATGCAGATGACACCTCCTTAGCATTAACAAAAGACTCACTGAAGAAGTACATCTGGTGCCAGCTAGAAGTTTAGTCAGTGTAGAAAGAGTGAAGACCATTTTACCTGTGCTTGATTATTATTTCATTTTGTCAAATTATTTCCAGTGTTTTAAAACAAAAATGAAATCTGCAGATCTTGGTGAGTGTAACTTCCCCAGTATTCCCAGTTATTAGCTCAGAGCCTGTAATATATGTCTTTAATTACATTTGTGTGTTTTTATACACTATGTGCTAGATGTGCATTTTAAAATGCTTATTTCTTAAACACAACACTGTTTTGAATGATTTTTGTTTCTTCAGCACCGATAAGGAGAGACATAAACAAGTTATTTTTTTCCATTTGTTTCTAGAGGGAAAGATAAGTTGGTGCCTGTCCCGTGATTGAATAATATTTCCATAATTTCACGGGAATCCATATCAGACTTTTCCTTTTCTGGCTCATAATGAAACAGTTCTGGAGAACTGGTACTTCTGTACACTAAGCATGGAATTCATTTTTTCCCTCCAAAACCAACAACTGAAAATGCATCGAAATCACCTGGCTTAGATGGATTTTAAGAGGTTCTGAAAATCACCAAAAGGACACGAAAATAGCAACAGGGTACTAACAGCTCAATGGAATCATCTAGAAAGAGTGCAGAGAAGAGCAACAAAGATGATTAGGGGACTGGAGGCTAAAACATATGAAGAACGGTTGCAGGAACTGGGCATGGCTAGTCTAGTGAAGAGAAGGACCAGGGGAGACATGATAGCAGTGTTCCAGTATCTCAGGGGCTGCCACAAAGAAGAGGGAGTCAAGCTATTCTCCAAAGGGCAGGACAAGAAGCAATGGATGGAAACTAATCAAGGAGAGAAGCAACCTAGAACTAAGAAGAAATTTCCTGACAGTGACAACAATTAACTAGTGGAACTTGCCTTCAGAAGTTGTGGGTGCTCCATCACTGGAGGTTTTTAAGAAGAGATTGGACAGCCACTTGTCTGAAATGGGTATAGGGTTTCCTGCCTGAGCAGGGGGTTAGACTAGAAGACCTCCAAGGTCTCTTCTGTTATTCTGTTATTTATCAATGAAGAACAAGTTGTTGGAGATACCGGTAATCCTTTGGAACTTGCAGAATTGAAAGATCTGGTTTTTTGTGTGTGTGTGGCTGTGATTGGTGGATCTAAGAGGGATCAAATGGGCACTTGAGGTTCATTTAGTCCATGAAATGGGAACAAGATGAAAAAGTAGATTTTTATAGGACTTGTACACTGTTTATTTTCTAGGACAAGAGTGGAGAATATGTTTCTCATTATTTCAGTAGCTCCCATGGATTTATTTGGTTAAAGGTCTCAAGGTAGCAAGGCTTCAAACCAAAAGATGTATGTTTTTGGCTTCCTTCACCCAAGGATTTTTTTTTTAATTATCTAAGACTTGTAGCCATCTTCCCTTGAATTCTAGCAAAAGCTACTTCAAGCTTCTGTTAACCGAATTCTTCTATCAAGATTCCCCCCACTTCACTCAAGTGGCCTCTGGGGCTGGCTTTCTATAGACACTTTTAAAACTGCTGTGCTGAAAAAAAAAAATATCCAACTGCTCTCAGCAACCCATTTACTCAAAGCTGCATTGTTTATTCCCTACCCTCTTTTTCTCCAACTGACAGCCAGTTTCTTTTTCTCTATTGTGGTGGAGAAGGCAGATAAATAAAGTAAAAGCTTAAAAAAAACCTTCCAGGAAAAAAAAAAAAACCAAGCATGCATTTTTGGCAACATGATGGAACTGTTCACAAGAATCCAGTGTGTGGAAAATAGAAAAAGCACTTATTGTACTCGTAAAGTGAATCAGTGTTGAATCCTGGTTTTCATCTATCCTCAAGCATGGAAGTTCCCCAGGTGGCTTTGGTGAGTCTTTCAGTCACCCTACCTTACAAGGTTATTGAGATGGGGAGGAGACCAGTGGTGAAATCCAATTTTTTTTACTACCGGTTCTGTGGGCGTGGCTTGGTGGGCGTGGTGTGGCTTGGTGGGCATGGCTTGGTGGGCGTGGCAGGGGAAGGATACTGCAAAATCCCCATTCCCTCCCCACTCCTGGGGGAAGGATATTGCAAAATCTCCATTCCCACCCCACTCTGGGGCCAGCCAGAGGTGGTATTTGCCAGTTCTCCGAACTACTCAAAATTTCTGCTACCGGTTCTCCAGAACCTGTCAGAACCTGCTGGATTTCACCCCTGGAGGAGACATCTTATCTTATTCACCTTGAGATCCAGAATAATCTTTTTATCTTGTCTTTTTATGTACACTGAGAGCATATGCACCAAAGACAAATTCCTTGTGTGTCCAATCACACTTGGCCGATAAAGAATTCTATTCTATTCTATTGTCAGAATATAAAGCTCTCTCTAAGGCTTTGACTTTGGCTGTGGC
>QLTV01003119.1:640448-652441 GCA_003457575.1 Thermophis baileyi
CTGGTTTGGGTTGTGGGAGGGGAAAAGAAAGGAGGGAGGAAGGAGGGAAGGAAGGGAGGAAGGAGGGAAGGAAGGAAGGAAGGAAGGAAAATGTTATCTAGTTTGGTAATGAAACGTCTGCAAGAAAGCAACCAAGCTCAGAGAGTACCAAGGTTCTCAATAGTTCAACCCTGAGCTACAAATATTCTAGGAAGGAAGGAAGGAAGGAAGGAAGGAAGGAAGGAAGGAAGGAAGGAAGGAAGGAAGGAAGGAAGGAAGGAAGGAAGGAAGGAAGGAAGGAAGGAAGGAAGGAAGGAAGGTTATAGAAGAGACACCTGGATAAAATCCAAGTTTAATAGTCTATCTGTGCAAATGTGTCAGATTTATTTTGGAAGAGGTGAACTGGAACACACGTGTAGTCATGCAGTCAACATCCCCACGGTCTTTTATGTGTCAAGCCTTCTTCTTGCTAACTGAGTTCAACTTGGTTTGATAGGTGTTTTCCATTTTGCATTTTGTTTCATTCCTGTAAGCTACCTTCGGGTCTTCTCTAAGTAGGCAGGGATGAGGAAGAAGAGGGAGGAAGAAAGGTGAGCTCTACTTTGAGTTTCCTCTTGCTTCTCTTATCATTTTGACAATCACTCTGGTCACCTGTCCTCAACTCCTGGCTTTTATCTGGGACGGGTCCTAGGGGCTTTGGGTCCAAGGATGTTAAACTCCTCTTTCTTCTTTACTTCCATTTTTTCCTTTCCTGCCCTTCCTCCATCCCTCTCCCCGATCTTCTCCTCAAATGTTCATGAATATGAAAGAAGCCCGTCAGCCAGGACTTCAAATAGATCTCCTCCCCATCCCACCACCCTTGCTCTTTGAACATCAGGAAAGGACCAGACATTTCCTGGCATGCTTGTTTCCCTCCCCACCTCCTCCCCCCCCTTCAAAATGGCCTTGGAACCTGCCACTTAAAATGGCGCTCGATTTATTTCGAACGGCCCCCAGGGGGAGAGGAAACTCGTGTTCCCTTCAGATCTCTTTGGTAATGGAAACACGGGGGAGGAAGAGTAATGTCCTGTCCTTCTTTCCACGTTTCTCTCTTTTTGCTCCCTCCCCGTTTCTCTCTCTTGCTTCCTCCCCTTGCAAGCATTTAAAAGAAGAAGAAGAAAAAAAACCACCTGGCAGATGTTATTATGATTCAGAGGAGAACCTTCCTGACAGCTCGCACTGGCAGGTGCCCGATCCGTTAACAATTCTGAGCTGCGAGTTAAAAGGGAATATGGCTAAACAGAAGTTTCCAAGGGACACAACGTGCGGCAAGGAGACAGACTCACGTTTCCGAGATCAGAAATGGCAGCCCTGCCTTGTCCAACATGAAAGGCTTGGCACATTTTCGTTCTTTTTTTGTTTTAAAAACTCCTTTGCTTTCCTTCCTTCCTTTGCTCTCTGCTCCCCTCCTCTCCTTCTCCTCTCCTGCTCTCTGGGTGCATTTGGAGCTCTGGTGTAGCTCATTGATTCAATTATTCATCAAGTGAAGTTCTAAGCATTGGAGTTAATCTCTGGCTCACCGTTTCCTTTCTCGACAGTGGGGGAGTGCTGTGATCCATGCAGCCTTGATTAGATGATCGATCTGCTCACCCTCCGTACTGTTTGAAATCAGATCAAGGCTAGTCGGAACCCCCCAAGATCTCTCAAGAATCTGGGACAAAATTGCTCCTTCTTCCCCCAAGTTGGGTACAAAGCAAAGCTCCTGCTTTGCAGATGATCACCTGTGGGGTCCTGGGACAATGGCAGAAGAAGTGATGTGATCCACTTAAGCCAAGCAATCCACCCATGCGTGTTCCTTGTAAGATGGCATGGATACTTGATTCATAGATTTAGTTGAAAGGCAATTCAATTGGATCGACTTTCTCCATGAAACTGGAAGGTTGATGAGAAGCACTGAAATGAATCGGGCATTTCTGAGTCAATCCAGATAATTTTGAATGCTCCTGGACAGCCACTTATTTGTATCTATTTCTAACCTCTGGCCAACCAGAGGTCTTCAAGGAAACTATGAGCTAGGCTTGTAGGCAGAAGCCAGTTCTCCCAGTTACACGTTTCCATTGAAGGTGAAATTTGGACTGGTTAGAAGTCCAGGGAGACTTTTCTACAAAGAACAAAGTTGGACAAGAAGTTAGCTACTCCCCACCTTCCACCCCCAAATCAAAGATTAGTTGACTGCCAAAATGTCTTCCTGGCCAGTTGGGTTTGCATTGGGTTTGAATCCCAGGAGAACATTTAAGTTGGATTGCAAGGAAACCCAGTTTGAAATGCCTTCCAGGACACCGAAAGGAAACCTCTGCTGCAGCAGGAGCAGTTGTTGGGGTGTGTACGTGTTTATGCCGGTGTGTGCTTGCCTTCATTATGCCTTTCAATTTAAAGTCATTTTGTATGCTCGGGGACTTTCTTGAGAACACGGGGAAGGAGAGAGGCAGAATCCCCTGGAGGCTGCAGAGATGATTAAACAAAACAGGAACTTTGTTCATATATTAGTAGGCATAGGAGGAGGAGGATGGATGGATCAGCTGAGGTGGCATTCACTTACTTTCCCTACCGGTTCGCAAATGTGAGCGCGCGCCTCCACGCATGCGCCCAGCCTCCCGCGCATGTGCTTTACTCACGTGCGCAAATTCCGCACATGCGCCTGGCCTCAAAAACGTGGCTAAATAGGATGGCATTACGTCCGGGCAGGTGGGCGGTCCTACCCACAGTCGCCACTACTGGTTCACCCGAACTGGTCCGAACCGGCTGAATACCGCCTCTGATTAGGCACATCTTTTGTCTTTAAAACTCAGGGCAAGGTGTCAGCCCTGCAGCCAATTTCCCCTGGCACCTTCAGGGCTGCCACAGCGGAGATGAGTCGAGCTGTGGGGGAACGGGAGGGGGGGAGGTAGAGATAGCTGGGGGATTGTAGCCAAAATAAAATTCCTTCCTCTGAGAACCAAGGACTTTCCCACCAGGTGCTAAGGAGGTGGGATCTGAGACCAACTGACCCTTGAACTGTGGCCTGATTGGACCATGTGATGGATTGCGTGGGCAGGGGAAATAAAACTTTACTTTTAACTGGGGGGAAACCCGAGGGGTGTTTAGAGTCGGGTTTCCCCAGACGTGCCAATATGACATGCCTAATAAATCTATACTTTGAGGACATGGGTGGGTTCTAACTTACCTCGCTGCCGGTTCGCTTCCTCCCGTGCCATGTGGCCGTGCCTCGTGGGTGCACACATGCTTCGCATGCGCACGCATGCGCAGTGCCGAAAAATTAAAAAAAATCCCCCCCCCAAAAGCTGAAAACAAGATGGTGACGCATGCGCAGTGCTGGAAACTCAGCTTCTGCACATGCGCAGAAGAAAAAAAAAACAGGAAAAAATTCCCAAAAAATAACAATTCTGTCACCGTGACATCACCAGCGGGTCGCTACCAGTTCGGGCGAACCGGTCCAAACTGGGAGGAACCTACCTCTGTTTGAGGAGTATGCCTGCCTTGGAGTTTTGATTCCGTTGGGTGTGTTACTTGGAACCCTGACACAAGGTTCATCAAGGAACTGCTGTGTCCAGAAAAGCCAAGAAACTTTAAAAAAAAATGTGATGGAGATTAGGAGTGTTGGTTGAGAAAAGGTCAGTATAACAGATCTGGCCAGAATTTCCAAAGGGAAGTTCCTTCTTGCATTGTGAAGCACATTTTGAGAAAGAGGAGAGACTTAAATTGTGGGGCAACAGAATGTTGCTGGAAGGGTGATTGTAATCAATGCTCAACCTATAAGCCTTAGGAGCAGAGCCGGCTGTCTTAGACCGAAGTTTCTCAACCTCAGCATAATTCTGTTTATATCCCACCTTTATTATGTTTATAAACAACTCAAGTTAGCAAACTTATATAATGGTACTTACTTGTAGGAGATGACCAGGCTGAGCCCAAGGGAGGGGGTCAAACAAGTCATCAGTCTAGAGTCCCTTTGTGTCCACAAGAGATCTAAGTCCAGCCCGCCTTGAATTCCATTGACTTTTATCTACCGCCAATTTGCTTTGACTGTTAGTAGTTCAGATTCTTGTAGAGAGCTTAAACTTGCAGTAAATCTTTATATTCATTTGAATTGCCTGGATTTCCAGATTTCCCGTGCTTGACATTACTACTCTTATTTTCCGCACAACAACCCTTGAGGTGGGTTGGGTTGAGGCAGAGGGACTGGCCCAAACTCACCGGGTTGTCTTTCATGGTGAAGGTAGGATTAGAACTTACCATCTCCTGGTGATTGTTACCTAGTTGGGTTATGGAATGTCTGCAAATCAACAACCAAACTCAGAAAGCACAAGGACACCACAGTTCTACTTGGTCTTGGGCTCTGTCGTTGTGATGAATTGCCCAGATCCTTAGTCAAAAGCAGGAGTGGGATTCAGCCGGTTTGGATCGGTTCGGGTGAACCGGATGTTAATTTTATATCTGGTTCGCTGAACCGGTAGTTGCAAGGACTGGCTGACCCCACTCACCCTGCCCCTCCCCTCCCAGGAGTCTCCACGTGGCCTGTTTTGTATATGAGGTAAGTGCAGGGCCCGTGTGGAGGCTCTGGGAGGGTGAAAAATGGGCCTACCGGAAGTACCAGAAGTCCAGAAACGGGCCTGTTTCCGGCCTCTGGAGGGCCTCCGGAGCCCAGGGGAGGCCGTTTTTGCCCTCCCGGAGGCTCGAGGAAAGCCTCCAGAGCCTGGGAAGGGAGAAAATGCCTTTCCCCCCCCCGCCATGGTGCAGGAGGCCGGGTAGGCCATGCCCAATGGCCACGCCCACCCAGCAACTGGGCAGAGAACCAGTTGCTAAAAATTTTCAATCCCACCCCTGGTCAAAAGTCTGTGGTCCCGTGTGACTGAACATCCTACTACCATTTGCATGTGTTAATGAGTATCAGAGTATTAGAGGAGGCCCAAACTCAATGATGAAATGAACATTCTATTGGCAAAAGGTCAGATGTTCAGTACTTAGAACCATCAACGATCCTGTAAGATATAAATAGAGATTGTAAAATGCTGCCAGCTGGAGGAAATAATGAGAAATTTATAAACCAGTGGTATGACACTCTGGGTTAGCCAGATGTATTTATTCAGCAAGCATGGAGAAGCATGTATCACAGAATTTAGCACCTTTCATTCTCCTGAGAAGCTGAGTTTTTATAAAAAGGATCAACCCAAACTTTTTTTTTTTTTTTGCATGAAAGCATTATTGAATATAAGGGAGCTGTGCCCCCTGAAATTTCAAAAAAATAAAATAAAATTAAGCAACAGTGGAATGGTTGAAATGAATAAAAATCGCTATACAGTCTATGCAAAAGTAGGTAAATGAAGTCAGATTAAACTATTACGAATCCATTATTTTTTTCTTGGTCCAAAGCTCGGATTGCTGAGAGGGGCATACAAATATAATTTGCTGAGTATTAACACACACAGTCAAGGCTATGGCTTTCCCAGTTGCAATGTATGGCTGTGAAAGTTGGACCATAAGAAAGGCTGAGCACCAAAGAATTGTGGCCTTTGAACTATGGTGCTGGAGAAGACTCCTGTGAGTCCCTTGGACCAGGGGTGGGTTCCTCCCGGTTCGTACCGGGTCGCCCGAACCAGTAGCGAGCCGCTGGTGACATCACAATGGCATCATTGACCCGCTTTGGTCGGTGCCGGTCCGTGGGCACTGCCATTTTTTTCCGAGGATTTTTGGCGAATTTTTGAAATTTTGTGCCATTTCTGCTCTGCTGCTGCTTCGGAAATAGCCCTCCCACCCACCCCTGGGTGTATGCTGACCTTTATTCTTTGCCCGAACCACAGCTGATCAGCTCCTCAGCTGTGTTTCGGGCCGATTATAGTGACTGAGCATGCACGGAAGCAGAATTGCACCGGAGGAACGTGTGCGCGCGCGCAATGTCACGATGCACACCGGTAGCGAAGGTAAGTGGAACCCACCCCTGAGCCACACCCACAGAGTGGAAGTAGAAATTTTTGGTACCCACCCCTGTCCAACACATACGATAGGAGGTGTTAAGTGGGGGCAGGGTAGGGAGGCATGGCTTTGGGATTATTTAATCTGGATTCTTGCATATAACAGTGTACTGTACCTGATGACCTAAATGGCTCCTTTCAGCTCTATGATTCTGTGACTCTCACTGTCCTTGAGCTAGAAGACTGGGCCAAAAAACTTGGTGTGATCAAGAAGAAGCAAGAAGTAGAGAAAATATTTATCAGGGTCCAGGCAGGGAGAGGTTGAGTAGCAAGATGATTAAAGAAGAGACCACTCGTTCTTCTCACCTGTCAGCTGAAGAATGCCACTTCTATCTGCACTACCTGTGAAACAATCAAGACAAATTTATCTCTCTAAAAGTAGCACACATTTTGCTACATTACATGTAAGCTTCGCCCACAAATGGTTGCTAGTAGCTCTTGTTGTTAGGGGATAGTTTTGTGTAGATCGTTTTCTTGAGCATGATTTCATTGGTCAATGACCAAGATCATGTTTCTTCTTATAAGCATAAGATTGATCAAGGTCCAGGCAGTGAGAGGTGGACTAGTGAGATTGTTAAAGAAGAGATAACAGAATAACAGAATAACACAGTTGGAAGGGACCTTGGAGGTCTTTTAGTCCAGGACTCTCCAACCTTGGCAACTTTAAGCCTGGTGCACTTCAACTCCCAGAATTCCCCAGCCAGCTGGCTGGGGAATTCTGGGAGTTGAAGTCCTCCAGGCTTAACAGGGGTGGGTTCCTCCCGGTTCGGACTGGATCGTCCGAACCGTTAGCGACCCGCTGGTGATGTCACAGATCCGGTTCGGTCGGTTCCGGTCCGTGGGCACCACCATCTTTTTTGGGGAATTTTTTGTGATTTTTTTCTTGTTCTGCTACTTGAAAAAGGGCCCTCCCGCCCGCCCCTGGGTTTATACTGACCTTTATTCCTTCGCCCGAAGCACAGCTGATCAGCTCCTCAGCTGTGTTTCGGGCTGATTGCAGCTACTGAGCATGTGCGGAAGCAAAATTGCATGAGGGAATGCGCGCACGCGCGTGAGCGGGGCGAGCGGAACATCGTGATGAGAACCGGTGGGGAAGGTAAGTGGAACCCACCCCTGAGGTTTAAAGTTGCCAAGGTTGGAGACCCCTGTTCTAGTCCAACCTTCTGCTCAAGCAGGAGAGTCTATACAATTTCAGAAAAATGGCTGTCCAGTCTCTTCCTAAAATCCTCCAGTGTTGGGGCACCCACAACTTCTGAAGGCAAGTCATTCCAATGATAAATTGTTCTCACTGTTACAAAATTTCTCCTTAGTTCTAGGTTGGATCTCTCCTTGTTTAGTTTCCATCCATTGCTTCTTGTCTTGCCTTCAGGTGCTTTGGAAAATAATCTGACACCACCACCCTCGCCTTTGTAGGAGCCCCTCAAACATTGGAACAATTCTATCATGTCACCCCTAGTCCTTCTTTTCATTAAACTAGACATACCCAATTCCTGCAACCATTCTTCATATGTTTTAGCCACCAGTCCCCTAATTGCCTTTGTTGCTCTTTTCTGCACTCTTTCCAGAATCTCAACGTCTTTCTATAATATGGTGACCAGAACTGGATGCAGTATTCCAAGCGTGGTCTTACTAAGGCTTTATAAAATGGTACTAATACTTCACGTGAATCATTCCTTCTTCTCAGCCATCAGTGCAAGCCACCTAGAGTAGCTCCATAGCGAGATAGGCGACAAATAAATTTAACAAATAAATAAATACTGTACAAACTGTCAAAATGCTGAAAATTTGGAAGGAACTAAGATCGGCTCCAAGATATCTTTCAGTGTATCTGCAGCTCTGAAACACTCATTTTTTCCCACTAATTCTAAATAGAACAGTTCTCTCTGGAATAGGCGTAGTGTGGAAGAGTGGGAAGAGGATAATTATTGCTCTTAGATTCAGAATTGTTGATCAGATCAGCCCTTTGTTATCAATTCACCTTTCTGCGTATCGCAAGTCTTTCTTTCTCTCTTCTTCCGATTCTCCTTCCCTCAAACCTGTAATTATTTGCGAATTCCAATTACAGCCTGTTTTGCTTTGCAAAGCAGTCCAGGATTCAGCAGACGTGGAATTTCCCACAAGTCAAGATGGAGTCATTAAATCTCCTGAAAATGGGGTTGTGTCTCCAAGGAGCCAAGGGTAATTGATAGTTTGGGTTTTGCCAAGAGCGATGCAAAATGCTTTCCTGTATATTGCCGCTTTCCAAGAGCAGGTATAATGGGGAGTTTGCACATCATTCAGTCTGAGTGGAGGTGATTGAAGCATGATTTCAAATAAAATCCATGACCTTTATTACTCAAACCCACGACCTGCAAGATGCCTTTACTAAAACCAAGGATGAAATACAGTTGCAAGCAAAGATGAATGAGTTATCCAAAGCTTGCAACAAGCCAGTGTCTTTATTAGGGTCAACTAAAAATGGCACAAGAGAGATGTGTGAGCTTTCAGCTTTGCAAAACTCTTCCTCAGTTTTAAAAAATATAATAGAATAACAGAGTTGGACCTTGGAGGTCTTCTAGTCCAACCCCCTGCTCAGGCGGGAACCCTTATGCCATTTCAGACAAATGGTTGTCCATTCTCTTCTTGAAAAACTCCAGTGTTGGAGCACCCACAACTTCTGGAGGAAAGTCATTCCACTGATTAATTGTTCTCACTGTCAGGAAATTTCTCCTTAGTTCCAGGTTGCTTCTCTCCTTGATTAGTTTCCATCCGTTGCTTCTTGTTCTACCCTCAGGTGCTTTGGAGAATAGCTTGACTCCCTCTTCTTTGTGGCAGCCCCTGAGATATTGGAACACTGCTATCATGTCCCCCCTAGTCCTTCTTTTCATCAAACTAGACATACCCAATTCCAGCAACCGTTCTTTATATGTGTTAGCCTCCAGTCCCCTAATCATCTTTGTTGCTCTTCTCTGCACTCTTTCTAGAGTCTCAACATCTTTTTTTACATTGTGGCGACCAAAACTGGATGCAGTATTCAAAGTGTGGTCTATCCATTGCTCGACCTTCAAGAACTTTTCCAGTGTTGAAATCAGTACTCATATTTTGCATCCCGTCCTACCCATCTCCCAGTCAGGCATGGGGATTCTGCCACTTCAAAGTTGAGTTTCAATACTTTTTAAGCCCATGAGTGATTTTCAACAAAGAGACTGGGAATTATTTCACAAACGTAGCAGTTGGTATTTGGATGTCTTTATTATGATAAATGCCTTTTTTTTTTTGCATGGGGCAATTTGAAGGGTGCTTGCTGGAAAATTCCAAGCATTGGGTTCTGTCTGTTCTCTAAGCTTTGCTGTTTTTCTGCAGACCTTCTGTTCAGTAACATCATGTTAACCATCAAGCTAAGAGAACATCAAGAACCCATGAGTTCAACCATGAGCTGCACATATTAGCTAGTCTTCAAAATGCAAAGTAAACAGGCAAAGGGGAGAGAGATGCCATATTTTAAGTCTGATTGCGGCTGACTGCAAACATCTAATGTGAGGAGAAAGTCATCTAGGCAACCTACAAATTAGGATGGTGGAGTTAAATTATGCATGTTCTTTAAGTCCAGCAAAAGGGCAGTGCCGTAAAGTCAGCTTGTCAGAACAAACTACTCTCCGAAATAATCTGCATAACTAACAAAAATATATATATATTGTCTATAATCAAAAATCAAAGAACATGAGGCAGACCGAGAAGAAGATGGAGAGACAACATCAAGGAAACACGGCAATAGCATCCATTAAGAATGGTTGAGGCCCCCAGAAGAGCAAAAAACAGAACTTTGTATCTCCTGTGACACTCAAAGCAGTAAAAGAGGAAGTAAAGAAGAAAAAAAAGAAGTTCAAAAAATCACGAAGGAATTGTAATACACCAAGATGCATCCAGATCATGTCCCAAAGGAGCTTTTTCAGGAGGCAACCGGACTGTTTTTTTCTTTGAAGACGTTTTGTTTCTCATCCAAGAAGCTTCTTCAGCTCTGACAGGATAGTGGGGAATGGAAGGATTTATATTCCTTGCAGGCAGCTGGTCATTTGCATCCTTTTAGAGGGTCTATATTATTTGGGAAAGCTATACAATTTGGGATGAACTCCCTTTGAATGGTGTGGGAGTAGGAATAGATTTCCAGAGAAAAATATTGCAGACTACAGGAACCAGGAGCACCACTCAGGTGGCCCTGAGGACACAGATAAACCTCCAAGTGGCCTCAACGACCCTCTAAAACAGTGATGGCGAACCTATGGCACGTGTGCCACAGCTGGCACGCGGAGCCATATCTGAGGGCACGCGAGGCATTGCCCTATGTCAGCTCCAGCACGCATGCACGCGCTGGCTAGCTGATTTTCGGCCTTCTTTTCTGCCGTTTTCGCTCTCCCCAGGCTTCAGGAAAGCCTCCCGAAGCCTGGGGATGGCGAAAAATGGCCCAACGGGCAAACCGGAAGTTCGAAAACGAACGTTGGGCCGTTTTTCGCTCTTCCCCAGGCTTCAGGAGGCTTTCCTGAACCCTGGGGAGAGCAAAAAACAGCCCAACAGGCCTACCGGAAGTCCGGAGGCTTCAGTGAGGCCTGTGCGCATGCTCGGGGGGGCAGAATGACCCCTGGGGAGAGCGAAAAACAGCCCAATGGGCCTACCGGAAGTTTGGAGTCTACAGTGAGGCCTGTGCGCATGCGCGGGGGGGGGGAGGAAGAGCGGGGGGTTGTGCGCATGCGTGGGGGGAGGACATTGCATTATGGGTGTGGGCACGCGCACGTGCACCCTTTTGGCACCCGAGCCAAAATAGGTTCGCCATCACTGCTCTAAAAGGATGCAAATGACCAGCTGTCTGCAAGGAATATAAATCCTTCCATTCCCCACTATCCTGTCAGAGCTGAAGAAGCTTCTTGGATGAGAAGTGAAACGTCTTCAAAGAAAAAACAAGAAAGTCCAGTTGCCTCCTGAAAAAAGCACCTTTGGGACAACCATGACCTGGATGACTGAGAATCTCTACAGACTTCTGTCCAGATTATGGTTAAAGACCATAAAACATCTTGGAAAACATGGATTCACTCAAGCATAAATGGGAGATGGATTTACACCTCAGGCTAAGCCATTATTAAATTAATCTCAGTTTAGTGACTCAAATATAGCTGGCTGGATTCACGCTAAACATTAAATGAAAACCTAAACATTATGGCTTATTGGGATGTATGAAACCAATAATTCCTTGCTAAGCCTAGGGGTTTGAAAGCAGGATGTACCAAAGTGGTTGTGGTTGGTTTGATTCGTACAACATGCTCAGCAATGAAATATGATTCACAAGCCTCAATGGTGGATTCACAGTAAGCAAAACGAAACTGTAACATTATGGATTGTCAGAAAGGTAGGCACTGCGTCACTCTCCCAAAATTAACTTTCTTGGACTTCTCTTTATTAAAAAGCACCGTTGAACTGACTCGGTTTCAATGTCACTGGAAGAGAACTCTGAATTCCCTTGAAACTGAAATCCTAGAAATATAGCTTCATAGAGATTCATAAATTCTCCAGTCATTAAAAAATATGGTGAGATATCCACCTTCAGTTAGAATGATGAATAAAAGCTCTGATCTTAGTGGGCCCCAATCAATACTATTAAATATGCTATTCCATTTAAAGGCTGTATGCAGAGAGGTTTCAATTCAGGGATTCAAGAACTTTAAGGAGGAAAATACCCTCCCTCCCTCCCTCTTGTCCTTCCTTCCTTCCTCTTGTCCTTCCTTCCTCCCTCCCTCCCTCTTGTCCTTCCTCCCTCTTGTTCTTCCTTCCTTCCTTCCTTCCTCCCTCCCTCTCTCCCTCCCTCCCTCTCGTCCTTCCTTCCTCCCTCCCTCCCTCCCTCCTGTCCCCCCTGCCCCCCCTCCCCCTCGCCCCCCCCCCCCCCCTCCCCCCCCCTCTCCCTCCCTCTCTCTCTCTCTCTCTCTCTCTCTCTCTCTCTCTCTCTCTCTCTCTCTCTCCCTCTCCCTCCATCTCCCTCCCTCC
>QLTV01003119.1:678446-702584 GCA_003457575.1 Thermophis baileyi
GATAGATAGATAGATAGATAGATAGATAGATAGATAGATAGATAGATAGATAGATAGATAGATAGATAGATAGATAGATAGATAGATAGATAGATAGATAGATAGATTTTTATTGTTTTTGTAAACTAACTCAAGGTGGGGAATACTCCTTCCTCCTCCTATTTTTCCCATAACAACAACACTGGGCTGAGAGAGAGTATGTGACTGGCCCAAAGTCACCCAGCCAGCTTTCGTGCCTAAGGTGGGACTAGAACCTACTGTCTCCCCCTTTCTAGCCTACTGCTTTAACTGGTATATCAGAATGTGGCATTGCTTCTCTCCTCTCATCAAAATGTCACACATACAACCCTGGGAGGCTGAAAAGAAAATGAACAAATATTCAAGCCACACTTTGGATTGGCCCAAAGTCACCCAGCTGGCTTTCATGTCTAAGGTGGGACTAGAACTCACAATCTCCTGGTGATTGGCCCAAAGTCACCCAGTCAGTTTACAAACTCCTAAGATGGGACTAGAACTCACAGCCTCCTGGTGATTGCATTCCCAGTGTGGAAGCAAAGAGTCTAGAAAAATGGGGACACTGAAAGCTTACATTCCATCAGATCTAGAATTGTAGCTCTCTACCCGCTAAACTCCATATATCTACCTTTGATAACCTGGCTTTGATACTATTACAAATGAATTCTCATTCTTAAAAAGTCATTTTCAAGCCCAGCTCCCCCTCTGTCTCTTCCTCCCCCCCAATGTATTTATAGTTTATCTTGAAATCTAGCATCATTATATTCAGAGGAACGGAATGCTTGAAGCACTTCAAACAGAGTCATCCAAGCCAAGAGGATCAAACAGCTGGATCAGATGTTTCCTTAGATGATCCAGGAGTTAGAAGTTTCAATGGATTAGCTCAGAAGGATTTCAAATGATATGATTAAGACTCAAGATCAAGCTGAATTGGGTTTGTGGAGTTCTCCAAGGAAAGAGAAGAGATGATCAGAGGCATTGGGGAAGATGTGAGATTGTGGTTGAACTTATAAGTATGCAACAGAAACATCCAAGTTGGGCGCATATGATGCACAGAGGGTAATTGAGGTTGTGCGCATAGACTGATTAGGAGTTAGATCCATGCTTTCATAAGTTGAAGACAGAATCAAGAATGGTGGGTGGGGATGGATATATTATTCTTTTCAGATTAGTTATTGATTTAAGGGGGCTTTCATCCAACCAATCTCCCATTGCTCAAGTCTTGCGATCTTATACCTGAACGGAAGCAAGTTGTTCTGACAATTTCAATTAGCGGTTTTAGGCCAGATTGATTGGTGCAAAAATTCAAGTTATTTTCAGCGTTGGCTTCTCATGTCTGGAATTCTCACTTCAGAGAACCTCTTGAGAGCGAGCTGATCTTCAGGTGTTTGTTTCAGCAAGCTGTTAAAGGAGAGGAGATGGCTTGTGTCAAAGTTGGAAGCATTTCATCTGTAGCATCAGATTCTGTTTCCAAAATGATTTGGAATTTTGGTTTTAAAGGATAATTATTTCAATTAGTGAAAAGAAAATCACGGTGCTTTATTATTATTATTTTTAATTGTTGGTTTATGATATGTGTGTTTTCCTGAGAGGTGTGCCCTTAGGGTTCCTCCTGAATTAGGCTGTTGAGATAGGAATCCAATCGATAAATGAATAAATATGGATATACCAGCACAGATGGAGCTTACATATTGCCTCTCAGGAAGCATTTTCCAATGGATTTGTTTCATATACGCAGCTGTCAGTCATTTAGTGTAGAGGAAAATATATCAGATGGGTGATTCAGCCTGGGATGCCCTAAAAGAAAGAGAGGGAACTGTGGTGGAATGTAATCTGGATTCCCAGGAGGGAGGGGCTGCTTTCCGGAGGGCAAAGAGACAGCGGAGCTTGGAAAGCTTGATGGAGAGGAAGAGGGTTCCTCTCTAGCAGTTCCCAAAACATATCTATAGTTATGCGGATAAGTGCTTTAGTCTGGCAAGAGTCTGCCAGCTGGGTGATTTGGGTGTCAATCACCAGGAGATGGTGAATTCTAGTCCCATATTAAGCATGAAAGCCAACTGGTCACTTTGGGCCAATCACTGGGGAGACTTTAAGTTCTAATCCCGCTTTAGGCATGAAAGCTGCCTGGGTGACTTTGGGCCAGTCACCAGGAGATGGTGAGTTCTAGTCCCATCTTAGCCATGAAAGCCAGCTGGGTCACTTTGGACCAATCACCAGAGTTGGTAAATTCTAGTCTTGCCTTAGGCATAAAAACCAGTTGGGTGACCTTGAGCCAATCACTCTCAGCCCAAGTCACCTCATAGCATTGTTGCTGTAGGGAAAATAGGTGAAGGAAAGAGTATTTGATACGTTCATTGCCTTGAGTTATTTATAATAATAATAAAGGTGGGATGTAAATAAATAAAAAAATAAAGAAGCATATGGCTGGAATGAATTCCTCTGGTTCTGTTTCTGTAAAAACACTCTCAAAAGCCAGATGCATCAAAGAACGGGAAGATGGTTCCATCTCTCTTCTGTTGCTACCGCTTCTCCAAACATCCCTTAATTTTGAAATTCAAGTTTTTTTTCTTTCCACACTTTCAATACTACCAAAATAGCTTCTGCTTCAAACTTTAAATGAGGCACACAACAGCTGGAGAGATTAACGATGCGGGGAACCCAAATCTCTCCATCTTCCTGATTTGAGAACGTAAGTCAAACCTTAATTTAGAATATTATCCAACTTTAAATTATATTTCTTTTGACTGGAACGCATTTGCCATAGAACGAGGCGCATGTATTTTGCCCGTCACGTCAGCACCAGGAATGGTGATTCATTTACCATAGTGATAGATGCTTGCTTTGTTTTATTCAGTTCTCCTCGCCACCCGCCCCAGTTTCCATCTAGTGTTTATACCCCTTTCTGTGATTAGGGTACTATTTTTGGAAATGTGTTGTTTTCAAATGGAATGTTTGCCTTTGAAAAAAAAGTTTTCATTGGAAATTGTACCATTGATTGCAAGAGCATTCCCTTGAATCTGGGTTTACAGCTGTCTGATGTATGAATGGTCCCACCAGGAGCATTGAAAACTTGAACTCAATGTATTTCAGAAGATATTATCTTTCAGGTTGGGTTAAAAGTATAACTTCTCCTTCTGCATAAATTGCCACTTTAAATGTCTATGACCACCTCAGCAAAAAGCCAATCTCAAAGAAGCTTCAATGAGTATTTCTCACAATAAAGTAGCAGAAGGTAGAGTGATCCAGTTTGAGGTGCTTGCTCAGAAAGCATATTCTTCATTGAGGATCTATTCCATTGAAGGTTCCTGCCAGCCAGCCAACCATGGCTCTTTTCAGAACATACTATTCCATTCTCCTCTTCCAAAAGTTAACATCTCACAGCCACTGAGAACTCCCAGGGAGCTATTTTCATGATTCACCCAATTAAAAAAAAAAACTTTTTAACTTATTTCTTTTGCAAGTCTTTCAGAATTTCTTCTAGCATGGTCACTGGGTGAGTTTCACAGAAAAAGGATTCACAACTAGAGAATGACTCTAATAACAGGATAGATTGTGATGTTGTGGGAATTCTGTGTTTAAAAGCTGTAGACAATGTAACAATGGATGCTGGGTGAGCAACAGAAAGTTCATTTGGTGTAGAGCAGGGGTCTCCAACCTTGGCAACTTTAAGACTTGTGGACTTCAACTCCCAGAATTCCTCAGCCAGCTTGCTGAGGAATTCTGGGAGTTGAAGTCCACAAGTCTTAAAGTTGCCAAGGTTGGAGACCCCTGGTGTAGAGGTTAAAGGCACCAGGTTGGGAACCAAGAGACAATAGTGTCTAGTCCCACCTTAAATGTGAAACTAATTGGGTGACCTTGAGCCAGTCAATCTCTCTTGGTGATGGGAATCAAGCAATGGCAAAATACTTCTGGAATTTTTTGCCAAAAAAAAACTCCTGCAGGTGTTGTCTCTGTAGTGGCCAGGAGGCAAGATTTATTGAGAGCACACACAGAGAGAAATAACCAACAGAAAACCTAGCTACTTTCTTCAGATCTTGATTTTGGATATCTTAGGAGCTTGACTTGATCACTAAAGGAAAATGTTGCATTCAATAGCCTTTAGCTTGACACACAATCTCTTCTTCTTACTCATGGGTGTCAAACTTGGGGCATCACATTGCTGTCACATGATGTATCGCGATGTTTTTCCCCTTCCCAGAGCTGCTGTGGGCGTGGCCTGCATGTGACACATCCGGCCCACAAGCCGCCAGTTTGACACCACTGCTCTAACTGATCTTCCATGTTCTGTGCCTTTTCTTCTTCAAGCAGGTTGACTAAATGCCACTGTCTTCCTTAAAACACACATATTCACACACACACACACACACACACACACACACACACACACACACACACACACACACACCCTCTCTCAGTTAACAGAGGCATTAAGTTAATGAGATGATTGCTGATTGGGAGTCCCACATGCTGAAAATACAGAGTAATGTAGAACTCTAGACTGCAGTTCACGTCTTGCATAACGAAGATCTAGGCTGGCAAGCTGATTGTCACTCTAATATGGGCACAGCACTCATGAGTGTAAAACAAGAATACATACACACAGAGAGAGAGAGAGAGAGTGCAGATGTACACATCTTAAAAATAAACAAATACATGCTACTTTCATCTCTCAAGTATGGAAGATGGCATGAAGCCCAAAAGAAGACTACAGAAGTAATTGAGAAGGAGATGGAACCAAGTCAAGAAATACAAGACCACAGTGGTTCCATCCTTTTTTGGAGAGGGGGGAGACAGAGGGGGGGAGGGAAGAGAAAGAAAGAGAGAGAAAGAGAAAGCGAGAGAGAAAGTGAAAGTGAAAGTGAAAGAGAAAGAGATGGAGATGGAGATGGAGATGGAGATGGAGATGGAGATGGAGATGGAGGGAACGCTATCCATGGTGCTGAAGCATAAAATCATTTCTCCCACACCAATTGTGTAAGCAAGGATCTATTCAAAACAGCTTTGCCATTCTTAGAATTTCCTTGAAAAACCAAAACTTATTGCTGGCTTGTATTAAGGGTAGTTCTGCCCCTTGACATGTTTAATTGGGACAAGGGGGAATATGTTGGAATATCAAAAAGGGGTTAATAGACACAGGCAGCTAAATTTAAGTCCAAATAGACCTAGTTTTACACAGGGTTAAAAATAGCTCCCTATAGCTGTATTGTGTGGGGATATCTAGTCCTCTCAAAAAAGGAATCAGCAAGTCTTCATGTTACCAAGTTTTTTTTCAAGGCCTGACTTATTTTAATTGTTTGTTATTTAATGATACCCTGAGAAAATAGACAGAATGGAGGAATACAGGTAGTGCTCAACTTATGACTGTAATTGACCCCTGAATTATGGTCCTAAGTTGTGCTAGTTCTTAAGCAAGTCACCATGTGACTATGCCCAATTTTGAAAACTTTTTTGGGGTGCTTGTTAAGTGAATCACCTTGTTAATTAATTAGCAGATCCATTATCCACAATGGATGTTTTTTTAGCAGGAAACTGGAAGTAAATGCTGATTTCTGGGGGGGGGAAACCATTGTAAACCGTGGTCATGTTATCATGGGATGCTGCAAACAGCTGCAAATGTGGGCAGGTTGCCAAGTGTCCAAAAGGCTATCGTGTGACTGTGGGCAGCCATTGCAACTTCGGATCCAGGTCGTAAGTAGCCCTGAGAGGACTGTCATAACTTTGACCTGTTGCTAAGTGACTCATCATAAGTCAAGGACTGCCTGTATATGAGGAAATATGGCAGCGCAGAAGTACAATTTCCAATGATGCATGCAAGCTATGTGAGTGTCCAAAGAAGGAGGCTACTTATTTGTTCTTTACTCTTCTTTGAGGAATTGGGTATGTCTAGTTTAATGAAAAGAAAGAGTAGGGGTGACATGATAGCCATCTTCCAATATCTCAGGGGTTGCCACAAAGAAGGAGCCAAGCTATTCTCCAAAGCACCTGAAGGCAAGGCAAGAAGCAATGGATGGAAAGTAATCAAGGAGAGAAGCAACCTAGAACTAAGGAGAAACTTAGACAGTTAGAACAATTAATCTGTGGAATGACTTGTCTCCAGAAGTTGTGGGTGCTCCAACACTGGAGGTTTTTAAGAAGAGATTTGAAAACCATTTGTCTGAAATGGTATAGGGTTTCCTTCTTGAGCAGGGGGTTGAACTAGAAGACCTCCAAGGTCCTTCCAACTGTGTTATTCTATTATTCTTCATTACAGTTCAGTAATCTGGATTCTGGTAGTTGGTGAGAGACGATGATCATGTCCATCCAACTATTAGATCGATGATCATTTAACAAGGAGATCTTCAGTCTAAATCACAGATACCTTACCATCCTTTGGACTATTATCCCTGAATTGCTAAGGTACTGAAGAGCGAAAGTCCATTTGAAAGAGATTCAGTTCAGCTAAAGAGCTCTTCCCGTCCCAGCTTCCCATGTTTATCCTGGGATCAGAGCAATTCACACAACACCGTCTTAATAATTCTGGGCATGTAGCAGGGAGGAGGAGAGAGATGGCAAAGGTAATTCTATTTCCGTTGTTAAGAGTCCCTCGCACTCACGCAGCTGCTCAGGCACAGAAAGCATCATTGGAAATGCACTGTACGGCTTCCGTGTCTTTCAGACTTTATTAGAGGGCTCTCTAGGGTACGTCTGAGCAGCATAATAAAATGTCAATAAGTTCATTGGCGTTTGAAGGGACTTTCTGGTTTTCCTTCTGCGATCTTGTTTGCTGTGATTGCCAAAAAGGCAATTTCAAGTACAGTAAGGGGGGGGGTGGGTGGAAACCTGGAGTGATGTCTAGTAAGAAAACCTGGTGGGCCTCTGGGATGTGATGTTAAACGGTGATATACTTTGGCATCCGATCATCAAATGTTAATCATGGGACCGAATCCTTGGAGACAAAGGAAATGAGTGAACTGCACCGTGTGCAACACACATAACCAAGTCACGGGTGAAGTTGGTTGCTGCGTGAACAAGCTTGATACAATAAGCAGTAGGGTTAGAGGAAGCTAGTTGTCATTCAAAATGAGCCTGGATTTAGTTGAGAGTTTAAGCTAACTTTTCTTGGACAGTGATGTGATTGAAGACAGAAGGTGCAAAATTGGCAAGACGGAAATTAGCTTCTCTAAAACTAAGGGAAATCATGATTTCAACATAAGTGCTTCCAGAAACCATCAAAAGAACAACCAAGTATCCCTGAATTCAAAACAGAAAGAAAAAAGGCCTGGAATTTAAATCCTGTTGCCCAGACCAATATAAAACTCTTAATTGTGGGTGTTGCAGCTGGCATATCTTTTGTGTGTCTACAGCTTAATGCTTGTTGCAGTAAAGAGATTAATTTAGCTAAGTTGGAGCCAGGAATCACCTGCCTAATAAGCCAGTATAAAGAGCAAAGGACCAATACAAGAAAATATTTGTAGCTCTGGGTTGAACTGTGGACTCCTTGGTGCTCTCTGAGCTTGGTGGTTTTCTTGCAGACGTCTCATGACCCAATTAGGTAACATCATCAGGGAACAAAGTGTTCAGAGTGTGGAAATTTACATTGTAAAGTATCACTGAATGGGTTAACCCATTTTTCCTGCAGCTAAAAAGAAACCAAAAGAGCAATCAACACTCAAAGCAATCAACCAGCAATCAACACTCAAATATGCCAAGATTAGCACCACCAAGATTAACAGTAGACCAACTATCAAGGAAATAAACAATACCCTAACCAAGGAACTGCCAGCTCAGACACACAATCAAACAGTAGCAATAGCAATAGCACTTAGACTTATATACCACTTCATAGTGCTTTACAGCCCTCTCTAAGCGGTTTACAGAGTTAGCATATTGCCCCCAACAATCTGGGTCCTCAATTTACCCACCTCAGAAGGATGGAAGGCTGAATCAACCTTGAGCCGGTGAGATTTGAACCGCCGAACTGCAGCTAGCAGTCAGCTGAAGTAGCCTGCAGTGCTGCACTCTAACCACTGCGCCACCTCAGCCTAATCAAGGAACCACCAAGATCAGTCCCACCAACACCAAAAGGCAATATATAAATTGAGAACAAACCCCACCCCCTTTGACTACTGATGTTGTTACCTAGTTGGGTCATGAAACGTCTGCAAAAAAACAACCAAGCTCAGAGAGCACCACCTCCTCCTCCTCCTCCTCCTCCTCCTCCTCCTCCTCCTCCTCCTCCTCCTCCTCCTCCTCCTCCTCTTTCTCTTCCACCTCCCTGCAAACCCCACTCCCTTCTGATGATGTTACCTAGTTGGGTCATGAAACGTCCGCAAGAAAACAACCAAGCTCAGACAGCACCAAAGACCCCACATAGTTAATTCTCATGGCTTCTCCAGTGTTATCGACCCATCACAATCATTTTGAGTTTCTTAGAGGTATGGTGGTTTTCTTCTCCCTGGATAAGTTCAATTGGTAGCTGGACAGCCATCTGTTAAGGATGCTTCAAATTGGTTTCTTGAACTGTTAAGATGTTGAATTTAGTAGCCGCAGAGGTGGGTTCCCACCGGTTCAGACCAGCTCTATAGAACCATAGTAACGTGGCAGCCTGGGTCGCTGGAACCGAGCCGGTTCTCTTGGCGGCGCTGTAGGTGCGTCCCTGAGTGAACCGGCAGTACTTGAATCCGGAACCCACCCCTGAGTAGCCGGAACAGTAAAGTGTACAATAAGCCAAGATACCAAGTTGTAGTTGATTAGTTAGAGAGTGCTGACTCATGGAAGATGCAATCTACACTCTGATTGGTTGCTGTAAGTGTAAAGAGGGAATTTCCCTTTTTCCCCGCCTTTTTCTTCTATGTGATCTGTATACTATTTAGATTTACCTCATGATGTTCCCGTCTTCCTGACTATCTTATGTTCTTCCTTTTCTGGAGGAAGACAAAGACTGCTGCAAATTTAAATGATGCATATATTTATATTGATATAAAAGACTATAGGCTTGTGTCGGTGTCACCGACTTCATCTGGACAGCTGCTGCGCAATTCCTTGACGTGAACTAAAGGGTGGGGTTGGGCTTGATGGCCTCAATGGCCCCTTCCTAATTTATGCTTCTTATGACAGCTGCAACAACATAGTTAGGAGAGTGAAGAAATGTCAGCATCTGTGGTGTTCTGTGGAGTGACTAATCCCGGAATGCAGCAGAGTGAAGCGGTTAATTAATTTCAGACCCTGAATTGACTTGTTTTATAGGGAAGATCTTCAGACACATGTGGAGAACGCCTGGTCCCCCAGGGGATGGTGGTGAGGCATAGATTTACATGTGCATTATGCAACATGGCTGGCAGGATGCACATGGAATGCAAAATGCGAACGGTTCTAAAAATGGGGAACTTAACCAGTGCAGCCTTGAGAGCAGAACTTCTGGTTCTGAAAAAATACACTTCAGAAACCCATCATTTCTTTCTCTCTCTGTGTGTGTGTGTGTGTGAGAGAGAGAGAGAGGGGGGGGGGGGGGGAAGGAGGGAGAGGGAGAGAGAGAGAGAGAGAGAGAGAGAGAGAGAGAGAGAGAGAGAGAGAGAAGAGAGAAGAGAGAAGAGAGAAGAGAGAGAGAGAAGGGAGAGAGAGAGAAAGAGAGAGAAAGAGAAAAGAGAGAAAGAGAAAAGAGAGAGAGAGAGAGAAAGACAACAGAGATAAAGAGAAAGATATGAGAGAGAGAAGAGAGAGAGAGAAGAGAGAGAAAGAGAAAAGAGAGAGAGAGAGAAAGAGAAAGAAAGAAAGAAAGAAAGAAAGAAAGAAAGAAAGAAAGAAAGAAAGAAAAACAGAGATAAAGAGAAGATATAAGAGAGAGAGAGGAGAGAAGAGAGAGAGAGAAAAGAGAGAAAGAGAGAGAAAAAATAGAGAAAGAGAAAGAGAAAAGAGAGAAAGAGAAAGAAAGAGAGAAAGAGAAAGAAAGAGAAAGAAAACAGAGAGAAAGAGAGAGGGGGGGATTTCATATTTTACCTTTCCTTTTTCATTGGGATGCAGAATCGGCTTCAGTTCCCCAAGGAGTCTCCTGAATAATCAGCATTTGCTCCTGAAAATCCATGGCAGAATGGATTATAACGCTAAAAAGTCTGGAGAAGAATTTGAAAATCCCTGGTACAAACTCAAGGAAATCTGAAAAAAGGGAGTTTGTCACAAATCAGCTTCTTTTGAATGCAATCTACGTTCAGCTCATTCACAGGACTTCAAATGCAGTTGCCTTTAATTCAATCTTTTATTTTCTTCCTCACCTCTCCTTCCTTTCTGCGTTACTGTTAGTCTAAGAACTCACCTCCTGGCCATCCTGACATGATCCTGCAGAGACATTGGTGAAGGAACTATGTTTCTAAAGCCCTCTGCGGTGCTTGATTCTAGTTATCGTGGTTGAGAAGGTAAGCACAGGCAAGGATCAGTGAAATCTGGGGGGGAAACCAAAACCAGAAGCCATTAATCAGAAATGGCTGGAAAGCCGAATATATATAGTCGTGAGCACCTCCTTCCCTCTCATTATTATTAGCACGGGCAGGATAAATTATGTGAGTATGCAAATATTTCTTTAATACACAATGGATGTCATTTGCAGAACACGTCTTTTTCAGCTGAGTATTTTCCATCTCTTGAATCATATGGTAATCTTTTTTTTTTTTTTTTTTTTTTTTTGCTGTGCTTATGTGAGTTTCTGCTGTTAAGTTCTCCTAGAGTTTTTCTACACTTATCTTCATGCCCAGAATCTCCTTTTTTGGCTGAGGCAGAGCTTTAAGAATCCAAATGTTCAGAAAATTCTGCCTAGAAAGAAAGGCAGACGGTTCGCCGTTCTACACGAATAGGTGCCAAAGCCTGGAGGATCTTTAAAAATGCTGCTGATGAAAACAAAACAATTCTCTCTCTCTCTCTCTCTCTCTCTCTCTCTCTCTCTCTCTCTCCAACAGTCCAACATAGTCATCCCTCCAGAAAAAAGAACATCATAATCATGGACGTGGCAAAAATCCCCCTGCATGGATGCAATTCCACCAAGCCAAAGCTAGCCAGATTCCCTGTCCCCCTTTCCTGCCTCTTGTCTTATCCAATTCTGCATGTCCTCATCTACTAAGTGACTAGGGGACCCTCCTAGGAGCTGCCCTCAGATGCTCAAATCCAGGGTCCCCTGCCATTTCTCAGCAATGGAACAGTCCTTTATACTCAACAACCCATTAACAGCATGTAAACAAGCCTGTGGACAAACCACAATTGTCCTAGACAATCTGATGGGCAGCCCCAGAGTGTTCCTTGGGTTAGAGAATTAGTTACACTTGCTTCCTGATCACTCTTCCTTTCTTTCCCCTTTCTTCCACTGGCAGCACGCCAGGGCCAGCCACATCCTCCCTCTTCTGGATGGAAGTTAACTCAATGTGACATCTCTGAGTAGGTCACGCGGTACAGCGGAGACCAGCTCAGACTAGAATTGGCTCTAATTGTCTATCTTTGTTTATGCACATGTATGTGTGTGCATCTCTTGGAAAGGATTTTGTTCCCTCGGTCGCCTTGTCTAGGCATCTAAGATTAGGCAAAGAGGGGTAGGAAATCATCTAAAGCAGAAGGATTCAGATTATGCAGGTTAGGAAATGAGAAGCAGAAGGAAGGAAGATGGTGATGGAGAGGAGGAGGAGGAGGAGGAGGAAGAGGAAGAGGAAGAGGAAGAGGAGGAGGAGAAGAGATGGTGATGGTGACGGAGAGGAAGAGGAGGAGGAGGAGGAGGAGATGGTGATTGAGAGGAGGAGAAGGAGAAGGAGAAGGAGAAGGAGAAGGAGAAGGAGAAGGAGAAGGAGAAGGAGAAGGAGAAGGAGAAGGAGAAGGAAGGGAGATAGTGATGATGATGGAGAGGAAGAGGAGGAGGAGATGGTGATTGAGAGGAGGAGAAGGAGGAGAAAGAGAAGGAAGGGAGATGATGATGGTGATGGAGAGAAGGAGGAGGAGAAGGAAGAGATGGTAGATGGAGAGAAGAAGGATCTGTCCATCCTAGTCTGATGTTAGCTTAGTAAAAGCTCTTGATAAAGACCCGAGCAACACAAGTGCAAATCCAGAAAATCCTGTTTGCTTCACTGTTGGTGTCAGTAGAGCATTATTAGACTCCAGTAGTTCTTTATATGGATTTTTTTTTTTAAAGGAAAATTCAGGAACTGTTTGCTTTCACGTTGTTGCTTAATATACGATGGCATTGTAAAATCTTCTCTTCATTTGCATAACTATTAATGTACATTGCCCGAGAACCATTTCTCCACGCAAATCATATTGCTTTCATACTTCGACACATAAATTTTCCTGACACTGGTTTTTAACATGCAAATTCCTACAATGTAAGCTGTTTAAAAAAAAAGAAAAGAAATATAACTACCCTGTTTATAGTTAACCTTCAATAGGGCATCTTCTTTCTAGTTGTTGTTGCTTTTGGAATGTATATGTATATTTATAATCGCTAGCAGATTTCATCTAATGCTAGCATTTACATCCCTGAGTAGACCAGTGGAAACAGAAGGCTCAAATCTCCTGCCAAATGTGTTTGTGACAGAATTTTGCTATAACCTTTGTAAAAACAGGAATGAGACAAATATTGTTCCATGTTTTGATATTTTTTCCCCCATAAAGTATTTGAGCTTTGAAATTGAATCGGGGGAGAGAGAAATGGATAGATTTATTCATCTACCCCAAGAGGCTGTTGAGTGCTTCGTAGTTCAGTTTTGTATGTTTGTATTCATGCCATGTTTTTTTTTTTAGCCATTTTTCTTCAACTGAGTTAGATCTAGGACCTTGCTTCTCCCTTCCTGTTTTCAGTGGCAACAAGGAACACCCAGGCTCCATGGGGTCATGTCAAGGCAAAGGACTGTGTTGAATTTAGATAGGGGTGCAGACTATATGCACATATGTGAACTTAGCAAGCAAGTATTGATATTTGTTCCCAAGCGTCTTCATAAGCTGGGAAGAAATATGTCAAGATATTTGTTAAGCAACAGAACATGGAAAATAAACCCTAACAGATCCAAGTTCAAAAAAAATGTGTGCGTTGAAGGGATCCATGGATTGGGAAGGGTTGAAAAAAGTGAAGCTGGTGTTTACACCCATTGATGATGGTGATGAGGATGATGATGATGATGATGATGATGATGATGATGATGATGATGATGATGATGATGATGATGATGATGATTTACATAACAATGTGAAATCACAACTGTCAGTTCTCCATTCCCATTGAGTTCTTCCCAAGAATCTAGGATGTTGTAATGCAGTGTTTCTCAATCTTGGCCACTTTAAGATGGGCGGACTTCAACTCCCAGAATTCCTGGCTGAGGAATTCTGGGAGTTGAAGTCCACCCATTTTAAAGTGGCCAAGGTTGAGAAACATGTTGTAATGTATCAGTGTGTAGTGTGTATGTGGAGATAAATTACCTTCCTCTTCTGTGCCCTGAACAGGATCTGCCACTCAATACATTCTCCTTTTTGGAAAGTATGTAGGTTTATGGCACCTGAACTTTAAAATACTTGTGGGCTAGAATTTCTATTACTAGGCAGAGAAAGCTCACCCAGTTCCAATTAACCACAAATATTTTGGGGTATGGCAGCCAGTATATTGATAACCATTAGGATCACTGTAGCAGGTTCATGCCATAATCTTTCCATTTTGATTTCCGGATCTTGATA
Source organism: Thermophis baileyi (assembly GCA_003457575.1). Classification (NCBI taxonomy): domain Eukaryota; kingdom Metazoa; phylum Chordata; class Lepidosauria; order Squamata; family Dipsadidae; genus Thermophis; species Thermophis baileyi. Next base: position 692,133 of record QLTV01003119.1, read on the forward strand.
CTTTGTGATCTTCTCCAATTCTTTGTCCAGTATTTCCACATCAATTATCCACACTTTCTTCTTTTCAACCACAGTTAAATCTGGTGTGTGATGAACCAAGGCTTTATCCGTCTGTCTTTGGAAACCCCACAATATTTTAACCTGCCCATTCTTGACAACTTTTTTCAACTCTAAGTTCCCACCAATTTTTCATTCCCAGTATGCGATCATTTTTACAGATGTTCCAGTGAATCATTTGGATGGCTATGTTATGCCATTGTTTATAATCAGTTTATGCGATCTTCCTGCATGAGCTGAATATATTATCTATTTGGGGCACATGTTCTTTTTGAAAGTCCTAGAATTAAGTTCAAGTCAATGGGAGAATAATACTGTTGCAGTTGCCCATCATTTATTAGTTTAGTGGAAGCTGAAAGAAATTGTTCGTAGGATACCAACAAATCCCCACCAAATGTATTGCTAGCGAAATGACGATTAAAAGATTGGAATTTGCCTGGAGGAAACGTTGATAGAAACTCAACTCCTTGCTCTGTTTCTGGTTTGAGTTTTGCCAGCAAAAAGGATGCAGATGAAGGTAGGAATGGAATGAACATCTGAGCAGCTGAAAACAGTGATAATCTATCACAGCGTTCCAAAAACGAAGTGACATTTGGAAAGCTTAACTCAGAAGAAAAGGTTGCATGTTCTCAGATGCAGCTTAAATTGTTTTCTCTTCCTCTTAACTCTTCTTTCTCCCATTTGGGCCGGGGGGGGGGAAACACAGTTCAAGGCAGGCATGCAGATGGAATCAGAGAAGGAAACAATATTATCATGCACGTGTTTACAAATAACAATAATCGCGGTCCTTCAATTTTCTGGCAAACGGAAAATTCAGAAGCAGAGATAACAATATCGAAGACGAACACGCTGTAACAATCTTTTGAGGCCTGCCAAACATGAAAAAGGAAGAATTCAGATTAGTTCTTCAAATAAAAATTTTTTTAAAAAAGCAAAAGCAAAGCTCTGTTTTTGCCACTGTCACGGTTCTCTCATCAGGGTACATCTTGCCAAATTTCAGAGGAATGAAATGCTACATATTCCATGCACCTATGAGCCGTGGTGGTGCAGTGGTTAGAGTGCAGTACTGCAGGCTACTTCTGCTGATCACCGGCTGCCAGCAGTTTGGCAGATCAAATCTCAACAGGCTCAAGGTTGACTCAGCCTTCCATCCTTCCGAGGTCGGTAAAATGAGGACCCAGATTGTTGGGGGCAATTTGCTGACTCTGTAAACTGCTTAGAGAGGGCTGTAAAGCACTATGAAGCAGTATATAAGTCTAAGTGCTATTGCTATTGCTATTTCTCTCCCCCTACCCTAGTTGGCAAGGAGGAGGAGGAGGAGGAGGAGGTGGAAGAGGAGGAGAAGGAGAAGGAGAAGGAGAAGGAGAAGGAGAAGGAGAAGGAGAAGGAGAAGGAGAAGGAGAAGGAGAAGGAGAAGGAGAGACACCTCCAATCTGCAAGCAAGATTATCTTAACAGGTATCACAAATTCTTAGGGATGAGCTTACATCCTCAATAATGTCTAAATATCTTCCATCAAACGTGAAGCAATTAAGCACAAGGTCTCAACAAGCATTCTGGCAGATTTGTTCTGAGCTTCCAACTGATCTGCCTGGGTGAAGTATGTGAGAGACAGGAGCCCAGCATGAAGCACAGGTGCGTCTGCACTCAGTGACAACCGATGGAGCCCATGATTAACATGTCTGCCTGTTAATTGCGTGTCACTTCCCCTGCACTTTTCATTTGTCCCGCACATCTGATCCAAAAACAAATCTAATTGTGAAGGGTGAAACAAATTCCTGTATCAAATAAACTGCACTGGCACATTGATGCACCACGCATAACCCTGCATGGAAAGTGCCGGTAGCCATGGAAGGAAAAAGCAAGACTTGAGTAGCAAAAGCAGAGTGGAAGACAACAAGATCAAAAGATAATGAAGAGGGCAGAGACCACTCCCATGTATTAGGGGTGGGTTCCTCCCGGTTGGGACCGGTTCTCCCGAACTGGTAGTGACCCGCTGGTGATGTCATGATGATGTCACTGAACTGGATCGGTCGGTGCCGGTCCGTGGGGGCTGTCATCTTTTTTTTTTTTGAATTTTTTTTTGAATTTTTTTTTTTGAATTTTTTTTTTTTTTTTTTTTTTTTTTGAATTTTTTTTTTTGAATTTTTTTTTTTTGAATTTTTTTAATTTTTTATTTCCTTCTGAGCATGCGCAGAAGCCAACTTACGGCACTGTGCATGCGGACACCATCTTTTTTTGGCTTTGTTTTGTTTTGTTTTTTGGATTTTTTGTTACTGCGCATGCGCGCGCCCACGAGGCACGCCCACGTGGCGCGGGAGGGAGCGAACCGGCAGCGAGGTAAGTTGGAACCCACCCCTGCCATGTATATGTGGGACTGAAGCATGTGCATGTCTGAATCGACCTCTCGTTGACTCTGAAGATCAGCCATTGAACAACTGCACTTCACCCACGTTCTCTGCCTTGATGAAAATGAAGCCAATTATAAGTTTGCAAGGCTAAGCATCCTTACTACAATGTGAACTCCACTGAGGATAATAGATGTTGGAGAGCAATCGTCCCAGTTGGGATGAGGGCTCAAGCGAAGAATTAGTCTGGACTCATTACATAAACACAAGAGGGCAGGATCTGACTCTCCTCCGAATGCCTTTGAGTGTTTCCCAGGTGAAAGCTGCCAGCCTGGGGAGATTGCTGTATTAGAGGCACACAAAAATAAAGTAGCTAGTTTCAACTCTACATGTGTGGGTCTGGTTGTTTGCGCTTAACATTAGCCTACAGTAAGCAATATTGTAGAGCAGAAGGACAGCACACCTTCTCCATTGGTCAGGAGGCATCTGGGAATCTCTGGACCCCTCATCTCCTAGGAGAAAAACATCCTGGCAAAGAGAAGACCCACCGGGCCTTCTAACCAGAATTGGTCAGAAGATGCCTGGCTACCTACATGCTTTAAATCAGGGGTCTCCAACCTTGGCAACATTAAGACTTGTGGACTTCAACTCCCAGAACTCCTCAGCCAGCTTTGCTGGCTGAGGAATTCTGGGAGTTGAAGTCCACAAATCTTAAAGTTGCCAAGGTTGGAGACCCCTGCTTTAAATAAATAAAATTTAAAAAAGGAGGCCCTCAGAAGATGACTTTCCTTCTTACCAGAAATCACCCTTGCTAAAGGACTCTTTGGCTAAGAATTGACGGCTGGGTGGCTTCCCCACCCTCCTTCTTTTACCTCCCCAATCCTTTTCCTTTCATGTTCTGTTGTGAAGATTAAAGAAAAGGTAGGATTTTGTAAGCCACTCTGGGAGTCTTCACAACTGAAGAGTGAGATAACGGCTCTTTAAAGCATAAAGGCCATTGAACACTCATGCATAGGCTAGTGCAATCGGCAGTCAGCTGTGTACTGTGATATGCAGCGAGAATGCAATTAATGAAGGGCTCATAAAAAAAAAAACCCAAAACATTGATCTTACGGGGAATAGCCCATTACGTGTGAGTCTCTGTTCTAGCTACGGCTTTGGCCGCGGTAATTGGTGCTAGCTGGGACTTAGAGTTGAATTGCCTTCCTGCTAAATGAGTGAAGATCCCTTCTCATTGGAGGCTTCCTGTTGTCTCAGCAGGCCTCTGGCTTTCTCCTCAACAGGCTCTGCTAATTCTGCTCTAATTCTCCAGGAAAGAGAGATCGGCATGGTTCCGTTCTGAAGGACAGCAGAAGGACTGGTCCCTGAAGAGGTTCTCTGCTTCGTCCCTGCCTAAATTACTATTCTCATCTTGCTTTCCTCGAAATCAGTATGATCAGAAAATGTGGTGCACCACAAAGGCCTGCATCATTCATTCTCTGGTAATTTATTTATTCTTTTATCATTACTTCAGTTCTGAGGCCGTCCTGCTCCATCGTGACTCCAGGAAGTTTGTAGATAAGCATTAAAAGAAAACAAGGTATATCAAGGGGGGGGGAGAAGAAAAGAAGACAAACCCCCCACCAAAAAAAAAAGTCAAACAAAAAATAATAATTAAACCCCAACCGATAAAGAGAGAGCTAGTTTAGTCTAGTGGTGAAGGCACCAGGTTAGAAGCCAGGAGACTGGGAGTTCTAGTCCCATTTAGACATGAAAGCTGACTACCTGACTTTGAGCCAATCACAAGGAGACTGGGAGTTCTAGTCCCATTTAGACATGAAAGCTGACTACCTGACTTTGAGCCAATCACAAGGAGACTGGGAGTTCTAGTCCCGTTTAGACAGGAAAGCTGACTACATGACTTTGAGCCAATCACAAGGAGACTGGGAGTTCTAGTCCCGTTTAGACATAAAAGCTGACTACATGACTTTGAGCCAATCACAAGGAGACTGAGAGTTCTAGTCCTGTTTAGACATGAAAGCTGACTACATGACTTTGAGCCAATCACAAGGAGACTGGGAGTTCTAGTCCCATTTAGACATGAAAGTCAGCTTGATGAGTTTGGGCCGATCAACAGGAGTTCTAGTTCCTCCTTAGGGGCAAAAGCCAGCTAGGTAACTTTCAGCTAATCACCAAGAGACAGTGAGTTCTAATCCCACATTAGGCTTCAAAATCCAACTGGGTGACTTTGGGCCAGTCCCTTTCTCACAGCCCAACCCATGTCTTGTTGTTATGGGGAAAATGGGAAGAGGAAGGAGTATTAGATATGCTCACTGCCTTGAGTTAGCTATAATAAAGGTGGGATAAATAATTTTAAAAAACAAGCAACCATCACTACGCTAGCCAGGGTCTCGAAGAGAAACGAGATAATAAGCAGCTTGGAGAAGGGTTCACAGGATTAGGAATCTCATGCAGAAATCAGACTGAAGCATCACTGAATCTTCATGGATCTCTTCTGCTCATTCTAGATATCTATGTCCTTCTGTTCAGGATTCAAGCAATGCTTCCTTCTTTGAAGGTGGGCATTTCCAGAGATTACATGCTCAGAAGATTAACATTTTTTTCTTAAATTATTATTTTGGAAAAGTGAGGCTCAGCTGTTAGGAGTTTGAGACCTGCTAACCTACTTGCTTCGGTAAGCTCACGCACATATATGAAGCCAGACCATCCAATGTTCATGCTTCGTGCAGAGTCATTTCTGATTCTTATTCCAAAGGTGGCAATTAGACCCCAAAGAAAAATCAGCCCATTTGGGATGCACCCGAGGATCTCCCCAGCTTCCCTTGACAATGTCCATTATTCATTCTACGCGAGTCTCCTTGCGTTTGAATATCAGTTTGTCAATCATCTTGGAAAACAAGCTTTCCTGCACTGCTGAGAAGAGAAGATGGTGTACATCTTCCCTGACAGTCGACCCAACCCATTGCTTGGTGCTGCCAAGCAAGAAAAATGAAGGATGAGGTACAGGGGTGGGTTCTGGATCCTGGATCCTTTTGCTGCCAGTTCGCTCAGGGTCGCGCCGGGTGCGTGCGCGCACGCTTCTGTGCATGCGCAGAAGCAAAATCCAAGATGGCGGCACCCACGGAGACACCGACAGAACCGGCTCCATGACATCATCGACGGTTTACTAACGGTTCTAAAGAACCGGATAGAACCAGTAGGCACCCACCTCTGATGAGGTAGTGGGGAAGAGAGAGAGAGAGGGTCTTCAAAAGGCTGGGCCTTAAAAATCTGGGTACAAACAAAACCTCTACCTCTTGATTGGCTCCATCTATAGGTAGAAACAAGACCTGTTTCTTTATCCGACTGTGTAAGCAATCCATCACAAATGGGGCACGCCACAAGAACATCAGTTTTCAGATCTTTAGTAGGAAGGCAAAGTATTTGGCGAAATATTTCTCTGAGCTGAAGAAAAACCGGATGTAAATCTTTGAAAGAGGCTGCCCAGACCCAAATTCCCATTTCATAGGAAAAATATTTAAGTGTCCGTATGTCCCAACACCATAGATCAGTTTTAGTAAAGCATAAATTGATCACTCTGAATCTGTGGTTAAGTTGGGAAACTTTCCTAGAGGTTAACAAAAAAATCTAACAAAATGAAATTCAATGGTGAAAAAAGTAAGGTTCTACATTTAGGCAAGAAAAACAACATGTACAGGTATGGTATAGGTGGTACCTGGCTCAATAGTAGTAACTGTGAGAGGGATCTTGGAGTTCTAGTGGACAACCATTTAAATATGAGCCAGCAGTGTGCAGCAGCTGCAAAAAAAGCCAACACAGTTTTAGGCTGCATTAACAGAAGGATAGAATCAAGATCTCGTGAAGTGTTAATGCCACTTTATAATGCCTTGGTAAGGCCACACTTGGAATACTGCATTCAGTTTTGGTCGCCACGATGTAAAACAGATGTTGAGACCCCAGAAAGAGTGCAGAGAAGAGCAACAAAGATGATTAGGGGATTGGAGGCTAAAACATATAAAGACCAGTTGGTGGAATTGGGTATGTCTAGTCCAGTGAAAAGAAGGACTAGGGGTGACATAATAGCAGTGTTCCAATATCTCAGGGGCTGCCACAAAGAAGAGGGAGTCAAGCTATTCTCCAAAGCACCTGAGGGCAGGACAAGAAGCAATGGGTGGAAACTAATCAAGGAGAGAAGCAACTAATTTCTCCTGGAACTAAGGAGAAATTTCCTAACAGTGAGAACAATTAATCAGTGGAACAACTTGCCTCCAGAAGTTGTGAATGCTCCAACACTGGAAGTTTTTAAGAAGAGATTGGATAACCATTTGTCTGAAATGCTATAGGGCTTCCTGCCTGAGCAGGTGGTTGGATTAGAAGACCTCCAAGCCAGGGGTGGGTTCTAACTTAACTCGCTGCCGGTTCGCTTCCTCCCGTGCTGCGTGGCCGCGCCTCACGCAGTGCAAAAAAAATAAAAAAAATTCCACCCCCCCCCCCAAAAAAGCAAGCCAAAAACAAGATGGTGACGCATGCGGAAAAAAATCCAAATTTTTTTTTAAAAAAAGATGGCGGCGTCCACGGACCGGCACCGACCGAACCGGATCCGTGACATCATTGTGATGTAACCAGCAGGTCGCAACTGGTTCGGGTGAACCGGTCCGAACCGGGAGGAACCCATCTCTGCTCCAAGGTCCCTTCCAACTCTGTTATTCTAAAGGTTCTGGAGATTCAAAAGGCTATCCAACAGCAATGTAGTAGAGTAGATCTGGGAAAGATTATATATGTGTTTGTGTGTGTGTTGTGTGTGTATCTTATATTATATATAATGCATATGCAGTATATACAGTATTTCCAGATCTACCCTACTACATTGCTGTTGGATAGATTTTTCAATCTCCAACACCAGAGCAAAGACAAGCTTAATGTAAGCAGACACCAACACTTTTATAAATATCGTATGTCAGCCTAACAGTGTCTGACACCCACTTGGAGGCATCTACTGCTGCTTTCTGGATTCAAGATCCAAGTACGTGCAACTCAAGGTTGACCCAACTCCTCTTCTTGGGAATTTGCACATGAGCGATGAAGAAAGAGAAGAAGAAGAAGCTGTGAGGATGGGGACGAAGCTCTGAACCTGGCAGAACAGAAGCAGCCAAAATAAAGACCTACCTAAGATGGGAAGATTGGATGAGAAGATTCCTAGGAAGCTCCCAAACAACAAAGTTGGGATGACCTTCACCCTTGTTTCTTCCCCACCCAAAAAAGAAGCTGGTGATAGCACTAGCACTTAGACTTATATACCGCTTCACAGTGCTTTACAATCTTCTCTAAGCGGTTTACAGAGTCAGCCTATTGTCCTCAACAATCTGGTTCCTCATTTTACCGACCTCGGAAGGATGGAAGGCTGTCAACCTTGAGCCTGGTGAGAGTCGAACTGCCAAATTGCAGGCAGCCAGCAGTCAGCAGAAGTAGCCTGCAGTACTGCATTCTAACCACTGCACCACCATGGCTCAGGAAGGAAGGAAGGAAGGAAGGAAGGAAGGAAGGAAGGAAGGAAGGAAGGAAGGAAGGAAGGAAGGAAGAAAGGAAGGAAGGAAGGAAGGAAGGAAGGAAGGAAGGAAGGAAGGAAGGAAGGTCTATGGAGATTCCCAGTCATCCAGGTCATGGTTGTCCCAAAGGTGCTTTTTCAGGAGGTAACTGGACTTTCTTGTTTTTTCTTTGAAGACGTTTCGCTTCTCATCCAAGAAGCTTCTTCAGCTCTGACAGGATGGTGGGGAATGGAAGGATTTATATTCCTTGCAGACAGCTGGTCATTTGTATCCTTTTAGAGGGTCGTTGAAGTACCTGGAGGTTTAACTGTGTCCTCAGGGTCACCTGAGTGGTGCTCCTGGTTCCTGTAGTCTGCAATTGTTTCCCCTCTGGAAATCCATTCCTACTCCCACACCATTCAAAGGATGTTCATCCCAAATTATATAGCTAGAAGTCTGTAGAGATTCTCAGTCCCCACTATCATGTCAGAGCTGAAGAAGCTTTTTGGATGAGAAGTGAAACATCTTCAAAAGAAAAAAAAACAAGAAAGTCCAGTTGCCTCCTGAAAAAGCACCTTTGGGACTGCTAGATCCTGGTTTTTTTCAGATGACAGTCATGCTTTCTGTCGGGTCCTTGGTCCTTGTTCCAGCCAAGCTCAGAGAGCACCAAGGACCCTCCAGTTCAACCCTGAGCTACAAATGTTCTCTTCTATTGGTACTCAATGCGTTCTGCTCTTCCCTTCCAGCCTCCTCTTTTCTTCTGACCCCTTTTTCCTACTGATAAGCACTTGCTTCTTCTGGTCTCATCCAGATCAGGACTCGCTTGGCTAATGATTCCGAGTGACATCAATCACGGTGACAAGAGTTCTCCATCGGTCTTTCGTCATTTATCACAAGCTCACCCCCTGCTGTTTAGCCTCTGGCAGAAGGTATGGATGCTCTATAGGTCCCCAGCTGCAGAAAATGGGACAGAGGGAGGCTACACACACACACACACACACACACACACACACACACACACACACAAACACAAAAACACATGAATACACACACACACAAAGGGAAGGAACACATGCCAAACCCAGTGCCATCCTAGTTTTCAGAAAAAAGAAGCCTGAATTTGCTACAAGAGAAAAACCTTTCACCTCCATCAAATTGTGAAGACATTTGCTGTGAAAGAAAGAAAGAGAAAGCTTTTATAAATAAATATAGAAATGAGAGTTCCAGCTGGAAAGGGAGGTCGCAAGGAGGAAAATTGTTAAGGCTATCTCAGGCTCATTCAGCCATCCTCGATGCTGTTCCTGTCTCTTTTCTTGGTGGGACAAAGTTGGGCGCGTCGCAGGAGTAATGGTACTTAAATCTGGAGTGGGAAGAAAAGGAGACAGAACAAGGTCTCTCTATTACAGTTCAGACCCTGTATCATGAGGAAAGCACAGCTCTGGCTACTGCAACAGTTTTGTACATCTCTGAATGACTATAATTAAAAACAATTAAGTGGGCTTTGTAGGACAATGGAAACCCATGTTCAAGGCAAGCATCCATTAGTATATGGATATAGATTGTGGGTGGGGATGTCTTCTAAATACATTTTATGGAAGGGAGGGAGGGAGGGAGGGAGGAAGGGAGGAAGGAAGGAAAAGAGAGTGGGGGAGGGAGGGAAGGAGAAAGGAAGGAAAAGAAGGAGGGAGGGAGGGAGGAAGGAAGGAAGGACAAGCGGGAGGGAGGGAGGGATATCTCTGGGAAATTTTTGCAGTTGAAAATCCAGGAGTGGACATTAACCTTTCTACCTTCTGCAATAAATGTGTGAAATCTGGAGGAGAACTATTTGGACCTAGTGATTTTGGCGTAGATGACTCTGCTATAGTAATATCCCACACAGATGGTCATGTCACAGTGTTCCCTAATGAAATCCAGAAGTAGAAATGATGAAAGAGTTTTATATGGTATATAATCAATTCCTCTTTGGATTAGCCGAACATTCTGCTGACCCATATAGATATTTATACCTGTTAGATAGTGGGTAGAGATGACAGGAGACAGACTTCCAAAGCAGCTCTTTATTTCAGCTCTTGTATCAGCAACCAGCAAAGAGCAGTCTGACAGCTTGCCCTTTTATAGGGAGCTGTCAGACAGACCAGCCAATAGCGTTTGAGCTTTTTCCCGCTCAAACGCTGGACCTGGTTGGAACCATGTAACACAGTTTAAACAGTTAGAACATAACACCCCTCCCCTCCTGGATGGAGCTGTCCAGCATACGTAATCACGCAGGTAGGCGGGGCGTTTTGGAGCCCGACTAGACCTGCGCAATTCAGATGGCGGTGAGGCAGCGGACTGTGCGGCCAGGTCTGCTGCCGCTCCGGGGCTCGAGCATGGAAGCTCCTGGAAGGTACTGGGTGTGGCCTCCACGGCCGAAGGGACCGGTTCGAAGGGAGGACATCGCTGGCTCTCGGCTTCCACAGGTAGGCCTTCCGAGACACCCGGGCTTGAGTTAGCTAGGGGAGGAAAGTAAGGTGTTACTGTTTG
>QLTV01003119.1:743389-755110 GCA_003457575.1 Thermophis baileyi
CCTCTTTCTTCTACCTGCTGTGATTAACCGAGCCTCTGTAATGAGATAGATAGCAACCGGTGGGGTGTGGCGAGCAAACCTAGATAGAAAGGAGAGATAAACCAGGAGAGCTGGTGGAGGAGACCAGCAGGCAACAGACGTTGGCTGAGCTTTACTGGAAGAGCTGTAGCCTGGGGGGTGGGGGGAGAAGAGACTTGAAAGATGCTGCCTCATCAGGATGTTCCACCAAGGGAAACCTTGTTGAGGGTAGGGGGGCGGTAATGGGATGGGGGCAAGTGGATAAGAGGAGACCTTGGAAGGAGATAGAAAGAGGGAGGGAGGGAGGGAGGAAGGAAGGAAGGAAGGAAAGTAAAGGAAAGAAGGAAGGAAGGGAAGGAAGGAAGATAGGCAGGCAGGAAACAAACAAACAAACAGTAAGGGAAGGAATAAGGCAGTAAAGGAAGGAAGGATGAAGGAAGGAAGAAAGGAAACAGTAAGGAAAGGAAGGAAAGGAACACAGGAAGGAAGGAAGGCAGGCAGGAAGGAAGGAAACAGTAAAGGAAGGAAGGAAGGAGGCATGGAAGGAAGGAAGGAAGGAAGGAAGGAAGGAAGGAAGGAAGGAAGGAAGGAAGGAAGACAATCCAAACTTGGAAAGAGAATCTTCAGAAACTCTCTTGGTCCTTTTTTGTCCCATCTCACCATCCAAGAGAGTCTCCTTTCTCTAGCAACCAAAAAGTTAAGAGGGACATTCAAGGAAGCTGGTTCTGTTCCAAGGTGCCTTGCAGAATTTCTCCAGGCAGTTTGAGACCAATCCCTACAAACCCTTCTTTGTACCTCATCATTTTAAGGCGTCTAGATTGTTTTTGATCTTACAGTCAAATGCTTTATTCTTCCCAAACTCAGCACTTTCAAGAATTGGACTGCAACTGGGAGAACATCTTCTCATGCTGACTAGGGATGATGGAGACAACATATCTGGAAGTGGACAGGCTGGTCTCTACTCCCTGGAAGAGATTTTTCAGAGTTGCAGGAAAGGATGCCAAACCCCATCTTCCCCTCCTCCTTCCAATTATGGTTGCCCAAGAATTAGGGAATTTTGTCCCCCTAGTTTCCATCAAACGATGGTGATCTGGTTGAGATTCCTGCTCAGCCATGAGGTGGAATCTGCTACCAGGAATTAAGGGGGCTGAGAGGTCCAGACACATCAAATAGGGCCTATTTTTCGAGAGCAGGATCTCTTCTTCATTTGCATTTCAATTTATGCATTGCTTTTCCTCCTTGACGGACTGCAAAACAGCCTGTGATGGAGAACCAGTATTCTACAGCGCTGGGTGTTGTTTTTTTTTAGGAGAAGTCTATGGTTAATCAATAACAATGTAATATTGTTTGAACCAATCTAATTTAAAAGCGGGATGGTTGCAATCGCAGGTGCTCGGAGGCATCGCGTGGAGAAAAAGCCGTCTGTCTCCTTTCCGCGGCGCTGGTCACCAACCCTTGTTATAATCACGCGGCTTCCATTGAAGTCGTCCGCTTTTGTATGTTTTGGATTTTTTGCAGAAAAAAAAAAATCAGCCTCTTGGCTACCTTTTTTTGATGATTTTTTTCTGTACTTGCCTCGTTGGGAAGCTTCCCTGCAGAACAAAGCTTACCCAGGAATGGAGAAAGTGAATTTCAGCAGGGCGAAGGACTTGGCTCAATTATATGTGGGGTCCTTCCTTGGTGCTCTCCGAGCTTGTTTTCTTGCAGACGTTTCATGACCCAAACTAGGTAACATCATCAGTGCTAGGCACCGATGATGTTACCTAGTTTGGGTCATGAAACACCTGCAAGAAAACAAGGAGAGCACCAAGGACCCCTCATGTCAACCCTGAGCTACAAATATTCTCCTTTATTAGTATCAATTATAGGTTCCCAGAACTTGCTTTGGACAGTGAGAAAGACTTGGTGTGGCCATCGGATCCCCATCAAAAGGGATGGCTTTTTCTCTTTTAACAACCCCATAATCCCTTGCAGGGTGGAGTCTGGGCAACTGAATGGAGCTGAGTGTTTACTGGCCGGATGCCCTTCCTGTTGCCAATGCAGAGTTTTATTCAGCATATACATTCTCAGTGTGCCCAGAGAGAGATATATCTGCCTCTACCTAAGATCAAACTCAGAGCCTTCTGATTGTGAGGCGAGAGCTCCACCTCTAAGCCACCGCACCACCGCAAAAGAGATGGCTCTTTGCCAGCAGAATAAACCTTAATTTCTCCAGAGTAGACTTTTCAACTGAACATCAAAGGTTTGGGGTTCGGTTCCTTCTGGGGTCCAGCATCTGCTGTCTCCTCTTTGCTGGGTCAGGCCCGAATGGTGTTGCTTTGGTGCCTGTGTGCGTGCATAGATTTGCTTACATCTGTTTGCCATTCTGCACAGAGGAAAACAAGGCCCATTAGAGTGAGGGGAAACAGAGGAAGGCTCAGCAAGAGATGTGCTACTTGCTAATTAAATAACAGGGGAGGGAAAACTGTTCACACTTAACACGGCCGCATTAGCTGAGATTTGCCGAGCTTGGAAATTGCTCTATTCGGTGTCGCCATCCAAGCAATGTTGCCAGTTTAGGATTTGCATGTGAGGGTCTCAGTCCCCTTGATTTGAACCAGTTGCTAAGTCCAACCAGTTGTCAAGGGTCCTGTGTACAAATTATGCTTATTTTTTTCCCCAGGTGGAATTATGCATGCTTAAAATATGGAAATAGGTCAGAGAAGTGCTGAAAAGCATCACAATTGTGTGTGTCAAAGGGTTGAGACTGGCCAGGCCTTCCTGCTCTATCTGCATTAGAAGTTGGCTATGCAATGCCATTCTACTGGGCTTTAGCAAGGATGAAGCCAAGGAGGAGGAGGAGGAGCATGATGTCCTCTAGATATTGCCGAACTACATCTCCCAGCCATCCCATCCTTTCTGGTGAAGGATGCTGGGAATTGTGGTTCAGCAACATCTAGAAGAGTCATTATTCTCTATACCTTCACTTGGAAAGCTTTAGTTAAATTGTCTTGGAAGGACAGCCTCTCCACGGTCTCTGCAATACGTCACCTTTTTTTCCAAAGTTAAGTGGTAATATTTGGAATACTATAAGAAGCTTGTTTGGGCTGTGGTGACCTCTCAGATTCATGGATGGTTTGGTCTCCCAGCTAAATCTTCCACTTCCGCTTTTTACAATACCGGAAGAGGAGATGGAGAAGTTTGGGTTGGCTTTTCACTAAGACCTTCTTCTTGCCTTCATTTTGAAACCCAAGATTGTATGCTAGCCCAGGGAATACAAATAAATAAATTTGTAACCCCTTCAGCTTGGAGAATTCCCATGGAGAAGCTAAATAGAGAATAGAGGCTTCCTTTTACGGATCTTCTCTCAGGTTAAAACTCAACCTCTCTAGAGGGCACCAGGTTGCAGAAGGCTGGTCTGAATTTTCCCTGATATCAGATCTTCCCCGGTCTCCATCCCTCTGGCCGAGGTGGCGCAGTGGTTAGAGTGCAGCACTGCAGGCTACTTCAGCTGACTGCTAGCTGCAGTTCGGCAGTTCGAGTCTCACCGGCTCAAGGTTGACTCAGCCTTTCATCCTTCCGAGGTGGGTAAAATGAGGACCCAGATTGTTGGGGGGCAATATGCTGACTCTATAAACCGCTTAGAGAGGGCTGTAAAGCACTGTAAAGCAGTATATGTCTAAGTGCTGTTGCTGTTGCTGTTGCTGTTGCTCTTCTATTCTATTCTATTCTATTCTATTCTATTCTATTCTATTCCATTCCATTCCATTCCATTCCATTCCATTCCATTCCATTCCATTCCATTCCTATTCTATTCTATTCCATCCTATTCCATTCTATTCCATTCTATTCTATTGAGCCGAGGTGGCGCAGTGGTTAGAGTGCAGCACTGCAGGCTACTTCAGCTGACTGCTAGCTGCAGTTCGGCAGTTCGACTCTCACCGGCTCAAGGTTGACTCAGCCTTTCATCCTTCCGAGGTGGGTAAAATGAGGAGGGCAATATGCCGACTCTGTGAACCGCTTAGAGAGGGCTGTAAAGCACTGTGAAGCGGTATATAAGTCTAAGTGCTATTGCTATTTCTATTGGCTGATGGTTGGCTGAGCTAATGCAGATGTGGCCTGAAGGATGGAGAAACTCAGATTTGGAAAAATTCCCCTGCAACTCCTGTTGACTAGCTACAAGGGTATCTGAACCTTCTTCCAGCAGGGTTGTTCTCTTTCCGCAATCCCCATGAAAATGTAGGTGAAGAGCAGGCAGAGCTGGTGGCGGAGTTAAGTGAGTCATCAGCTTAGAATCCTTATGTTCCCACAAACGGTCCTGATCCAATCAGTCCTGAATTCCCGTTGATCCTTATCTGGTGCCAATTTAGTGTTGGACTAGAATCTCATCTATAGGCTTGAATAAATCTTAGATATGGCAGGCGTAGCAAATGGTCCTGATCTTTCGTGCTTGACAAAAGAGCTGTCAAAGGGTCAGCGTGTGGCAGATGCTCTTTGGAACAACGTGTTCTGGAGAATACTTTGGCTGGCCAAAATGGCAGAGAAAATTCAGTGTTCAGGATGGTCTTCAGTTTGTGCATGTGGAGAAATAGCGACAAGCGTTAGCTTTACCAAAGAAAGCTCCGGACGTTGTTGAAAACAGAGACGGAAGACAGAGAGACGGGGAGAAAAGAGCCTGCGAGGATTTTGTAGAGATGCACCATTTTAGAACATTCTCTTCTTGGAATTAATTTCTAAAACATTGTATTGGAGGAGTGGAGCTTTGGGCTGAAGCAGATGAAATCAGCCCTCAGTGGGAAGAACCTGTCTGGTCTTCCAGCAGTCGGAAGGAGATACTGTAAATAGATACAGAACTTCCTTCTTTTCCCACCCCGCCCCATCCCTCCTTGCCTCTTCAACTTTCCCCTAGTCCTGAGTTTGTAGCAATATAATCTCAGCCCTGAACCAAAATAAGCAGAAGGAATGTTCCTGAGGTCCTTCTTCTCCTTCTCCTTCTCCTTCTCCTTCTCCTTCTCCTTCTCCTTCTCCTTCTCCTTCTCCTTCTCCTTCTCCTTCTCCTCCTCCTCCTCCTCCTCCTCCTCCCCCTCCTCCCCCCCCCCTTCTCCTCCCTCCTCCTTCTAGCACTGATGATGTTACCTAGTTGGGTAATGAGATGTCTGAAAGAAAAAAACCAAGCTCAGAGAGCACTAAGGATCCCACAGTTCTCCTACTCCTCTTCCTCTTACTATTACTCCTCCTCCCCCCCCCCCCCATAAACCATCCTCTGCTGTCCTCCTCCTCCTCCTTTTGCCTTCAATCTTTCCCTGGAGGATTAAGTGATGCATACATGGCCAACCCATTCTCCCCTTTCCACAATGAAAGTTAAAAAACGGAACTCTGGGTTTTCAAAGTTCTTGATGAAGTGGTGGACATGAAAAAATGTCTTCTCCTCTTTGGAAGACTATTCAGGAGCTGGATCTCTGTTGTGGTAGAGTAGAAATGATCAGGAGAGGATCAAGAAGCAGAAACGGGGTCAAGAGAGGACAATGTGTGATGGATGCAGGAGATTGACTGGGGTTTTTTCAAAGGACTGCCTCTCTGCCTTTCCATGTCAGTTAGCAGCCACAATTGCATGGACATCTTCTGGCTAGTTGCCCTCCAGATGTTTAGACTACAAGTGCCACAGACTCTTAACTATGGCTACGCGGGATGGCCAGGAGCTTTGTCATCAAAATATTGAGAGGAAACCCAGCTTGTCTTTACTGGTGGCATGGGCTTAGCAAATGTCAATCAAGGGAATAATTGCACATTGTCAATCAAGGGAACATGGATGACCAGGATGGATGACCAGGATGTTCAAAGAGGTCTTCAGAAATGTGTGAATGTGTAGAGAGCCTAAGCACACCAGCCTCTGACTGAATGGATAAGAGATGGGCAACCACAAAGCTCCTAGGTGAGAATTGACATATGGGTGAAGTCAAGTTTGCATAAATAATATCTTAGCAGATGTCCAGTTTCTCCGTATGTTATTGAACTATTTTAGCCCGAGGTGCTTAATTGTGCTTTATTGACTGGGTTCCACCTCATGCTGAGCCATAAATGATGCCCTGCAAACTCACAGTGCCTGGGCTTCTACCTCACACTAAGCCAAAATCAAAGAGACCATTATGAATGAACGCAAGGTGTGAATTGTTATGAGTGTCTCTCATCCAGATCTTCCTCTTAAGATCTTTTAGCTGGAGAGGCTGTGATTCAACATAGACCTTATGCATGAAAATCATGTTCTGTGCCACAGATCTATGGCGTTTCTCCTTTTTAAACATGCATAACATTTTCCTGGGATGGCCAGTGTTTTGCACATACACAGCAACGTTCACCAAGAGCTGGAGGTTCACTGTGCTGCTGCTATATACACCCATTGCTATATATCTTTGGGCACATTGCTTCTGGGAGAGAGGAGGAGATGACTCCAAATTAATTTAATTAATGAAATGGTGATACGTTAACCGGTGCATATCCCCGTCGATGCACTGCTTAGCTTTTTTGGAACTGACCCCTTGCAGATGTTTTGACTGCTGTTGCATGATTTGTACTTGTAATGGTATCTGAGAATGTCCTTTGGGCATGGGAGGAGGATCCACAGGGGAGTGGTTGGGTAAGAGGCAGCTTAGCCCACAAACATCTCAGAAGGGACAAACATGGCCAACATCTCAGACGGGACCCTCCCTAGCTTCTTAGGCTGTAAAAGCGGCAGGGGGAAAATGTCCTTTCAGACTTGCAAAACTCATGTCAATGTAACCTTACGATAAAGTAGAATCGTTTCATCTGGGCCTATGTCTTGTCTGGACAACCTTGCAATTCTGATAGCATCCCCCTCCCCCCCCCCCGAAGCTCAAACATTCCTTACAGGGGGGGGGATCTCCCTTCGTACTCGCCCCATATCAGCCTTGGGAAATGGATTGGGCTAAGCGAGCGATTGGTTTGGTTATCCAGTGAATTTCCTTGGCGGAAGATGGTCCTCTCCTCACTCCAATGGAGAACTTAATTCTCTCCAGTTCAGTGCCTTCAACTGCACCAAGGTTGATAAAGATTGTTAGGACTCTGTCCAAACGGTTGGGTTGGTTAATATAAACAAGCCACAAATCACTGTTTTATGTATATATGTAATATTGCTTTAAATGCATTGGTGCATTCTGACTGGCAGTAACGGCCATAAGAGGGAGCTAGAGAACATGGTTAGTTCTCTCTCTTTTGCTGATTCATTGCTGAAGTGACTTCGTGTCTGAGAGTAAGCTCTGTGTGTAGCTAACTATCTGTGATAGTTGAAATCTTTGTTTGCTGATTAAGACAAAGAAAGACTGGTAAGAAGACTGCTGTACTTCTGAATACTGACTGATAGAACGTGTATGATTCGGACGGTTATTTGGACTGTGCTATCTCTTTAAGTAAACTACTTTTATACACTTTAACGTATCTGTTTATTGACTGAATCATTACTCATATCTACTGTAACATTACGGTTCACTGTGCAAGCCTTCAGAAGCAGAGGTTACTCTGCACAATTCCTTAACAAGGATTGTGGCCTCACACACACATCCAAGCACATAAGAGAAGTCTGCATTTGGAGTTTACCTTTGAGCCAGATTGATCCGGAGAATTTTCTTGGTAATGCGCTGAGATGACTTGACTTTTTCTAGCCATGTTTCTTTGAAAGCTTTCGTTCACCGGGCTCAGGCCGCTTGCTTTTCTTCCATTTGGGATTGTCTTCTGCTCTTCTACTCTTTCAACCTTTCTTTCCCTCCTCCTCCCCCCTCCCAAATCAGGTTGGTCTTGCTTGCTCACGTTGCTCTCCTGAAGAAGACGTGTCTTTCTCAGTCTGGATTGAAACAACTCTATCCTGCTGTCGCTTATTTATAGCCCAAACTGAAATCAGCTCATTTTTTTTTTTGACATCTTTATATCTTCTCGTTTTAATCCCTTGTGCTGGGTGCACTGCTGTCCCTCGTGACAGAGACGTGAAGGGCTGTGGATAAGGTCAGTGAACATTGGGATGGTGCATGCTTTCAGTACCGCAAAGCGTTCTGCTCTCAGCTTGGTCTAGAGATAGGCGAAGCCGGGAGAGAAAATCCTGAAGGCATCTGTGAGGCTTAGAGATTGGCTTTGGAGCGGTGGCTGGTTGATTAGGTTGCTTCCAGAGATGAAGATCTGAGTCAGCAAGCAGCCTTCTCTGGATCATTGTCCTCTTCTGGATCCTGGCAATGAAGGGTCCTTAAGGGGTTGTGTTTTCTGGACATTTGGACCTGTCTTTGGGGTTCTGCAGCCCACGTTTCCCAGGGAAATGTTCAGGCCATCCACAGCCACACCAAGTGAGATCCTGAACAGGGATGTCTGGAACAATAGCGGTTGGGAGTGGAAAAATCTATTTTTCTATAAAAGACCGTTCCTGACACTGTAGGACGTTGTCTGGAAGACAAGCACCTGAAAGCAGGACAAGAAGCAATGGATGGAAACTAATCAAGGAGAGAAGCAACCTAGAATTTAGGAGGAATTTCTTGACAATGAGAACAATTAATCAGTGGAACGGCTTGCCTCCAGAAGTTGTGGGTGCTCCAACAGTGGAGGTTTTTAAAAAGAGATTGGACAACCATTTGTCTGAAATGGTATAAGTCTCCTGCTTGAACAGGGGATTGGACTAGAAGACCTCTGTTGTTCTGTTACAAGCAGATTAAAGGCTGATGGAGTCTTTGAACATGGGGAAATATGGTCCTTAAATCCAAATTTCCAAGTGGGTGATAGCAGAAAGCTGCCAGGAACTCTGTAGAGAGTCAGCAGTTATATAGGCTGTCCCGGCCTTCCCCAACTTGGTACCCTTCAGAGGTGTGGGACTTCCGTTCCCAGAAGTTGGAGATAGGTTCTCAAGAACTCCTGATGGGATCAGGTTGAGAAACTAGAGAACCATCCTCTCCCTCCCTTCTTCTTTCTCTTTTCGGTTGCTGGCCACGTAAAATATTCGCTGACCCTTTTGGCAGGCCAATTAATTTTACTTTATTTTCTCCAAATCAAAGTGCATCCATAACTCCTTGTTTTAATGAACTCGGTCCTGTGTTTTCTAGCATAATGGATGCCTTCTTGGTTGACAACGGGGATATTTGTCTTGGCTCAAATGTAGCCCAATGCCGTCCAATTTTAACCCCACCGATCTGGGGTGGCAGAACAGAACAGGCCAAATGGCATTTTTGTGCCTAGCAGCAATCCGGAATCAAGGGGTGGGGCTCGTTGGAAAGGAGGCGGGGCTTCTTGGCAGGATGTACCAAGGCAGGAATTGGCTGACCTCTCATCGGTCACAGAAATGGGTGTTTTCCTACTTTTTCTTATGTAAAGACAAGAGGCCAATTTGGGAGATTTTTATTCCCAAGGCAGGTGTTTTAAGCCGTTGAATAAAAATGCTCGAAATGACAGAATAGAATTATAATCATAGGAATTGATATATTTTTTTAAAAAATGAACAGAGAGACCTTATTAAAATGCCTTCCATAGAGCTACTTTCCAAAATATGAAGGAAGCTGAAATCGCGCGATCAAAATTCCGACGCTTGGTAGCCGACTCCTATTAAGGACGGTTGTTTTGTCCCGTGATTCCCCTTTTGCGACCTTCCGACGTGCAAAGTCATTGAGGAAGCCCGGTTCACTTAACAACCGCATTACTAACGTAACAACCGCAGCGATTCCCTTAACAGCCGTGGCAAGAAAGGGCATAAAATGGAGCAAAGCTCACTTCACAAATGCCTCGCTTAGCGACATAAATTTGAGGATCAATTGTGTTCGTAAGTCCAGGACTAGTTATATATTGTTTGGGCAGATGCTAGACCAGGGGGGTCAAACTCAAGGCCCTTGGGCCGGATCCGGCCCGTGGGATGCTTAGATCTGGCTCACCCTGGAAACAGCAAAGGAAAAAGCAAAAGCCCGCGATGCTTCTGCCAGCAAAAACGGAGCTCAGGAGGGCCACGCGCGGCCTCCCGAGCTCCGTTTTTGGCTGCGACGGCCTCCTGCAGCCCTCTGCCAGCAAAAATGGAGCTTGGGGGCCCCCGAGCTCTGTTTTCACTGGCAGAGGGCTGCAGGAGGCCATCACAGCTGAAAACGGAGTCCAGGGGGGACCGCAGACAGCCCCCCAAAGCTCCATTTTCGCTGGCAGAGTATTAGCAAAACAAACTACTAGCAAAAGTGGAACCTCCCAGCCCTGCCTGGGCCACCACAGGTGCCCCCGACATAAATGACCATCAAACTGGCCACGCCCACCTGGACATGCCCACCTGGACCCTCGAAGGTTAAAAACAACCCTGATGTGGCCCTCCATGAAATCGAGTTTGACACCCCTCTGCTAGACCAACTCAGTCAGGTTGTCGTCTAAAGTTGCCCTCGTATCGCTAAAGGAGACGACCCAAAGCTGGGAAGAGATGGGGGTGAAGGGTTGAGGTGGTGTTTCTAAGTCTAAAGCAAATTCTCTTCACGGCTGCACTTCATTGATCCTCAGTGAATATTCAGCTTTAAAGTGGATTGGAAAAGAATAGGGGATACGCCATTAGCAGCATCTGTTCAGCACAGTAAAGGGTGAACAAGGACTTAAATTAAGGCAGGTCCAAATACAATCCAGTAATGCAATTCAGTGCCTGGAATGGCTGGGGGGATTATCTTTCCGTAAAGGTAGGCCACACTTATCACTGCTCTTCCAGGCAGAGAATTTATGCCAGGCGCACGGTTATTATAAGATGTGACTTTGATTTTTTTTCTTTTTCGCTTTTCAATAATGCCGTCCCTGATTACGCCCCTTTGCCAGAAAGGGCCATCGCATCCGTAAGATAAAAGGAACAATTCAGAGTTTTTATTACACTTTGCTTTTCTCCGGGACTAATAGGTGGAAGAAAGGCAAAGGAGGGGCTCAGGTCCGTGAAGCAAAATGTAAGGATTAGAAGGATTTTTAAAAAAAAAGAAGAAGAAGAAGAAAAAGAAAAAGGTAATTGAGAAAGTCAGGTGGCTCTTCGCAGGGCTGACGACTTCTCCGGGTTTTCGTTTAGTCTCACCAGCGTTGTGTCAAAGACAAAGATTCCCAGACCGATTTAAGAAAGGTTGCTCAACTCGGGCTGTTTGCTAATCCAGGGCTACTCTGTTCATAGAATTGATCACACCCCGGTGATAACCTTCTGCTTTTGGCACAATTGGGAGCCAAGTGTGGAAACCAGGGAATTATGGTGGCTCCGGCGGTTCGAGGTGATACGAGTTTGCATCGTCATGAATTTATGGGATTGCGACAGGCAGCCAGACGCTGGATGGCAAGTTCAGAGCCTCTTTGCAAGAGACATAATCAATTCCCAGGCTTTATGGCTGGGTGTTTTCCACCAAGATATGGTTATGATTAGCCCAAATGCAAGATAGAATCTTTTCACCTGTAAAGTCAGGACTCTCACGTTGTGCTAGACTCCTGACTTTACAGAGCCAGCCGTGTGCAGCAGCTGCCAAAAAAGCCAACGCAGTCCTAGGCTGCATTAAGAGAGGGATAGAATCAAGATCACGTGTAATACCACTTTATAATGTCTTGGTAAGGCCACACTTGGAATACTGCATCCGGTTTTGGTCGCCACGATGTAAAAAAGATGTGGAGACTCTAGAACAGTGGTTCTCAACCTTTCTAATGGCGCGACCCCCCCACCACCCCCCCACCGCCGTGCCGTGACACACACACACTCCGCCG
>QLTV01003119.1:776601-794841 GCA_003457575.1 Thermophis baileyi
CTAGAAGAGCAAATGGGGGTGGGGAAGAGAAACCTTGCTGAATTCCATTCCATTCCATTCCATCCCTTTCTCTCTCTCTCCCTCTCCCTCCCTCCCTCTCTCTCTGTCTCTCTCTCTGTCTCTCTCTCTGTCTCCCTCCCTCCCTCTCTCTGTCGCTCTTTCTGTCGCTCTCTCTCTGTCTCTCTCTCTCTCCCCCCATCCATGTAATGCATCTGTTTATGTATCTATCCGTTGTGCTGAAATGGAAAACACTGCAACATCTTCAGGAGAAAAAAAAAAAAACCCCGAGCACATACGTTGAAGAAAAATCATAATCCAGATATATGATGCCGAT
The DNA here is from genome assembly GCA_003457575.1 of Thermophis baileyi. Taxonomy (NCBI): domain Eukaryota; kingdom Metazoa; phylum Chordata; class Lepidosauria; order Squamata; family Dipsadidae; genus Thermophis; species Thermophis baileyi. The sequence continues at coordinate 776,936 of QLTV01003119.1, forward strand.
TATGCTAACTTTAACGTGAGAAAAAAAAAGGAAGAAAAAGCAAATTAACCAGGGAAAAAAAGAATGAGAAGATTCATATAATAACTATAGATAGCAATATAAAATTAATTCCGCCCTTAAGCTTATCATTAAATCTAGATTATAGAGAAGCATTTGGCTCCATCCGCTCCTTTCTGAAACACTGAGGTTTTTTTTTAAAAAAAATTCAAAAATAGATAACCCATTCATATCCTGGATCCATTCCTCCAAACAGAGAGGATTACTTCCTTTCCATTTACCGTAATTATCCTCTTCGTCATGCTGCAGGCTTGGAAAAGCGGAATCCCTTCACAAAATCCAGTCCAAAGCCGTCTATCTCGGCTTGACCTTTCCAGCCTCTTGGTGGGTCAGCGTTTTGCAAAACCGGCCCTTTTTATAAGCGAACTAAATCGGGGAATTATTATGATCGTGTCCGTCACGCGGTCAGCCAGATGTTCAGACTGGATTTGGCATTTTTAATCCCCCCCGTCGAGGCCTTCCCAAGGACCCGAGACAGGCAGATATATTGTCGCTTTGTTGGTATAGTAATTAAAGTATATTGTCTCAGGATGTCAGCTCTTCCAAGCAAAGCTGCCTTCTTGCAATTGACCGATGGTTGTTTTTTTTTTTTTTTGTCAATGCCGACGACATTCAAGTGACGCACCAGATGTTTTGGGATTGCACCCAAGGCGCTGATCACGATGGATACTATCTTTGCTTTCTTTCACCACAGTCGTTCTCCTTCTGTGTGTAGTTCTCCGTACAGGTAGTTCTTGACTTACAACCACAAATTTCTGTTGCTAAGTGAGACATTTGTTAAGTGAGTTTTGCTCCACGTTACGGCCTTTCTTGCCGCCACTGTGAAGTGAATCACTGCAGTTAAGTTAGTAACCGTTATTAAATGAATCACTACAATTAAGTCAGTACCACATTTGTTAAGTGAATCTGATTTCCCCCTTGACTTTGCTTGTTAGAAGGTCGCAAAATGACCTCTGGACACTGCAACCGTCATAAATATGAGTCAGTTGCCAAGGTCTGAATTTTGATTACGTGGCCATGGGAATGCTGCAATGGTCAAAAGTGTGAAAAACGGTCGTAAGTCATTTTTTTCAGTGCTGTTGTAACTTTGAACAGTCAGTAAGCGAACTGTTGTAAGTCGAGGATTTCCTGGATTGATACGGTCCTTGTTTTCATTTGCCACAGTCGTTCTACTTCTGTTTACAAGTTTCTGCAGTTAGTGATTTTCTCCTGTTCTTTCTCTTCTCTTCTGCTGTGTTTGGAGAGTCTCCACTATGCAAACTTTGTTGTTTTTCCTACCAACGACTCTTAAATAGGGGATGATGTTGTGTGATTGCTTATTTGTCTTCGTCATAATTATTATTTAAACGTGCATGCCACCCACCCGACTCTCAATAATTCTGGGCGGCTGCTGCAAGGAAAAAAATTATACAATAACTGCACAGTGGTGGTTTTTCCCAGTAGATCGGTGCTTCCCAAACTGGGTCAAAGGGGTTTTTTCTTGGTGTAATGACACACAAACCCATTACTCAATTACCACAGGGACATTTAAACTGAGTCAAATCGTGTTTTGCCTACATTAGGTAAGTAGGACTTTCTGATAAACGGTTTGGGGGTAATTAAGGGAAAAGTTTGAGAAGTTTTCTCTGGTGGTGTTGGTTTTTTTAACTTCCCAGCCTAGATGTACCTTGTTGGGAGGCTCCCATCCAAATCCAGCCCAGTTCCAACCCTGCTTAGCTTCTGAATCCAGAACTGCCAGATGTTGCCACTTATGGAGGCCAAGAAAATCAGGCTGAGCCGTAAGGCATTTGAACCCGGTTCCTGCTAATGCAAAGTAATAAAGTTAAAAAGTATCTGCAGAGATTTTGGGAAACCTGAGTAGGTCTTGGCTGTGCCTCCTCTTCCTTCTTCCCCTCTTGAGAATTTTTACCAAAAGCTCCTTTGTTCTCCCCATGCCCGACAATGTTGCAAACTGGAACATTAAGGAATTAGCATTGCAAAAATTTTTCACTTTCGGATTTTATTATGCTCCTTCCAACATCTTGACAGCTGTTCGGTTCTTCCGTCCCATCTTTTCTCTCCCCAAAGAGGTGATTGTCAGATGCATCTTACTGCTGCAGAAAAAGGGAACGAAAGAAAAGAGCAAGGAGATTAATAAACACAATTCCCAGGAGCAAATGTTGTTGCGATTTGGCAACAATTAAAACGTGGTGCTTTTGAATTCTGATATAAGTTATGCCGCTCAGCCGGGCTTCCATCTGGCTGGGTTGTGGTGGAATCTGCTTGGGTTGGGGGAAAGCTACACAGGGGCCAATTTGTGTGTCCAAGGATAATCCCCAAGCATCATAAAAAAGGAACCTCATATGCAGCGAGAAGTAAATTATCACAATAATTAAAGGCTCCGTCAAGTCTGAAGCAACCATTGAAAGAAGCTTCCTGCTGGGTCCCTTCACACTTCACCTGTGGTTGGTGATGGAGAGTTTCAGCCAGGTCATCATGATCATTTAGTCACACCAGCAAAGAGAAGGTGCTGGGATCTTGATGATCTTGGAAGCCATCCCAGAATCCAATGGATTTTGAAGCAACTTTGGTTAACTTTCAGAATTCAGTTTCAAACCTGATTGGCGGTGGGAGGTGGCCCTACTGGTCTTCTGGACTTCCTTGGCTTCAGTCTGAAGTCTGCCTTTCCCAGGGAGTCATCCTGAAGTGGAGAAGGATGATCTTTGGGACAAGAAGCAATGGGTGGAAGCTGGTCAGAGGGAGATCCCACCTGGAAATCAGGAGGAATTTCCTGACAGTGAGAACAGTTAATCGATGGAACAGCTTGCTGTCTGGAGTTGAAGGTGCTCCGTCATCGGAGGTTTTCAAGAAAAGATAGAGCAACCATTTGTCCAGGATGAATAAGGTCTCTTATGAATAAGGTCTTTTTGGTCAGGGGATTGGACCAGAAGATTTCCAAGGTCCCTACCACCCCTATGATAGGAAGCAAGCAGGAAGGAAGGAAGGAAGGAAGGAAGGAAGGAAGGAAGGAAGGAAGGAAGGAAGGAAGGAAGGAAGGAAGGAAGGAAGGAAGGAAGGACGGACAATGAGTGGAAGCTGATCAGAGGGAAATCCAACCTGGAAATAAGGAGTAATTTCCTGACAGTGAGAACAATTAATCAATAGAACAACTTACCAGTTCAAACCTCACCGGCTCAAGGTTGACTTAGCCTTACATCCTTCCGAGGTGGGTAAAATGAGGACCCAGATTGTTGGGGGCAATATGCTAACTCTGTAAACCGCTAAGAGAGGGCTGTAAAGCACTATGAAACGGTATATAAGTCTAAGTGCTATTGCTATTGCTATTGCTAAAAATGGGGTAAAATCCAGCTTAGGTTATCACTTTGGGACACATTTGGCAAATGTTAGCATTTCAAAACTTTGGAAGTTTATACACCAAATTGGGGACAATAGGCTGACTCTGTAAAACCACTTAGAGAGGGTTGTAAAATAGCAATAGCAATAGCACTTAGACTTATATACCGCTTCATAGTGCTTTACAGCCCTCTCTAAGCGGTTTACAGAGTTAGCATATTGCCCCCAACAATCTGGGTCCTCATTTTACCCACCTCAGAAGGATGGAAGGCTGAGTCAACCTTGAGCCGGTGAGATTTGAACCGCCGAACTGCAGCTAGCAGTCAGCTGAAGTAGCCTGCAGTGCTGCACTCTAACCACTGCGCCACCTCGGCTCTAAAAACACTATGAAGCGGTATATAAGTCTAAGGGCTATTGCTATTGCTACCTCCTGGAGTTGTGGGTGCTCCATCACTGGAGGTCTTCAAGAAAAGATTGGACAGCCATCTGTCCAGGATGGCCTTAAGGATTCTGCCTTGGGCAGTGAGTGGGTTGGACTAGAAGACTTCCAAGGTCCCTTGCAGCCCTGTGATTTATTTTATTTATTTATTTTAGCAAAATTTGTATGCTGCTCAACTCCGAAGGACTCTGGGCGGCTCACAGTAAATAAAAAAAGACAGCAATAGAAACAATTTAAAAATACATCAATATTAAAATAAAACATTCACACAAACATACATGGGCCAATCAGTCCATTAGTCTATGACCCTATTAAAAAAAAAGAATATTTCTTGGCCTTTTTAAGAAGCCAGATTTGGGCTGCAGATGAGCAGACCCAACAGTCCGTTCCTTTTCATAAACACGTTGACTTGCTGCAAGTTTGAGAAGAAAAACAGGGCAGGAAGTTCAGGGCCTAGAAACCATCCTCGCAGTAGTGAACCCCTCCTGGCAATCTACTTCCCAATTGCTTTCACTTTGCCCTTGAACCCAAAGCCAGTTTCCTCCTTCCCAAAATACAGTCCTGAGAGGCCTTAATAATTCCTTTGAGCAAGTCTATGTGCCGCCGTTAATAAGGACGTGGGCTGACACAACGAAAAATTAGCAAGACACACCTGTCCAAGTGTAGGTTTTTTTATCCCTTGTCCTTCTCCTTCTCCTGCACTAAGAATGTCCTGTTGGATAACCATCTAGAACTCAGACGTCTCTTGGTTTCTAGGCCAGCACCTTAACCACTACTTTGTTTAAAGAGGAGGAAAGGAATGTCAAAATAACCTGGAAGGATTGCATGCGAAAACAGGGTTGGAGGAAAGAAACGTGTAAAGCTGCAAACATCACAGATGACATTTCAGAATAGTCTCCCATAGAATGATGCAAAAGACAAGAGAGGTTGCAGCAAATGACAATGTGAGATGGACCTGTTAGTAGGAAAGGAGACTAGAATGAGCAGTAACACTTTGCAAGATGCATCAAACCTGAAGTCAAGATATCTGTTATTTATTTGCACAAGGCGAGCATTCTTTTTATTTGAAAACTACTCGCTCAGGCGAGGTGAGCGGCCGGGCATGACAAGGAGGGGAGGGGCGAGGCGAGGCATGGCCGGACTTGGCAAGGAGAGGCTGGGCGAGATGAGGCGCCCCTCGACGTGAGTGATGTTGAGTTGGCCACGCCCACCCAGTCACATGACCACCCAGCCACGCCTACCCAGCGGGTCATTAGGGCAGAGAACCGGTTGTTAAATTATTTGAATCCCACCCACTGATCAATGTTGGATCAACAAACACTATCCAGGTGCTCATAAGTTACTTTTGCAGTGCCATTGTAACTTCAAACAGTGGTCAATGGTTGTAAGTTGAGGACTACTTGAAAGTAGACTATAAAATAATGCCAGGAATGTTGGTTTTGCCCATAGCCAGCAAAGGGGAATAATTAGGACACAAATGACAATACGAGACCTGTACCAGATCAAAGGACTGCCTGGTGTTGTATTGAGACAAAATCCGACTCACATCTTCCTTAGAAGAGGGTTCCATTAAGTTCAATGGCGTCTTTGTCAGAGGAAGATTGTGCTGCAAATTAATCCAAAATCAGACAACTCTCATGCACTGTTCTCTTGGAAGTAATCCCCCATGGGTTCAGCGGCCTTTAATCCTGGATAAGTGTGCTTTAATTCCACCGTGAAGCTTATTTCCAAGAAACTATGCCGATGCTGGCTTCCAAGTTATGTGCACTTCTGCAGAATTTCAGATCCCGTGGAAATCTTTCGGGTACGAGTTTGCTAACCCTGTTAGGGAGCTCATGCTGAGCAAAAGACATTTCCTTTCCCATTATGAGCAGCTGAGGGTCAGCAAAAACCAAAGTGAACTTTTTTTTTTGCCAGCCTGAAAAGAAAGATGGACTCGCAGTAGCCAGATCTGTTTTTAATCGATGAATGAATAAATGTCCCGTGTGGTTCTGATTCTGCCCCAGAACCGGTTGGTTTTCCTGGTGTTGCAGATGGTTCTTCTGCTCAGGTGTCCTTTGGGGTGGTTTCCTTAAGAAGTGGGTTTTCTGATGCTGTGGTGGCACATGGGTCTGCGAATGAGCTATGCCTGATGCGCTACTTAGTACAGATGTAGGATTGGCTCCCTACCTATTGCCATCCCTGCTGGATTAGAGGATAAGCACCATGTGCTTTAGGAATAGCTGGGAATTATGGGAGCTATGACCCTGAAGCTGAGCCTGCCAATACAGGCCAGGGTCCTGTTGTTGCAGTATGGATCAAATCGTTGTTGAGTTGTGCAACTCAACAGTTTGAAGGGTCTCACTCGTTGGCATATGGAGATAGCCTTGCTCTTGCAGAGAAACTCTCAATTGTGATTACAGTAGCCACCAAGTTCAGATGAATACCACCCTGGAGTGTCACTCAAGTCTACCCTGGTCCTCAACCATCAAGAGAAGACCATTCATGTTTGTTGAAGGCAGGTCTGAGGGCTATTGTGAGGTGCCTCCCCCCCCAGCATTCAGTAAGGACAGTTGGTGCCGACTCTTAAGGAGAACTCTGAGCACCAACATCTGGAGAATTCTGGGGAGGTTGAAGTCCTCTCAGCTGGAAAGTGCTACCTGGGAAGATTGCTAAAGGTTGGGCTGATGTTTTACTGCCACAACATTCACTCCCATGAGGTCTATTTTATGTATTTTGGAGGGGAGGGGGTCATCGGCAGCTCCCTTGCCTCCTTCAAATATTTGTTTTCTACTCTTGTTAAAGAGCAGCTTTGCAGCTATTCAGGAAAAAGCAGAGCATTTCAAAAAAAAATTAGAAAGAGAGAGAAAAAGGGAGAGAGATTGAGAGGGAAGCGGAAATAGAGAGATTAAGAGAGATTGAGAGAAATAAGAGAGATTGAGGGGGAGAGAGAGATTGAGAGAGATATACAGTATAGGGAGGGAGATATTGAGGGAGAGAGAGAGAGAAGAGAAAGAGAGAGAGAGAGAGAGAGAGAGGATAACCAGCAGTAATTATTGGCAGAAACCACTGGATTTTAGTAAGCCCTCCTTTGCTTAAGTTCCAGATGTGTATATTTTTAAGCCGAGGATCCATTCTTGCCTGCATCTAAAATTAAACTGTATATTTCATTCAGAATCCAGCAGGGTGACTTACGTAACTGTTCCCTTCTGGAAAGCCATGTGTGACCTGATTTTTTTCTTTCTTTTTGCATTAATGCAGGTTTCAAGGCAGTTAACATAAACGCACAGCTCTCTACGTGTAATGTAAATATTTCTGTTGTGCACACAACTATAAAAGCAGCATGTCGACAATTTTTCATAACCACCAATTTATAGATGTCGGGTCTTATGTAACCTGAGGCCTAATAGCTTTGAAAGGGGGATGTATGAATTAGTAGATGCTCCGTTTGGTCTCCGGGAAATTCAGAGAACGGAGAGAGACAGAGAGAGAGAGAGAGAGAGAGAGGAGAGAAAGAGAAAAGAGAGAAGGAGAAAGAGAGAGAAAGAAAAGAGAGAGAAAGAAAAGAGAGAGAGAATGATGATGAAGAGAATGATGAGGATGAGGATGATGATGAGGATGGTGAGAGACAGAGAGAGAGAGAGAGAGAGAGAGGAGAGAAAGAGAAAAGAGAGAAGGAGAAAGAGAGAGAAAGAAAAGAGAGAGAAAGAAAAGAGAAAGAGAGAGTCAGGGAGAGAGAGAGAAAAGAATGAAAGAGAGAGACAGGGAGAGAGAGAGATAGAGAAAGAGAGAAGAGAGAAAAGAGAGAAAGAGAAAAGAGAGAAGGAGAAAGAGAGAGAAAGAGTCAGGGAGAGAGAGAGAAAAGAGAGAAAGAGAGAGACAGGGAGAGAGAGAGATAGAGAAAGAGAGAGAAGAGAGAAAAGAGAGAAAAAGAAAAGAGAGAAAGAGCAAAGAGCAAAGAGGGAGAGGGAGAGAAAGAAAAGAGAGAGAGAGAGAGGAGAGAGAGAGAGAGAGATACAGTTGTGGCTTAACTGGGAGTAGGGAATGGGTGAATTGGGCTATCAGAAATGTTGGTTTCCCCCTTATTTCTGTGTACCTGTACCTGTATTTTAAGCAGTCAGTCTGAGGAGTGGCATGGAGTAAGAGGGGAAGGAGACAGCAGCTATCAACACAATTCAGAAGATTATACAGGTAGCCCTCAACATATGGCCACAATTGAGCCCAAAACATACGTTGCTAAGTGAGAAATGTGTTAAGTGAGTTTTGTCCCATTTGAAATTTCTTGCCACAGTTGTTAAGTGAATCACTGCAGTTGTTAAGTTAGTAGCAATAGCAATAGCAATAGCACTTAGACTTATATACTGCTTTACAGTGCTTTACAGCCCTCTCTAAGCGGTTCACAGAGTCAGCATATTGCCCCCAACAATCTGGGTCCTCATTTTACCCACCTCGGAAGGATGGAAGGCTGAGTCAACCTTGAGCCGGTGAGATTTGAACCGCCGAACTGCAGCTAGCAGTCAGCTGAAGTAGCCTGCAGTACTGCACTCTAACCACTGCGCCACCTCGGCTCTTATAGTAACCCGGTTGTTAAGTGAATCTGGTTTCTGCATTGACTTTGCTTGTCTGAAGGTCGCAAAAGGGGATCACGTGACCCCGGGACACTGCAACGGTCATAAATGTGAGTCAGTTGTCAAGCATCCGAATGTAAATCACCTGACCATGGAGAAGATGTTGCAACGGTCATCAGTGTGAAAAACGATCCTGTTTTTCCCCATGATGTTGTAACTTTGAACGGTCACTAAACGAACTGTTGTAAGTCGAGGACTATCCGTATAGCATTGGGTCAAAGTTAGAAGGAGAAGGAAGTATCTGTGGAGGTTTTCAATCATCCAGCTCATGGTTGTCCCAAAGGTGCTTTCTTTCCCCAAAAGGCAACTGGACTTTCTTGGGTTATTTTGTTTGAAAACGTTTCGCTTCTCATCCAAAAAGCTTCTTCAGTTCTCTGAAGTTCTTCTGAAGAAGCTTCTGGGATGAGAAGCGAAACGTTTTCAAAGAAAAAAACAACAACCCAAGAAAGTCCAGTTGCCTTTTGGGGAAAAAAACACCTCTGAGACAAAGACAAGGAAGGATCTTCTCAGGTAGTAAAACAAGAAAAATATCAACACAACAAGGACTGCTCTGGACGTGGATTTTTCTTCTCTCCTTGGGAGGTTTTAGGTGTTTTGACTCTGCAGCGTTTTTTAAAAATTTACTGCACATCCTCCTCTTCAGACATTGCAGCAGCCTGTCGTGACTTTGTCCACGTGAGGTAATTCTGCCCCCGCCTTCTGCTCGTCTGTCATGTGGACGTTGTGACGGATGTTGGTCAACCTCTGCTGGAATTTTGTTTTTTTGTTTTCCTTCAAGAACTGGGATTGACACAACGGCATCTCGCCCTCCTTGTTGTTGATCCCTTTGGTTCTTCCAGGCACGTTTCTCCGTCAGCTTGTTGATACTTGAACAGGATATGTGGAAAGTCGTTCTGGAAGAAGTAAACAAGAGGGATGAGCGTCTCTTCGCCGGATCTGTGGAACTCCCAACAGATTTGGGGACTGCCAATAATCCATCCTGGGTTAATATTCTCGTTTAATAAAGCACAGGTAGATCAACTTTTATGTAGATAGATCTTTAGATCTTTATCTCACCCATCTTGGAGAGATGATAGGCAGTGATGAACCTGGTTGTTGTAGAAGCTCCTTGTTCGGTTTGAAGCTCATTGTTCAGTGGTATCAATCCGTAGTTACAAAAATTACTCGTAGCAGTTCAGCTCTGGGCATGTTTCCTCAAGTGAAGGTAACAGTGGATGGAAGGATTATTATTATTAAGGTTGGTTGCACAGTCAGCCAATGTTTACGTGGGATTTTTATCCACCTTTTCTAAGGATCTGGGATAGGCAGGTGTCGTTGTTTGGCGGTGGTAAAGATATTGTTGCCGGATGTCAGCTCTTCCAAGCCAAGCTGCCTTTTGCAATTGACTGGTGGTGATTTTGTCAATGCCAAGGGTGTTCAAAGGGTGCTCCACGGATGTTTTGAAGTTTGGAGGGATGTGCGAAGATTCTATTAACTCTCCAAATAAAATGGACTTTCCTTCTGCGCCCTATTTCTAGATTTTGCAAGCCATTTCAAAGACAGGAGTAATTCAAATTCCAAGTAAAGTTAGGTTCCTCAAACCTAATTTTCAAATCAGGTTGAATTGACTGCCTCCGTTCACGTTTTTGACCAAAGATTGGTCTTAAGTTTCTTCTCAAGGAAAGAACTCTTTTCTCTCTCTCTCTCTCTCTCTCTCTCTCTCTCTCTCTCTCTCCCCCTCTTTTTTTTTTTTAATAAAATAGTTTTTTATTGAATAAACAATTAAAAACATTAGACATAGTCCAACTTTTCTGGTTCATACATTTCCATAAAGTTTTACCTAACAACAAGTACCATTCATACCTGATATTTAAATATGTACAATCTATCAAGCTTCATATGTAAGAGTTACTTTCAATACAAATACAATTCCTACATAACACACAATACTATAAGAATATTTTTCAACTCTCAATTTGTCAATGTTTCTCTGTCCCGACATTTCCTCCTCACTTCTAACCACTGATACATTTTATTCCAGATTTTGTAATATTCCATCTCACCCTTGTCTCTGAGTTCTAAAGTCAGCCTGTCCATTTCTGCACAAATCAATATCTTCTTTATTATCTCTTCTTCAGAGGGAATCTCTTTGCTTTTCCAATTTTGCGCGAATACCAATCTTGCTGCCGTTAGTATATGCAACATTAAATAGATTGTTCCTTTGCTATGTTTATCTTTTGTAATCCCTAACAGGAATAGTTCTGGCTTTAAATCTACGCTTTGGTTTAGCATCTCTTCCAGCCACCTTCTTATCTGATGCCAAAAATCTCTAGTTTTTGGACACACCCACCACATGTGGTAGAAAGTTCCTGGTGCTGCCTTAGAAAGAACTCTTCTCTCTTGAGGGCCTTCTCAGTGGTGTCCCCTTCTCTGAGGAACATCATTCCTCCCGGGATACCAATGGCCCTCACCCTGTTGTTTTGCTGAAGGGTCCTGAAGACTAGGTTTTGGCAGGAGGCCTGGAGATCCCAAATGGAAATGATTGTGTGGTTGATTTGATTATGGGGTTGCTGCCATAATGTGGGTGGGTAGGGAATGTTATGGTTTCCATGTTGTTGTAAACCACCCATGTGTAAGTTGGATGGCCGTATACAGGGGTGAAATTCAAAAATTTTCCCTAACGGTTCTGTGGGCATGGCTTGGTGGCCGTGGCAGGGGAAGGATACTGCAAAATCCCCATTCCCACCCCACTTCAGGGGAAGGATACTGCAAAATCCCCATTCCCTCCCCACTCCTGGGGGAAGGATACTGCAAAATCTCCATTCCCACCCCACTTCAGGGGGAAGGATACTGCAAAATCCCCATTCCCTCCCCACTCCTGGGGGAAGGATACTGCAAAATCTCCATACCTACCCCACTCCATGGGAAGGATATTGCAAAATCCCCATTCCCTCCCCACTCCTGGGGGAAGGATATTGCAAAATCTCCATTCCCACCCCACTCTGGGGCCAGCCAGAGGCGGTATTTGCCGGTTCTCCGAACTACTCAAAATTTCCGCTACCGGTTCTCCAGAACCTGTCAGAACCTGCTGAATTTCACCCCTGGCCGTATAAATACGTTGAATTAATAATAAATTGCAGAATGACCTGGTTCGCCAGGTGCCTCTGGCGTTCGAACACCCACTGAAAAGGTGGCCCCTTCCCACTCACGCAAGCTGAATTATTTCCCTGAATCGTTTGGACTTAGTGTGAGAAGCTGATTTGGAAAGGCAGATCGAAACAATCCAGAAATGGCTTTGATGATACAAATCAAATCCATCCTGGCCATTCGGCCTGAACAGACCTGGGCATGTTTATTTCGCTGCTTCCTAGACCGAGCTGGCAAGCAAAATACGGCTGTTAAGAAAAACAAAAGAGAAATAAAATATTAACATTCCGCATTAGAAGGGGAATGGTAGTCTCTCATGCATGAATGAAGCGTAAAATCAAAAGTCTGTAAATAAATACTTACCCCTGACAGATTTTGTGTAGGGACGTGCCTTCTACGCAACCATTTGTCTAAATCTGTAATTTTGGTAAGGGCTGAAGTTCTCCTGTCCCATTAAGGGAGAATTTTGCCATATTCTGCTTTTTCCTCCCACATTTGAAAAGCTACTGGTATTGATATGTATTGGTATGTATCGGTATTATGTAGCCGCCCCTTTTGCACAACTGGCCCTGGGTGGTTACAAGATTAAAAACAAACATCTCAACCATAACCACCACCCAGTGGCCAAGGATAAACTGTTAACTAACCATCTATCATAGAACAGGGTTAGTAACCCGGTTGTTAAGTGAATTTGCTTTTTCCATTGACTTTGCTTGTCGGAAGGTTGCAAAAGGGGGTCACGTGATCACAGGAGACTGCAACCGTCATAACTGTGAGTCAGTTGTCAAGCATCTGAATGTAAATCATCTGACCATGGAGAAGATGTTGCAACGGTCATCAGTGTGAAAAACGGTCCTAAGTCACTTTTTTCCCCGTGATGTTGTAACTTCAAACGGTCACTAAACGAACTGTTGTAAGTCGAGGAATACCTGTATAGCATTGGGTGGAAGGTAGAAGGAGAAGGAAGTGTCTGTGGAGGTTCTCAATTATCCAGCTCATGGTTGTCCCAAAGGTGCTTTGTTTCCCCAAAAGGCAACTGGACTTTCTTCGGGTTATTTTGTTTGAAAACGTTTCGCTTCTCATCCAAAAAGCTTCTTCAGTTCTCTGAAGTTCTTCTGAAGAAGCTTCTGGGATGAGAAGCGAAATGTTTTCAAAGGAAAAAAAAAACCCAAGAAAGTCCACATTTGAAAAGCTGCTGGTATTGATATGTATTGATACGTATTGGTATTATTTAGCTGCCCCTCTTGCAGAACTGGCCCTGGGTGGTTACAAGATTAAAAACAAAGATCTCAACCATAACCACCACCCAGTGGCCAAGGATAAACTGTTAACTAACCATCCATCGTAGAAGAGGTCTTCTCCACCCTGACCAGATGCCTGGGAGAAAAGTCAGGTCTTCTCTATCTTGTGAAAGGCTGATGGAGTTGGGTTGTTGGCTCCTTCAGCATCTGGATTTGGTTCAAGTGTTTGAGGTCCTCCTCATGTTGAAGTCATAAAAGACAGTTTGGCATCTCTCTCCCCCCCCCCCAAAAAAAGTCTTGAGTATCCAGCACTTGCTTCACCTTCTGGGGTGGCATTGATGGAGCGGATCTTCTTCTCAAGGCTTGAAGAGGATCTCATGCCAAGGTCTACCCAAAGCCAAGTTGCTCCTGCCACCTTGGTAATAAATCACCCATGGTTTCATTTCCCCTCTTTTCCTTCTCCTTTATTGCGTGTGAAACGGTAAAAATGAATTTCTTTTTGGAAACCAAAATAGCCCTGCGCATCACGTATTTTATTGACCTCTTTTCAGAGGTGAGTGGAGGACAATGCCCCACCTTCTTGCATAAGACTAAGTCCGTCTCTCACTGAGATTGGCTGCAGGATTGGGCCCAAGAGAAAATGGGATTTGGGGGCCTCTGTAAAATGTATTTATTCATTAAGAAAATTTATATAGTTTAGTGACTCCAGGTGGCTTACAGAAATATAAAACCCCAACCCAGAACCCAACAGCCCTTTCCCCACTGGTGACAACAACCAAACAACCAATTGATGGGCTCTGTATCATCCTGAGGTCCCCAGGCCTGCTGGCAAAACCACGTCTTCAGGACCTTCCTTGAAGTGTGAAGGCCAAATCTTATTTCTGGAGGGATGATATTCCAAAGGGAGGGAGCCACCAAAGAGAAGGTTCTTCTTGGTCTCACCAGATGGACCTCCTTAAAAGAGGGGGACCCATAACATCCCTTGCCTTTTTGGGTTGGGTAGATACATCTGGGAAAAGATGGTCCTTCAAACAACGGTCCTTCAAACAACCTGGTCCAAGGCCATGGAGGGCTTTAAAAGTGACAACCAGCATCTTGAATTGGATCTGAAAGTGATTTGGACCTGAAGTAATAAAGCAAGCAAATAGCCCTTCACACCACATATTAAAGGCTAAAGCAAACAAATTGGAAGCCAATGCAGCTTCCACAAAAGAGAGGTGACACAGGTGAAAATCTAGGTTAGCCAAAGAGAAGGTGTTTGCATTGCTTGCTTCAGCAGCAACAGAAATCTGGTGGAAAGATTCCAATTTTGAACGTCTGTGGATTTCCTGGTTGTTTTCCCCCAATCCCTCAGAGTTTATTTTTTAACATTGTGTACTGAGGCAGATCATCCTGGAATGAAACATTAAATTTCCTACACGAAGCTGTTCTTCTTCTTCCTCTCTGCACAGTGATGGGCAGCCAAAGCATGCCATGAGTCAGATCAAGATTCAGACAAGGTTACTCATTCGCTACCATCCCAAAATAACTCTATTCTGATGTTATCGGGAACAGGTGGAGGATGTGCAGCCACCTTTCCCAGGGTATGGAGTTGACTTGGGTTTACCTGTTCTTGCCAGGATACCATTGAGGTGGTTGGTTGAAATACTGGAAAACTAGTATCAGTTTGAACATCTGCTAGAAGGTTCTTCCTAACTCAGTGTTGTCTACGGCTGTGGTGGAATGGCCAGCAGATCCTGGGAACGCAGAAAAGGAAGCAGAACCGTTAACAGAAAAGATTCATGAATCCAGGAGAGAGAAGGAAACATCAAAAAGAGACTCAGAGTAATGCCTAGGTATACTTTGATTACACTAGGTATACTTTGATCCGGAGAATGGCTTTGTAGGCTTTCAAGATTGTGTAACCTTGGACCAAGGTTTCTCAACCTCCCTGGCTGGGGAATTCTGGGAGTTGAAGTCCACCCATCTCCGAGCTGTCAAGGTTGAGAAACGCCCTTCATTAGACTAATAGCAATAAAGAGCGTTCCAGAAATGCAAGTGGTTCTTCTTTCTTGAGTTGGCCAGCTTTGAAGGACTTGGCATGAGTCTTGACATCCTGCCAAAGCAATTCTCCAGACCAACTTACACTTAGCGTAATTAAGATGGAGTTACTCTGAGTCTCTTTTTTTTAATGATGTATTCTCCTCTCTTCTGGACTCAGGAATCTTTTGTGTATTGGTCCGGTACCTCCTTTGAGCTCCCTGGAGACCACAACTGCACCAGGGGTTAAACATCTATCTCACCTGCACCTTAGTGTCTGTTTTTTCCTCTCCACTATTATTTCTGAAATCTATATTCAGCGTTCTGGGGGGGATTCAGGGCATGAATCTTGTTGCTGTTTCGTGATGATCGTAATCCCCAAAGTTGTGGTGTATCTTTGTATCTCCAAGTCCTTGGTCTAGTCTTGTTCCCTCTGATACAGGTAGTCCTCACAACTGTCATGGAACCTGCAATTTCTGTCATAAGTCATGACGGTTGTAAGTTGAGGCACCCTGCATTTATACTCTTTTGCAGCGGTCATTAAGCAAATGTGATAGTTGTTAAGCGAACGCAGCGGTCGTTAAACAAACCCCATGGTCATGAAGCAAAGCAAAGTATTCCTCGGGCTGTGTTTGGCTGGAAACAGGCCGAATCGGTCAGAAACCAGCAAAAAAGTCACATGACCACAGAACCCTGTAGCTGATTATAAAGATGAGCAGGTTGCCAAACTCCCAAATTGTGATCTTTGGCCTTGGGGTGTATGCAGCCAACTGAATTCCAGAACCGGGTCGTTAAGTAGCTTTTGGGAGAATCCATCATAACTGTAACCGCTTCGTTCCCTCTGCCATCCGTCCGGTAAACTCGCAAGATTCGTTTTTCTCGCTATGTACATGTATACAATCCGAACTAGACTGTGATGTTTCTCTGTGTCATAGAACATATGTGGGTATGAGGGTATATGCATACATTTGTATTTATGTATTTATTTCTTTTGTCATGTTTATGTGGTGTACATTGGAGGTGGTGACCCTTTGAGAGCTGCATGCAACGAAATTTCATTTTAGAATTAGAATTAGAATAACAGAGTTGGAAGGGAACTTGGAGGTCTTCTAGTCCAACCCCCTGCTTAGGCAGGAAACCCTATAGCATTTCAGACAAATGGTTATCCAATCTCTTCTTAAAAACGTCCAGTGTTGGAGCATTCACAACTTCTGGAGGCAAGTTGTTCCACTGATTAATTGTTCTAATGGTCAGGAAATTTCTCCTTAGTTCCAGATTGCTTCTCTCCTTGCTTAGTTTGCACCCATTGCTTCTTGTCTTGCCCTCTGGTGCGTTGGAAAATAAGTTAACCCCCCCCCCCCCCCTCCCTCCTTTGTGGCAACCTCTCCCTCTCTCGTGGCCACCAAAACTGAATGCAGTATTCCAAGTGTGGCCTTACCAAGGCATTATAAAGTGGTATTAACACTTCACGTGATCTTGATTCTATCCCTCTGTTTATGCAGCCTAGAACAGTGTTGGCTTTTTTGGCAGCTGCTGCACAAGGCTGGCTCATATTTAAATGGTTGTCCACTAGGAATCCCAAGATCCCTCTCACAGTTACTACTGTTGAGCAAGGTACCACATATACTGTACCTGTGCATTTTGTTTTTCTTGCCTAAATGTAGAACCTTACTTTTTTCACCATTGGATTTCATTTTGTTGGATAGCGCCCAATGTTCAAGTCTGTCAAGATCCTTCTGTATCTTGAGCCTATCTTATTATTTATTATTTGAATGTATGCCGATTAGTGTACATTTGAAGGTGACAATGAAGCTATTCTAAATTCTAAGTCTAACTTCAAACAGTCACTGAATGATTCTTCGTAAATCTAGGACTGCCTGAAATAACTTCTGTGCTTGTACAATCACGGGGGCCTGTGGTTCATGGGGTCTCCGCTTGGCGTATCTGGAGGATGCTAGACTAGAGAAGGTAGGTGTAAACAGGCCTGAATTGGATGGTCAAAAAAAGTCTACTTTAGTCCAAGGCAGCCTTGTTGATGTGTGCATCCAGACTCAGCTGAAAGGCAGGCGGTCTGCCTCTGTTTTTGTCAGTTGCAAATGCAATTGACATTCTGATGCTGCTTGGAACTGACGTGGGAAGGAGGAAAGGCATCCATCAGCCTTCAGATGTTCTCTGCCAGTTGAGGCTCCGGGAATGCAAACATTTGACGAAGCGGCCAGATCAACAGTTGAGGAACAAAGGGCCTCCTTTAGAAATGTCAAAATGTTTTGTTTGGATCCGGAATATTGATTGGGCGATTTCATTCAGTTAGTCAGCCTTTCCCCTTTGGAGTCCTGCATACTGAAGCTCATTTGGATTGCTCTTTGTTTTCTCGTGAAGGGAACGGGGGTGGGGGGGAACCTGGGGTTGCTGTTTTCGCAGGCCAACATGGGGAACTAATTATGGATTTGCTACTTAATGTTGAATTCTCCACCCAGTCTCTTGCGTCTCCTTTTTCCATTGGATATGCTTGGCATGTTTGCAAATCTGAGAATGTCCCATGAACCACTTGCAAATGACGTTCGGCTTGGCCATTTGCAAGATGGTTGCCACAAATGGGCAGAACCTTCTAGTGTAATTACCTTCTACTTCTTCTGTCTGTGGAGATTCTCAGTCATCCATGTCCCAAAAATGCTTTTGCAAAAGGCAACTGGACTTCCTTTGTTTTTGCTTGAAGATTTTTCGCTTCTCATCCAAGAAGCTTCTTCAGTTCTGACTTTGGAACGGAAAAAGCTTCTTGGATGAGAAGCAAAACGTCTTCAAGGAAAAACTCAATTCGCCCCATGCTGGCTGGGGAGTTCTGGGAGTTCAAGTCCACACATCTTAGAGTTGCTGAGATTAAGAAACGCTCAACCAGAGGACTGTGGGATTGCTCCAAGTTGTTATTTCAAATCCATTAACTACTCAGAAGTAGTTAATCAGTGGAATGACTTGCCTCCAGAAGTCGTGGGTGCTCCAACACGGGAGGTTTTTAAGAAGAGACTGGACAACCACTTGTCTGAAATATTATTATTATTATTATTATTATTATTATTATTATTATTA
>QLTV01003119.1:833523-845352 GCA_003457575.1 Thermophis baileyi
CGTGGTTCTCAACCTTTCTAATGCCGCGACCCACCCCCGCCGCCGCGACCCCACCTCCGCGACCCCCTCCCCGCCCCCTCCCCGTGCGGGATGAGGTGACAAAGGGGGCGTGGCACCATGGGTGAAATGCTCCCAGTTTGGGCTTGCCTGCGGGTCGCCGAACAGCTGATAGCAACGGAAGCGGGAGACTTTGCCCGGACACCGCCATTTGGGTTCTTTTACCCTCTGCGCATGCGCAAAGCATTCTGCGCATGCGCAGAGGGTAAAAGAACCCAAATGGCGGCGTCCGGGTGGGTGGGTGAAGTCTCCCGCTTCTGTGGCTACCGGCTGTCCGGCGACCCGCAGGCACGGCCGAACCGGGAGCATTTCACCCCTGCAAGTGACGGTGGCACCAAGATGGCAGGCTAACGCGCACGGCAACCCCTGTGAAATGGTTGTTCGACCCTCAAAGGGGTCGTGACCCACAGGTTGAGAACTGCTGCCTTAAGTGCAAGCTACTGGGAACCAGAGTAGAACTGAGTTTGTTCCCCCATGTCCTTGATTGGGAACTTCTTGAATGCACCTGATAGACCCCTGTGGAGCACAGAAGGTTGGGATAGATGAGTCCTTGGCCTAACTCAGCTTTAGGATTCTTCATCAGTCTTTATGCTTTGTGTAGTTTCTTGTATTGTCATCACGTCTTGGGTAGACTGTTGCCTCTCCACATTCAGGCAGCCATTGGAGGATTTGAAGGCTACTGTCCAAACTTGGAAGCTAAGCAGGTCCAGGTCTGATTAGGATTTGGATGAGAGACATCCAAGGAGTGGTGGGTGGACCAGGGAATCCAAAACTCCCAGAGAAAGTCAAAACTTCTGGTTGCCAACACAAAAAGCTAGTTACATCTGCGTCGTCAACAGGATTAGAGCTGGCTACAAAAGGCATCTCTGGTGCTGTTGTTCCTTCCGCCACTTTAATTAACTTATTTATTAAATTTCTGCACTGCCCATCTCACCTAAGTGACTCTGGGCGGCTTACAACAGCATAATAAAACCATACAAATACATAAATAAAAGCGTAGCTTAAAAACGGAGTGAAAAACAAGTTAAAGCTTCCAGGTAAAAAGAAATCAGATTATTATTTTTCCTCTAAACCAGTGGTGTCTCAACCTTGGCAAGCTGAAGACAAGTGGACTTCAATTCCCAGAATTCCCCAGCCAGCACGCTTGCTGGAGAATTCTGGGAGTTGAAATCCATCCAACTTAAAGTCTCCAGGATAGAGAAACATTGCTCAAAGCTAAGCAAACTCAATTTCTTCGGCATCCTTTCGTCTCAAAAGCCCCTTATCCTTCCAATTTCTCCCCTCCAGCTTTTCATCCTTCTTCCTTCTGAAAACAAAGCGGTCCTAACCATTCTCATTATACCCTAACCAGTGAGGAATAGGAGCATATCCTTAGCCAAGATACAAAATGCGCAGCCTTGCGGGTTTAAAAAAAAAAAAGGCCAGGTTGGAGGGACAAGCAAGGAGAAAGGATTCTCCCGTTCCTTCTGATCCGAGTCAGCAAAAGTGGGTGAAATCGGCATTGATAATGAGGCTCAAGATAGGGGGTGGGGGGAAATCCCACCGCCCTTTTGTAATGTCCGGGGGTTGATTCAGCTTGCTTGGAGCTTTTCTCAGGCTCCTATTGTGTGTCGAGATGAGTCAACAGCTCTAGTGGCCAAACATTTGTGAGCTTTTCGTTCCAGTTCCCCCACCTCCTAATCTGCCAGCTCAGGAATTCCTGCACACACATCACATGGAGAGAGAGAGAGAGAGACCGACACAGAAAGAGAGACAGAGAGAGAGAGAGGAGAGAAAGAGGAAAGAGAGACAGGGAGGGAGGGAGGGGGAGGGAGGGAGAGAGAGAAAAAAGAGGAGAAGAGAAAGAAGACAAGAGAGGAGAGGAGAGGAGAAGAGAAAGAAAGAGAAAGAGAAAAGAAAGAAAGAGAAAAAAGAGAAAGAGAAAAGAGAGACAGGGAGGGGGAGAGAGAGAAGAGAGAAAGAGGAAAGAGAAAAGAGAGACAGGGAGGGAGAGAGAGAAGGAGGGAGGGAGGGAGGGAGAGAGATATACAGTTGTGGCTTAACTGGGAGTGGGGAATGGGTGAATTGGGCTATCAGAAATGTTGGTTTCCCCCTTATTTCTGTGTACCTGTACCTGTATTTTAAGCAGTCAGTCTGAGGAGTGGCATGGAGTAAAAGGGGAAGGAGACAGCAGCTATCAACACAATTCAGGAGATTATACAGGTAGCCCTCAACGTATGGCCACAATTGAGCCCAAAACTTACGTTGCTAAGTGAGAAATGTGTTACGTGAGTTTTGACCCATTTGACATTTCTTGCCACAGTTGTTAAGTGAATCACTGCAGTTGGAGAGAGAGAGAGAGAGAGAGAGAGAGAGAGAGAGAGAGATGGATCTTCTTCTTTTTTTTTGTCCCACAAGTGAATTGTGGGATAGTTTTCAAAATTCTTCACCCTGCTAACTTACTTGAGGGTTGCTGGCTAAAGTAAGGCCAGTAAGGCAATCAGCAGCGAATCGAGGTTTGGGCGAAATTTCAGAGGCTTATTTGGGGTGTGGCTAAGTCAAGAAGAGGCTTCTATTTATTATGTACACGGAATGGGATTGCAGACTCTTTCAGAATGCAGCAAGTAACAAAGCCCATCGTGTCAGAATTGGGAGCCTCTCTAGAATGCTGACCTGTCTACAGGGAGCCCTATTTAGGAGAGAGGGTTGCCGAGCTGAAAACTTCCAATGTTTAGGCTAGTGAGTAAAACACACTGAGTGCTTGGGAATGGGGTTTCAGAAATTATAATGGTAGGTTTGGCACTAAGGCGCTCCTAAAGACAGAGAAGGCTCTACAGGGAGTGAATGGGAAAACAGACATTTTGCCCGTCTTCTGTGGGAACGAAAGCGTTGAAAGGCTTAAAGGCGAGCAAGATGGAAAGTGAAAAGTTAGGATGATATTTGGGGTCAGGAATGTGTAGTGTAGTGGGGAGGGAGGGAGGAAGAAGGGAGGGAGGGGAGGGAAAAAGGAGGAAGGAAAGAAAGAGGAGGAGGAGGCAGAGAGGGATATAAAGAAGAGGGAGTAAAAAAGAAAGAAGGAAAGGAAAGGGAGAGAGAGAAAGGGAAAGGGAAAGAGAAGGAAGGAAAGAGAGAGAGAAAGAGGGAGAGGGAAATGAAGAGGGAAGGAGGAAAAATAGAAAGGGAAGGCAGGAAGGAGGGGAGGGAAAGAGAAGGAAGGTAAGAGAGGAGGAGGGAGAGAGGGATATAAAGAAGAGGGAGGAAGAAGGAAAGGAAAGAGGGAGAGAGAAAGGGAAAGAGAAGGAAGGAAAGAGAAAGGGAGAGGGAAATAAAGAAGAGGGAAGGAGGAAAAATAGGAAGGAAGGAAGGAAGGAAGGAAGGAAGGAAGGAAGGAAGGAAGGAAGGAAGGAAGGAAGGAGCAGTGAAGGAGCTTTCCAGAAGAAGCCAGTGAACCTCACTCCCTGGCAATTCACAATCCAAGCATCAGGGATAAAGGGATGGAGACCACCTGTGTGAATTCCACCCCCCTCCCAATCTGAGGTCTTGCTACATTGGGCAAGCGGAAGTATTGCCCGCCTTGTGGAAGGCAGAGGAGGCTGATCGTCGGGAAAAGTGCTCACTGCAGCAGAATCTGTTCCCAGGGGTGGAGCTCAAACCCTGGGAATTCCAGTTTCAGAGAGATCCTTGGGCTGCTAGTGCTGAGCTTTGGGCTTTGCCGGATTACATCAAGCACCCCAACCCCCATCAGCATCGTTTCCAGCCAGCTTCCTGTCACCCGAGGCTGATTGGCAGTCTGGAATATCTGGGGGTCTCTTCTCAAGACCCATCTGACGTTTTGAACTGTGTTTTGCGGAGGGGAACCTTACTGGTACCACGCTTTGGAGTAGGAAAATATCAACCTGGCCTATTTGAGGAATAGGGTGAGATGGCCATGCCACGGGGTGTGTTGCGGAGGTGTCCTAAGTTTCTCGTCCCTTCCTTCTCCCTTTTCTAAAATATCCCTTCTCTCCGATTCTGCTTTGAAGAAGGTAGATTTGGATGTCCAGAAGTTTGAAGGAGACGTTGAGAGGAGTAGAAATTCGGAGCACGAGGGTGCCCGAGGGTGCTGCCCCATCAACTTTCTCTGTTTTGTCTCCTGAAGGGTGCCAGCATCTCACCCTCTGGGATCGAAATTGGGCTGGCTCAGCAGGATTCAAGCAGCGTCAAGTTTCAAAGGGCCAACACCATTGACTCATTGGGAAGTCCAACCCTGATTAAGTCCAGGTGTGGTCTAGCCGCCATCCTTGGTGCAGATGGAGAAAACAAGAGTGGGTTTCTTTTCCACCTGTGGCCAAAGGGTTGGCTCTCTCTCCTTCCTTGGTGCCGACGTTTTTAATTCCCAACCAAGAGAGGGTGTTCACAAGAGTGTCAGGGTTCCAAGTAATAAATCATGGCAAGCAAGACTCCGAGGCAATTGAACTCCTCAAAGGATACTTGTATTGGAAATATCCTATTGGCACATAGCTGGTGAAAACCGACTCTGAAAACTCCCACGGTTTTCACCTTATTAAAAGTAAAAGAGTTTCTACTTTCTCAAAACAATCAGTCACATGGTCCAATCACTGTCTGACGACCGGGCGGCATCACTCTGCCTTCTTCCGACCAGGTGTGAGAATATCCTTGATTCCCAAGAGAAAGCATTTTGCTTTGGCTACAAAGTTCCCTCTATCACAGTGATGGCGAACCTTTTTTGGTTTGCGTGCCAAAAGGGTGTGTGTGCGCGCGCTAGCGAACGCGCACGTGCCCACACCCATTCCCTTCCCCCACGCATGCACACAACCCCCCCCCGTGCTGCCCCTGCGCATGCGCACAACCCTGCGCATGTGCACAGGCGTCACAACAGACTCCTGAAGCCAGGGGACAGCGAAAAACAGCCAAACGGGCCAACCTGTTGGGCCATTTTTCACCGTCCCCCGGCTTCAGGAGGCCCCCCTGAAGCCTGGGGAGCGCACTCCAGGGCTTCAGGAAACTTCCCTGAAGCCTCCGGAGGGCAAAACGGCCTTCCCCAAGGCCAAAAATCAGCTGGCCAGCATGCGCATACGCGCTGGAGCTGATATAGGGCAATGCCTCGCGTGCCCTCTGATATGGCTCCGCGTGCCACCTGTGCCACCCTCTGATATGGCTCCGCGTGCCACCCTCTGATATGGCTCCGCGTGCCACGCATGCCATAGGTTCGCCATCACTGCTCTATCATATATCCCCCCCTCCCTATCCCTCAGCTCCAGTGTGGCAACACCGAAGCGGACAAAATGGCTTTGGTCAGGCCAGCTTCAGGATTGACAAAGAGCTTTGGGGTAATCCAACTCTATCCATACCGGATCTCAATATTCTCCCATCCCTTTCACAAAAATTTCATTTCTTGCATCCCACATCTGGCTGCTGTGCCATGGAACCAGGAAGGGCTATGATCTTGAAAAATCTGCCTTTGGGATGGATCTTCTGTGCTACCCAGGGAAATTCTGCTAGCCCTCCGTGTCCCTAACCTTAAAACCTCCAGATCTCAGCCATGCTGTGTTGTAGAAATAATTTCTCCATTCAGGGAGGAAAATTTCAGGCATTACCCATCTAGACTTGGGCCTGTCGATCTTTCCAGGAACTGGATGGGCAGGAGATTAAAGAAAAAGAGAGAACACCCAATTAATCTGCCAAGCTCACCATCACCAGATCTGATGTCCACAAGTTGATAGGGCTTAAAAGATCAAGTCTCCTTCGAATCAACCTTGACTTCTCTTGACCCTGCTTGCGGCCATGTTGTTTTCTTGGTGACAATACGTAGTGATTTTTCCATTACTTCCAGAAGTCTTATGGACTTCCATTCCAGGATCCAATCTGAGTCGATCACCGGGACCAGAGGGTTAGTCTTCTGAGCTTTCGGACTTGTGCTGGAGTCTATCTTCAGGAACTTCTCTCTGCGCTTCGGACTAGAGAGACGTTCCGTGGAAATGGACTCCAACACGAGTCCAAAAGTTTGGAAGACTAAACCTCTGGTCCTGCTGACCGACCCAGATTAGATCCTTCAACAATATCCTGGGACATGCCTTCATTCACTTCCACTCTAGCTTACAATTCTGAAATGTCTCTGCAGATTCTCAGTCATCCAGGTCACGGTTGCCCCAAAGGTGCTTTTTCGAGAGGCAACTGGACTTTCTGGGTTTTTCTTTGAATTCAAAGAAAGTCCAGTTGCCTCTTGAAGAAGCACCTTTGGGGCAATTCTGAAATATCTTGCTGGCCTCCTAGTACACAGGTTGGCGGTGGCAGCTAAGAGGTCTATCAAGGATGAATAGTTCTGTTGGAGTAAGTGCAAACTCCCCTCTTTGACATCAAGAGGACAACTCCTGCTTGATGGAGAAACTCTGCAAGGTACCTTCGTTGACTCCTGGGTGAACTGGAAATCTGGACTTAGAGGCCTTTCGATGCCAACCCAGCAAGGCTCGCCTTAGGGTGACATTTCCCCATCGTTGGAGACGGGCTCTGCTTACCTTGTACTGCAGCCCAAAAACAACTTCTCCCCTGAAGCCAACATCCAATTTCTTCTGGGCATCGGGAATTAGAAGACTTCCTTCCATGGCAGGTGTGTTAGTGGAGAGGAAGAAAAACACCCCAGTGTTAGTGATATCATATGGCCCCAGGGTGGGGAAGGGGGCATGTGACCCCCTTGCTCTTTTCTTTGAGAGTTGAATCACAAGCATTGGCACTCATGAAGGGCTCTGAAGCCAAAGCCCATGACACAGGTGTGCTCTTGCCACATCTTAGGTAGGGTGGTGATGCCAAGGAAGTGGCAGGATCCGGAGCCAGGTTATAGGGTTGCGAGATGGGGGTTGGAGGGGTTGGCAGGTTGGCAACGTGCTAGCTGGGAAACAGAGTGAGAGAGAGAGAGAGAGAGAGGTTGGCAGGGATTGAGCCTGTAGGAAGTTGTGCAAAACTCTGCCAAGTCAAGATGCTTCCCCCTAACAAAGAGGCATTGATTTTATGCTTAGTTGTGGCAGCTGAGAACGCAACTCACTCCTTTCTAGTGATTGGAGAGGACTGAAAACTCTTCAGCACTTCATTGCTGATAGTGAAGTGCCGAGAGACCAACTTGTTCAGTCTCAGAATCTGGGGGAATTGGTTGCCAGCGCTCGCTGGAGTTGCTTCCGTGTGAGTGATCTGCGGGGTCCTTGGTGCTCTCTGAGCTTGGTTGTTTTCTTATATATAAAGAGAGCAAACTCCACTCTCTTACAGCACTGATGATGTTACCTAGTTCGGTCATGAAACATCTGCAAGAAAACAACCAAGCTGAGAGAGAGCACTGAGGACCCCATCCCCATCCCCATCCTCCTCCTCCTCCTCTTCCTCCTCTTCCTCCACCACCACCACCACCTCCTCCTCCTCCTCTCCTCTGCAAACCCCCTTCCCTTCTAGCATTGATAATGTTATCTAGTTTGGTAATGAAACATCTACAAGAAAACAGCCAAGCTCAGAGAGCACCAAGGACCCCCCTCCTCCTCCTCCTCTTCCTCTTCTTCCTTCTTCCTCTTCTTCTCCTCCTGCTCCTTCCTTCTTCCTCCTCCTCCTCTCTGCAAACCCCCTTCCCTTCTAGCACTGATAATGTTATCTAGTTTGGTAATGAAACATCTACAAGAAAACAGCCAAGCTCAGAGAGCCCTGGGGGACCCCACAGGTCGACTTTGAACTAGAGATATTCTCTTCTATGTCAAGCGATCTGCATGTGAGAATTGCGGCAAACTCAAAACCTTGTGGGAACAGGTCAGTGGGACAGGGCGAAGGGCAAGCCAAGATAGGTGTGCATAATGAACTTCCAGTTTGTCATGATGAGACAATATCGAATTGAGTAATGTGATCTATTGAAATGATGCCTTGCTTTGCAATCAGAATCCCAGACAGGATTGATGCAACATGCTGGTAGCTAAAGAATCATGATCTTTTTTGCACATCTGTGTTCACATGGGCAAAATAACCAAGGTTTTGGTTCCAACACTGTACTTGCCTTCATGCAGATTTTACACCCTGTCTGCAGAGGCCCCGGCTTTTTATTCAATCATTAGAAATCGTAGGCAGGAATTTGGGGTCCTCTTCAGCTGTCTATCATCAGATGTATAATAAGTAAATATAAAAAGTCCATTTCTTTATGATTCGAGCAGAGGCTGAATGACAGATTACTTGGCATCTATTCAGTGGAAGTAGAGGAGGAGAGCATAAATACTATTTTCAGGCTAAGCTTTGTTTTCGGGAGCGAATATGGAGGGTGTACTATTTGACAAATAATTCCCTCATTTATGAACCGAGAAAAGAAAGTCTTCATGCTTATCTCCATGAATTATACTGCAAAATAACAAATCCAGTCATCAGCTAATTTGCCAGAAAAGCTCTTGAGCTGGCTGAGCCAGGAAAGTGGGTCTCCTTTTTTTCAAAGTCGGGGGGAAAAGATATTGTAGTGATTTTTTGAACACACCATTTTCAAATGGGGAACGCGAGCATCCCGTTCTGATTCTCGGGTTAAGACTAGACCTGTCAACCTGTACCTACATGAATGACATGACCCCTTTTTCGCTCTCTCCTTGCCTCTTTTTTTTTTTTTTTTTTTTTTCCTTCTTTCCAATTTAATTCTTTTTTTTTTTTCCTTCTTTTTTTTTTTTTTTTTTTTTTTGCCCTCCAGCCAAATCAAATACATGAGATTGCAACACGCTGTTGGAAGTGGCTACACCTCCGTTGTGTTGTAGAGCCTTGGGCTAGCTTGAGGTCTCAGACTCTTGAGTGGAGAAAAGGCATCGGTGTGGCATTGATGAGACAGGGAGAAGAGCTTTTGGGGAAGCCAAGCTCATAATTCTTCAGTTTCAGTCCTGGGAACATGGGGACACCGTATGTAGACCATCTATGATTCTCCTTTACCCAAAACTAACCATTCATGCAGACCGGAGACTCTTGGGGCATCATATTTAGAGCCATCTATTTTTGACTCAAAATTAGTCATCCATGCAGACTGGGATCTTGGTGGCATCATACTTAGACCATCTATGACTCTTCTTGACTCAAAGCTAGCCATCCATGCAGACCTGGGATCTTGGGGGCACCATACTTAGATCATCTATGACTTTCAGAGATGCAAAATTTAGGTCCAATGAACATTTATGGGCTGGGACTACAGTATCCTACATTGTTTTGGAACATCTGCTCATCTTGTCTATTTCAAGTGTTCCAGAATGATGTAACCAAAATGCTGAGATTTGGTTGGGAGGTTGGGCTGTTGGAGACCAAGAGAACTTGTAAGGTGGAGGAACAGGAAGGGCTGAATCTTCAGGACTGGATCCAACTGAGACAAGCTTTGGGTTGGCCTTTGCTCAGGCAAAGCCCCATCTTGTTTTTAACCAGCATGCAGGTGGAGTCACCCTGGAGCCTGGGAAAGCGTCAGTAGAAGAAGCAGTAGAACGTAGCCCATGAAAGTCCCCATGATAAGACTGCCACCTTCTAGCAAGCCAAACCAAAGCTTGGATTGTGACAGGTGTTCCAACATATGTGCTAACTAAGATTCAGGACACAGACTTGTTCAGAATTTTGCCCTTACTGGAAGCATGAACATGTAGCAGTATGTTAGTGTCCCAACCTCTCCCATCATCCTCTTCTGCCAGGAAATACGTGCCCTGGCAGTAGTTGAGTGGCCGACGGCCTTCCAACAACACCTAAGAAAGCCACATTTGCAAGACTCAGCCAATCTCTCCTTGGCAGAGACACACTATGCCAACCACTTCAAATGCAAAGCCAGAGGAAGGAGGGAGAAGGCCTCAACTAATGAAGTTTTGGCACCAGTACGTCTCCAACACTCGGATGCTTTATGGCACTGAATGCACGGAGGGGGGGGGAGAACTTAGACCATCATGCTCAGACATGTGTTGGGCCAATTTTTGCAGAGGAGGCTGCTCACGTGTTGACCCCTAAGTTGGCAAAATGGATGGAGGGGAACTCTATGCCTTTAATGTTTCTAGGCTGAAATGTTCGGCCCACTTACCCATGAGATCATGGTCCAGCCTCTTTTCAAGTCAACATATGTGCGATCACACACATTTTTGTCCACAATTTGGTTGTGATTTGGTTAATGAGTCCAAACCAGTTTGTTGAGGTCTATTATTATTATTATTTATTATTTATTAAATTTGTATGCCGCCCAACTCCCAGTTCAAAGACTGTAGATCTCAACAAACTGATTTGGATTCATTGCTCGAGAGGGCTGGGTGGACTTCAACTTCCAGAATCCTCCA
The DNA here is from genome assembly GCA_003457575.1 of Thermophis baileyi. Lineage (NCBI taxonomy): Eukaryota > Metazoa > Chordata > Lepidosauria > Squamata > Dipsadidae > Thermophis > Thermophis baileyi. The sequence goes on from QLTV01003119.1 coordinate 843,849, forward strand.
GTCAGCATGACCATTGCTGAGGAATTCTGGGAGCTGAAGTCCACACATCTTAATCTTGCCAAGGTTGAGAAGCACTATAGTAGGGAGGAAGAAGGGAGGGAGGGAGGGAGGGAGGAAGGAAGGAAGGAAGGAAGAGGAAGGAAGGAAGGAAGGAAAGAAGGAAGGAAGGAAGGAAGGAAGGAAGGAAGGAAGGAAGGAAGGAAGGAAGGAAGGAAGGATCATTTTATTGTGTCATTTGTAAGAGAGGGAAAATAGCCATTATTGTTCAATAAACTGTTATATGTTTAGAAGGAAGGAAGGAAGGAAGGAAGGAAGGAAGGAAGGAAGGAAGGAAGGAAGGAAGGAAGGAACCTTCCCCATCTGCAACACATACAGTAGAGTTCCCAGGTAGCCCGACTGCTCAGCGAAAACTCTTTATCTTTCCAATAATCCTATAAAATAGACTAATTTCAGATTAACCGACTCAAGCCAGTAGGTTTCCTGGCCAACTGACAATTAGATCCTGGGTTCTTCTGCTTCTCGATATGCCTTTCTCACATGCAAGCCCACGTGAGCCTTAAAAGACCCTTTGTTCTTTAAAAGCGGGCCTTTACTTGGCAGCATTAGTTCGTCTTCCGTCCACCTCCCTCCCTCCCGAAATTACATATTCCAATCACCCAAACCTTGTCCTCTCCATTTTATTCTACATTTTCGGTGCATCTAGGGCCAGGATTTTGCGTCTCTGCATTAGCCGAGTGCCAACCGTTTTAGTTTTGCTGTGGCTGCAATGTTTTCTGGCCTTCAAAATGCCTGCATGCAGGGATTCGTGAAATGCTGTGGTGATTTAGGGACACACACTTAATTCTTCAGGCAGGACAAGGGATGTCCTGCTATCTTATCTTTTTTTGGGGGGGGGGGAGAGGATGAGTTTTTGAGATGCCCAGGAGCAAGGTTTGACTTGCAGAGTGTGGGGGGGGGGTTGCATTCTTGCCCTCTAGTCTGGAAAATGTGGAACGTGGCCTTTGGAGACAAGGACATGCAAGGACTTGATTGAATGTGTTGCAAGTTCAACCAGCGGACAAGAGCTGTCCCGCAGGGGTCCTTCTCTTTTGTAAGTTGGCTTCCACCCGACCAAAGGAAGCCATTAGGAAGTCCGTGTCTTCCTCACCCTTCTCATCTCCCACCTCCTGCTTGTTCTCCAGGTGTCTGTCTGTCTGTCTCTCTCTCTCTCTCTCTCTCTCTCTTCTATCATTTATCTATCTACTTATCTATCTATCTATCTATCTATCTATCTATCTATCTATCTATCTCACTTATCTATCATCTCTCTGTCTATCATCTATCTATCTATTCTCTCTCCCTCTCTTTCTTCTATCATCTCTCTCTTATCTATCTATCTATCTATCTATCTATCTATCTATCTATCTATCTATCTATCTATCTATCTATCTATCTATCTATCTATCTTTTTATCTATGTTATTTCTGTTTTTCTGTCTGTATATCTATCTATCTATCCATCTATC
>QLTV01003119.1:853954-869242 GCA_003457575.1 Thermophis baileyi
TGCTCTCCCGTCCTCTCCCTTCCCCTCCTCTCCTCTCCTCTCCTCTCCTCTCCTCTCCCCTCCTCCTCTCCCTTCCTCTCCTCTCCTCTCCCCTCCCCTCCTCTCCTCTTCCGCCTTCTCCTTCCACCGTCCCTCCTTCTCTCCTTCTCCTTCTCCTCCTTCCCGTCTTCCTTTCTCTTCTTCTCCTTTCTTCTCCTGTCCTCTCCTGTCCTCTCCTCTCCTGTCCTCTCCCTTCCCCTCCCCTCCCCTCCCCTCCTCTCCCATCCTCTCCCCTCCTCTCCTCTTCCGCCTTCCCCTTCCGCTGTCCCCCCTTCTCTCCTTCTCCTCCTTCCCGCCTTCCTTTTTCTTCTTCTCCTCTCCTCTCCTCTCCTCTCCTCTCCTCTCCTCTCCCCTCCTCTCCCCTGCCCCAAACGTATATTTCAGCATGTTGATTTGCCATAGAGTTTTGCAGGTTGTTTCACTATCCGGCAGACATCTGTGCAGGAACCGAAGTTAAAACACATTGTTAAACCTCTTTCAAGAAAAGAGACAGAGTCTGCAATGGTCATTTGGGCTATTTTTGCACACAATACTAAGTTGAGTTAGCGTAAACCTTGATTGTTTCCTTGGTGTGTGTGTGTGCCTTAGTATGGTGTGTGAACCCAGGCCACTGGGTGACTTAATGATTCATTGCGTTGTGCAAAGCCAGGAAATGGGAGAATTCTGCAACAAGATGAAACCTGTTGCCAGATTGTCTCCCCTTAATCTTCTGAGCTTTGAAAGAGCTCACGGGAATTTGACAACTCTGGCAGATTCACAAAGACAACCTTGGAAGCCCAGCAAAAATGGATCATTTCCAGTGCGACATCCTAATCTTCATTGATTACGTTACCTACTTTGGACGTAGAACAATTGTAACCCCCCAAATCTTTGCTTGGAAAACTCTTTAAGAACACAACACACCCTAATCCTTCTGTTCCTCTTTTCTCGTAGGCCTCTGGGCTCAGAAGGTGCTTGTCAATGAGACGGTCTCTGGCTTCATCGGGACCGATGTGGTCCTTCATTGCAACTTGGTCAAGATCAACCACACCAGGATCACCCAAGTCACCTGGCAGAAAGCCAGTAATGGCTCCAAGCAAAATGTGGCCATCTACAACCCCGTCATGGGTGTCTCCATCCTGCCCCCCTACGAGGAGAGAGTGGTCTTCCAGAGCCCTTCCATCACCGACGGGACCATCAAGCTGTCCAACCTCCAGTTGGATGATGAAGGGATCTACATCTGTGAGTTTGCCACCTTCCCTACCGGCAACCGGGAAAACCAACTCAATCTCACCGTACTGGGTAAGTTGCCAATATCTTTTTATTCATCATTACTATTTTAAAAATTATATGATGCCGGCTCATTGTCCAAGTGGTCCTGGGTGGCTTGCAACACCATAAAAACAAAAATGCAGAACATTAAGCATTAAAATTGAAAGAAATTTGATAAATTAGGAACCAGAAGGTGGGATCTTCTTTCTAGGTCACTAATCAGTACCGATATGGAATGCCTCATCGGGGTCCCATGCCAGTTGGCAGAGCCAGATTTTGAGGTCATTTTGGAAGGCCAAGAGGGTGGGGAGGCAGATCTCACCTTGAGGGGCACAATGTTCCAGAGGGTGGGAGCCTCAGCAGAAAAGGCCCTTCTCCTGGACACTGCCAGAGGTGATTCCTTGACCGATGAGGTCCTCAGCATGCCCCTTCTGCCAGAACGAGTGCGGCATGCCTATCTACTAGGGCTACAGCAAAGACAGAGTGTGCATGAGCCGAGGTGGCGCAGTGGTTAGAGTGCAGCACTGCAGGCTACTTCAGCTGACTGCTAGCTGCAGTTCGGCAGTTCAAGTCTCACCGGCTCAAGGTTGACTCAGCCGTCCATCCTTCCGAGGTGGGTAAAATGAGGACCCAGATTGTTGGGGGTCAATATGCTGACTCTGTAAACCGCTTAGAGAGGGCTATAAAAGCACTATGAAGCGGTATATAAGTCTAAGTGCTATTGCTATCTGAGTGATCCATTAGTCTTTCCCTATGCTGTTTGATGTTCATGTGGCTTTACTAGTTTCTTAGTAGGTGTAGAACTGAGCGGTATCTCTAAGCAGCTGAACAAGAGCACCAAGGACGGAATTAACAATAGCACTAGCAACAGCACTTAGACTTATATACCGCTTCACAGTGCTTTACAGCCCTCTCTAAGCGGTTTACAGAGTCAGCATGTTGTCCCCAACAATCTGGGTCCTCATTTTACCCACCTCGGAAGGATGGAAGGCTGAGTCAACCTTGAGCCTGGTGAGGATTGAACTGCCGAACTACAGCCAGCAGTCAGCTGAAGTAGCCTTCAGTACTGCACTCTAACCACTGCGCCACCATGGAATTCCTCCTTCCTTTCCAATCTTCTCCTCCTTTGCCCATGGGGGCGATTTCAGTATCCTCCCTCCCTCGTTGATTGAGAGCAGAGAGGGGATGGAAGCAGGGCCAGAAATTCAGAGAGCTTGGAAAGGGTTGCATTGTGGTTAAAGCTTGGAGGACTTTTCCCCTGCCCAAAAGACATAAAAATTTGATGTACATGTCTGGGAATTGGGAAAGGTTTTTTGGTTTTTTTATGGATTCAAAAAGAGGAAATGCAGGAGCAGAAAGGAAGAAGGGCGTTTTTGTACATTCACAGGGATTGGTTTTCATTTTTTTGTTTCCCTTCATGGATCTCATATGTAAGCACTTGTTTTACCTGTCTGAGAATAGTTTGCAACTCTTGGCTAACCCCCCAAAATAGGATTGCACCCCAGATCTCTTGAAAATATTTCTTCATTTCCCTCTTGTTCCATTTGGGTCTTATACAGGTGTTCCTCGACTTACGGCCACCATTATGAGCCCAAAATTTCTGTTGCTAAGGGAGACAGTTGTTAAGTGAGTTTCGCCCCATTTTACGACCTTTCTTGTCATGGTTGCTAAGTGAATCACTGCCTTTGCAGCGAATCTGGCTTTCCCCCTTGACGTGGCTTGTCAAAATCTGCTCGCAAAAGGGGATTATATGAACCCAGGACACTGTGGCCGTCATAAACACAAGTCAGTTGCCAAACCTCTGAATTCTGATCACCTGACCAGTAAACATGGTAAACATGTTTTCCCTTATATAGAGAGAGAGACACACACACACACCCTCTCTTTTTCATGAGAAAACTCCGCTCCGAGTTAAAATGAGAGTAGGAAATATTTGCCTTCATTCTGAACAGGTTTTGTCTTGTCCTCAAATGATGACCAGTGTCAGCGGATGGTCTTCGATCGATTGTCTGCAATGGCCTCAGGCTAGCTACACCCACCATGTTAGAGTTTGTGACTCTGTCGCAATCTTTCACTTTGAGACCCGGACGACGACATCGTTGTTGAGATGAAGGAAAAGAAATTGACTCTGGACAAATGCAAATGTGTGTGTGTAACAGGGTGAAGCTTGTTATCCAAAATATTGCCCAACTTCCCGATCTGGGCTCCTTGTTTTGAAAATATTGATGCAGGCCATTTAGTGTAAACCCTTGAAGCAAGTTTACAGCAATAATATAAAAACAAAACTCCTTAAGAAAAACGATCCGTGAAAAACATCAACATTAGTGGGAGTTGGTGGCTGGGGAAGGTCATCCGTAAAAGCTCAAAACCAAACTAGAACTCACAATCTCCTGGTTTATAGGCTCATTCTGCAACTCCTACCACAAACTGGCCCATCGTTTTTATATTAGAGAGAACCTATTTCTGAATTCAAGCCTTACAGTCTACACATTTCACTAAGCCATGGCCTGTTTTAATTCTAGTCTGTAGAATAACCATAGTGACTTGGTTCACACAAAACAGAGACATGTTTGCAAATAACAGATTAATAGAGTTGGAAGGGACCTTGTAGGTCCTCTAGTCCAACCCCCCGCCCAAGCAGGAGACCCTATACCATTTCTGACAAATGGCAGTCTAATCTCTTCTTGAAAGCCTCCAGTGATGAAGCTCCCACAACTTCCGAAGGCAACTTCTGTTCCATTGGTTGATTGTTTTCACTGTCAGAAAATTCCTCCTTATTTCCAGGTTGAATCTCTCCATCAGTTTCCATCCATTATTCCTTGTCTGGCCTTCGGGTGCTTTGGAATATAGGTAGAAATCAACATGCTAGCCTCGAGGTCAGGTTGATCATAGCACCTGCTGTTTCCCCTTCAACATTTTTTGGAGAATTAGAGGTGTGAAAGGAAGGTGAGATGTCCTGAGAGGCTACAAAAGAGCTCTCGGTTTCTCCCTTTCTAGCATACCGGATTTTCGTAGGGTATTTGCTATCACGTCCCGATGAAGAACTACTCAAAATGTGCCCCATTTTTCATTCCAATGAATCCCGTTTCATCAATGGGATCTCATTTGCCGATTGCATTTGTTACTCCACGTAGGTATGTATTTATAAGATTCCTATTTTCTCCTGTCTTGTAAAACACAACTTTGGATGGCTCACAACAATAATAAAAACACAAACAAGGAAACAAGCTGAAGGCTGGTTTCATTTGAGATGGGATTCAGAGAGAAGCCCGTGTCAACAAGTCTACCTAGATCTTCATTAATGTTCAGATCTTGGACAAACTAATGAGGAGGACACTCTGTTGATGTTCATCAAACGACTCATGGTCCTTGTTGGTTATTTGATCATGACTCTTTTGCTTCCACTTGCTCATCCCATGTCTTTTCTTCAGCCAAACCAGTGAACCAGATGGAGGTCACCAGCAGACCACTGATTGCCAGGGCCGGCATGACGGAGAAAATCCTGGTGGCCACCTGCATATCCTCCAATGGGAAGCCTCCCAGCACTGTGACCTGGGACACGAAGCTGAAAGGCGAGGCGGAATTCCAGGAGATCCGCAATGAGAATGGCACCATCACTGTGATCAGCCGCTACCGTCTTCTACCAAGCCGGGAGGCCCACCAACAGCAGCTGAAGTGTGTGGTCAACTACCAGTTGGAGCGTTTTATGGAGAGCATGACCCTCAACGTGCTGTGTAAGTTGAAGAAGCGGGAGTGATGCCTAGTGGTGGAGTTGGGACATAAAAGAGACAGGGCTTAAAATGGGAGCGTCAGGGTTCCAAGTAATAGACCCATACTAAGCAAAACTCCGAGGCTGATGAATTCCTCCAAGAATAGCTTTATTGGATATATCATATTGGCACATATCTGGTGAAAACCGACTCTGAAGGGCCCTGCGGTTTTCACCGAATTAAAAGTGAAAGTTTTCCCCTCAACCCCAAACAATCAGTCACATGGTCCAATCAGGGTGCTGTCTGGTTGCCTGGTGACATCACTCCTCCTTCCTCCGGCCAGGTGTGAGAATGTCCTTGGTTCCCAAGAGAAAGTACTGTACTTTGTTTTGACTACACAACCCCAGCTATCTCTAATCCCCCCCTCCCTATCCCTCAGCTCCAGTGTGGCAGCACTGACGCTCCAAGATGGCTTCGGCCAGGCCAGCTTCAGGGTTGACAGGGAGATCTTACTGTGACTTATTACTGTGACTTATTCACCTCAGTGAAGATTTGATTACTTCTCTTGTTGAGGAGTTCCACTAGGCATGGGCTTCCCTGAGGGAGGAGGGACAAGTAGCAAAACATTTGTGATGACGTCAGGACACAAGGACATCTGCAACCATCATCGTTGGCATGATGGGCGCTATGCATGTGTCATTGTGACATCATTGTGGTTTGCTGCAGAAGCCACTGTTAGGAGATGAAAGTGGTCTCCAGTGCATCCATGAATGTCTGTCTTTTCTCTCGCCCTACCTCCTTTTGCTGTTTTTCCTACTCTCCTGTCTTCTCCCGACTCTTCTCTGGTTTCCCTCCATCTTTCCTCTTTTTCTCCTTGCCTTTCCAATTCCACTTTTGCCCTTATCTGTCCAATTTTTCCTTTCTTCTCCTTGGCTCATCCTTTCACCCTTGTTTCTCTCCATCCTTCTGTTCCCCAACCCCGTTCTTCCCATCCTTCTCTTCCTCAATGTTGCCTTCATTCCAAATCTTCTCAACCCCACATCTGTCCTCCTTGGCTCTCTTGACTCTTTCTTCTCTCCATCTCTGTTTCTCCCTTCCCTTATTCTCCCCCTTTCTTCCTTCATCTCTCTCCTCCATCGTGTTCCTCCATTCTGTCTTCCCTGCTCCACAGACGAACCCGAGGTTAGAATCGATGGTTTTGACAGCAACTGGTACCTCAACCGGAAGGATGTGAAACTGACCTGTGTCTCCGATGCCAATCCTCCCGCCACCGAGTACCAATGGAAGCTGTAAGTATTAACCCACAGCGCATGGATGAACTGTTATGAGTTCTTTGTAGCACTGAACGAGTAAGGAACCAAATGGGAACTCGTTTGTGCCCGGGGCCATAAAGTTGCTTCAAGAGCTACTTGGTCAGATTGTGGAGGTGAAGGAAGAATGATTGATACCTCTCTTCCTCCATTATTTGACGTCAACTGTACCCTGAAGACAGCAAGGTAGCGTTTCTAAGCAAGGCCCCAGCTTAGCTTTTCCATTTGCGCTACTGTTCTCTGTGTAAGTCTTTTATGTAACCCTTTTATTTATTCTAATTCTAGTCATTTCTGCAATATTTGTTACATGGTGGGTTTTGTGTTAGGAAAATGACCGTAATAAGTGCTGCTGATGTTAGAAACCAATGCTTTTTCTTGAGTTCCCTTTTGTCTGATAGAGGCAGCCACCGTAGAGAGAAGAAGAGATGTTTTAGGACTTAAATGATGGACTACAATCTGTTCCACGTCCCTCCTCCAAATGTTAACGAATACAAGTAGTCCTTAACTAATGACTGTATTTGAGTCTCCAATTGGTTGTTAAGCCGGTTATCACAGGACCGTACCTGTTTTTAACGATCTTTGTTCAGAGATCATTAAGTGAATACCACCGTTGTTAAGCGAACCCATTGTTGATTATCGCTGTTTTTTCCGCTGGAAACAAGAAATAAATGTCCCTTTCTGACAAAAACATTGTAAATCACCATCATGTGATTGAGGGATCGTGCAAACGGCTGCAAACAGAGGCCGGTTGCCAAAAGATTAAAAAGCAGTAATATGAATTTGGGGGTGGAGGGGGAAACCTTCAGAACTCCAGAACTGAATTGTAAGTACCTTTTGGGGGGGGCTCTGTCGTAACTTTGAAGAATCATTAAGCTACAGGTTGTAAGGTGAGGATGCCTGCATCGATAACAAACCCTAGATCTCTCCTCCAAGGGAAATTGATCAGGGTTCGCATCCCACTAGCTGCAAACCCTGATCAATTTTGAACCTATCGGGATACAGTGTGTGGCTTGCAGGTGTTTCACAGAAGCAAAAAAAAAAAAAAAAAAGGAAACTCCACCGTCCTCCCACACACAGCTTCAGCAATCAAGAGCGTCTAATTAGCAGCTGAGAAGATCCAACCTGTTGCACCTCTGAGGTGTCAATTCATTCTCACCTTTCCTGGTTTGCAGGACTTCTTTAGACCTCAGAAGTAGGTCTCTGGCACTGGATTCCGGTTGGTTTCCCTGGAAAAGATTCCAGATAGAACCCACACCTGGCCTGATTGTCCTCAGATATTCCCACCTCTCTCTCTCTCTCTCTCTCTCTCTCTCTCTCTCTCTCTCTCTCTCTCTCTTTCTTTCTTTCTTTTTCTTTCAAAAAATGCTTCTTTCTTTTACTTGGCAACCAAGATGTTGTTGAGGATATCAGTTTCCACCCACATGTGCATCTCCGGCTGGCAGCTTAGGAAGGAGCGTGTGTGTTTGTGTGTCAGTGTGTGTGTGTGTGTGTGTGTGTGTGTGTGTGTGTTTCCAAGCAAACACATTTGAATCAGCAGCTGGTGAGTCATCGGCCACACCACCTTCAGTGACCTGGATGGAGTCATTCAGGCAAGCGAGCGGACGGTCCCTTTCTCACAAACAGACCAGGATGTGATGGGAATCCTGGTGTTCAGATGCCCAGCTAGGACTGACATTGGCTGCTTCCTGCTGGGCAATCTCACAAATGCATTGCCTCTAGAAAGCAAGCATGTCAGAAGGAAAGCTTTCCTTCCCTTTCTCTTCTGTGGGCAGAGATTTAATGGATTGGTATGGAGTAAGCATCAATCCCGGAGCCTTGGCATTTACCCTGGATGGGGTACGATTCTCACAACGCACAATGCACAAACATGTCTTCTCTGGTTGAAGAAGGCCAGCAGGATAGCATTTTCCAGGTGACCAAGGAGGAAGAACCGGGCTTATCTAAACAGAGAGCCAATCTAATCATCGCCTTGGATTTCTCTTTGCAGGGTTCTGTTAATGTAGCTTTATAATAAATTAGCTCATCTGGCCATGTTTTTGTCCACTCTACCTTGCAAGTCTGAAAGTACAATTCTCCCACTGTTTCTTTTACAGCCCAAAAATTAGGAAGGGTCCTTTTTTTGAACTTCTTACTCCATCCATTACGCAGCTGTGGGCTACGCGCCCTCTTATCGTATAATTCCCTAGGCAGCATCTCTTTGCCTGGTCTCCCAAGGCCATTCTCATATACCATTACAGTCAGGAACCTACTCAAGTACGAATTCAGCATGGAGATAAGGCCCTGAATAACAGTATCTTAGGGAACAGCATCCCTTTCTGTCGGAGGGCTCTCAACCCCTCCAGTCCTCAACAGAATGATCCCATTCTATGCCAAACAGGTCACGTATCCAGCTTGCAGGCCTCTGGAAGGAATAAAGCAGGAATAGGAAGGAATAAGGCAGTGAAAGCACTTGTATATGATGGGGAAAAAAAAGATCCTGAGGTACCAGAAAGAGTGCAGAGAAGTGCACCAAAGATGATTTAGGGGGCTGGAAGCGAAACCATATGATGAACAGCTAAGGGAACTTAAGTATTATGTGTAGCCTAATGAAGAGAAGGACTAGGGAGGACATGAAGGGCTGCTATAGGGAAGTGGGGGGGTTGTCAATTTATTCTCCATAGCATCTGAGGGCAGGCCAAGAAGCAATGAGTGGAAGTTAATGAGAAGGCAATCCACCCTGGAGCTAAGGAGAAATTTCCTGACAATGAGAACAATTAATAAGTAGAAGAGGATATTTCTAGGTTGAACTATGGGGTCCTTGGTACTCTCTGAGCTTGGTTGTTTTTCTTGTAGATGTTTTATGACCTAACTAGGTAACATCTCCAGCTGACAACCCAGACACATCCCTTAGTCAAAGTCCTAGCAGTGATAATGTCACTCAGTTTGGTCATGAAACATCTGCAAGAAAACAGCCAAGCTCGGAGAACATCAAGAACTCCATAATTAATCAATGGAACAGCTTGCCTTCAGAAGTTATGGATGCTCCATCACTAGAGGTTTTCAAACAAACAAACAAAAAATAGGACAACAATTTGTCCGGAATGGTATATGGACTCTTCCTTGGAGGTCTTCTACTCCAGGATTCCAGGATACTTTCTTCTTCTTTCTTTCTTTCTTTCTTTCTTTCTTTCTTTCTTTCTTTCTTTCTTTCTTTCTTTCTTTCTTTCTTTCTTTCTTTCTTTCTTTCTTTCTTTCTTTCTTTCTTTCCTTCCTATCTAAATCTATCTATCTATCTAAAGCAACCGATATACTAATAATGATAACAATAATATACCTAGTAATTATTGCAATATTAATAATTATATTAGCTTATTTATGATCATGTTCATTATACTAGCATATGTTCAGGATTCCATGATTCTAAGACCTCAAATCTCATACTCTCTTTTCTTTTTCAAAACAACACATTAGTTTTCTGGCTGGGAATGCTGTAGCTTGCCTTAAATTATAAAATATTGATTGGTTCTCTTCAAAGTCCTTGCCAGCGTAGATACTTGTTTGGGGCATGTTAACATGGACAAAATCAAGCTTCTGATTGTTTCTATCTCTTTGGGCCAAACCGCTTACGGTTAATGATGGTGGTGATTTTTAAGGGAATAGAGTAGATGGTGAAGCTGTTTTAGAGGACTCCGGTTGTTGGTACGTGGGGGGGGGGGGGGGGCTGATATTTTCTGATCATTCTTTCTTCTTGCTCCCAAGGGGAGGGAGGGGTTTTCCCCACCACCCACTGCTTCTAATTGGAGCTTCGTCTGAATGCAAATCAGGCTTGTCACCCCTGGGTTGGGTGCCTGTCGATTGCTTTTGCTGAACTTAATTGCTTTCCCTCGGATTGATTAAAAATGAGTAAACTGCATAATTTTCTTCTGTGCGCAGAGTTGTTTATGTTTGTTCTGTGATTTTTCAAAACACTTCGGAATTGATTTATTTTTATTTATTTATTTATTTAGGCTGAGCTTCTCTCAATTTCTATCAGGGTTCACATTAGTTCCTGTAGTATTTGGGGGGAAAGAACCATCACCATAGAACAGATATCATTAGTTAGTTAGTTTACTTTATTGTCACTGCACCTGGTACAACGAAATTAAATGCCATCTTCGGTGTACATTATAACTATAAAAATAAAACCCAAACACACATCCTTCACATTCTATGCAATTAAATTGAAACCCCCTAATATTGCATTAATATTGCCTTATACAATAGAATTCAATATAGCTACTGCTCTGGGATTGAAGCTGTTTTTCAGCCTATTTGTCCTTGTTTTTATTGTCCTGTACCGTCTGCCAGATGGTAATAGTTCAAAAAAAGGGTGCCCAGGATGAGATTATTAGCAAATCTATTTTTTGAGAAGATAGGTGAATAAAATACTCTAGGTCAGTCGTTCTCAACCTTTCTAATGCTGCGACACCCCCCACGACACCCCCCGCAACACCACCACCACCCCGCTGGTCACCAAGGTAGCGCGAGGCGCCGCCCACCCACCCGGATGCCACTATTTGGGTTCTTTTACCCTCTGCGCATGCGCAAAGCGTTCTGCGCATGCGCAGAGGGTAAAAGAACCCAAATGGCGGCGTCCGGGCAGGTGGGCGAAGTCTCCTGCTTCTGTCGCTACCGGCTGTCCGGCGACCCGCAGGCACGGCCGAACCGGGAGCATTTCACCCCTGCAGTGACGGTGGCACAAAGATGGCGGGCTAATGCGCGCAGCGACCCCTGTGAAATGGTCGTTCGACCCCCAAAGGGGTCACGACCCACAGGTTGAGAACTGCTGCTCTAGGTTGAAGTTATCCCTTCTTTAGGGCCAGGGAGCTAATTTCATTTTTTTGCCTTTTCATCCTATCCTATCCTTTTGTTTCTTTAAAAAAAGAAATCAAGCAGTTGTATATCAGAAGTTAGCAACGTGGCATCTGTAGGTCCCAAAAGGTCCTCTCTTCTAAAACTTAAATTAATCATTTATAATGTTTTTGAAACACTGAACCTCCCCCAACAGTTGGTGTTTTCAGGAGGTCACAAGAGATTACCATTCTTGTGCAAAACCGAAGGCATTTCCTTTGCAACCAGGTGTGTATTGCTCACTGTTGGTGCAAAATGACCTCTGTCTGTCATACCAATAGAAGAGAATATTTGCAGCTTGCAGGAAAGCAACCGAGCTGAGAGAGTTCCAAGGACTCCACAAGAAACCAACACTCCCACCAACACTGATAGGGCAAGCCACGGTATATAAACAGAGAGAAAACCCTACTCCCTTCTAGCATTGATGATGTTACCTAGTTGGGTCATGAAACGTCTGCAAGAAAACAACCAAGCTCAGAGAGCACCAAAGACTCCACAGTTCACCCCTGAGCTACAAATATTATCCACTTTTGGTTAACAAAGAGGAGTAGGACTTCAGGGGAGAGAGACTTTGATAGCTTCCAAGAGATGTGTCTGGGTTGTGAGCTGGAGATGTTGTCTAGTTGAGCCATAAAACATCTGCAAGAAAACAACCCAGCTCACAGAGCACCTAGGACTCCACAGATCTTCTGCCTCTTCGCCCAGTCCCATGCAGGAGAAGATAGAATTAGCCCAAGATCCTAACTATACCATTGATCAGGAATCGCCCTCCAGATGGGTTTAATAATTTAACACATACAGAAGTAGCAAGGTGCCCAATGACTAAGTTGGACTCACCAGCCACCGCTTGTAGAACTGGCTAGCCAGATGAAAGCTAAAGTGGTGCTAAAGTGGTGGGGTGGCCTAGAGGTGGAGCTCTCGCCTCACAATCAGGAGGCTGTGAGTTCGATCCTAGGTAGAGGCAGATATCTCTCTCTCTGGGCACAATGAGAATGTATCTGCTGAACAAAACTCCGCATGGGCAACAGGAAGGGCATCCGGCCAGTAAACACTCAGCTCCATTCAGTTGCCCAGACTCCACCCCGCAAGGGATTATTATGGGGTCATTAAAAGAAGATGATGAAAGCTTGCTGCTAATGGTCCAAGGGTCTTGTGTTCTTCTTTTCGACAGGCTGAATGGCTCGCTGCCGGACAGTGCCGAAATCCAAAACAGTACTTTGTTCTTCAAAGGACCGGTCACGTACAGCCTATCAGCAACATATATCTGTGAAGCCACCAACACCATCGGCACCCGATCTGGGCAGGTGGAAGTGAATGTCACAGGTAGGCATTGAAAACCAAAGTGGCCTTGTTGGGAGGGTGTAGGTTGCAAAAGGTAAACCTAGTTTAAGCCATCTCTGTGTTTTTACAAGCTTGCTTTGACTTCTCACAACTTCTCTGCTCCTCTGGGGGGAAAAAACCCTATGGAATCCGGTGGGATTTTCTGGCCTTTCCATTCCTTTAAAAGGGTGGGGTTGTTTTTTTTCATTAGGAGTGCTGGTTTTTCTGGAATTCCTGTTGCTCCTCCTGCTTTTCTCCTTTGGCTGGCAATATCTCCCATTTCTCTTGCTTTTCCTTTGGTGCCCTTTGCACATCTGGTTCAAAGCCAGGAGGATGAAAGGCCGTGAGAATCAGAAGAAAGGGTGGAAAAAAATGAGAGGATTGGGATGTCAAAAGACATGCTACGAGGTCATGTCTGAAAGAGGATGGAACAGGGGCTGGTGTTTTTTTCTTTTTGTTTGTTTCCAAAAGGAATCTGGTGGTTTTTTTGTTTTTGTTTTTTAGGAATAAAATCACAGAAATGCTGTAGTTGAGTTCCTGTTGGTTTTTCAGATGTCATTCTTAATTCCAAGCATGTAGAGATGGGTGTGTGAGCATGTGTGTGTGCGTGTGTGTATGTGTGTGTACAGTTTCCCTCCAGAGTTGTTAAAGGCTATTGGGCAGGCTAAGCCACAGAAGGAAGGGTTGACTAAGAGACGAGGTGTGACGTTAGCAGAATTGGTGGGCAGGAATCAGAAGAAAGAAAGACGGTCCTAATCATCAGAAGATAGCAAGAGATGACAGGTGGAAATGCCAGTTGGAGTCCTTCAACTGGGATTCTCCCAAGTGTAACTCCCATAATTCCTATCCTCTTGATGCCAAACCAACCAAGTTGGAAGGCTCAAGGGGAGGAAGTGCTGTCCACGCTATGCTGGCTGGGGAATTCTGGGAGTTGAAGTCCACACATCTTAAAAGTAGCAAGGTGGAGAACCATTGCTGTAAACTTAAGAAGGCAGCCTGGTGTGATGGGGGGAAAGAGAAAATTTCTGTGGTTTTAATTATTTCCTTCCGGAAGGAAGTTTCTTGCCCAAAGCAATAATCAAACCCTATTCAATCTTGGAGAGCCTACAAGCCAACGTCTCTCCTAATTCCAGTGTGGCAAGTCGATAATTTTAGGTTTTGCCCGCAATTGGTCTTAAAAGTCCCGTTAGGGAAGGGCATCTGTACATTAATTTATTGGAGATCACACTATTGGTACCCTGTTTCCCCCCAAAATAAGACATCCCCTGATAATAAGCCCAATCGGGCTTTTGAGTGCCTGGCAATAAGGCCAAGCGCTTATTTCAGGGTTCAAAAAAATATAAGACAGGGTCTTATTTTGGGGGAAACACGGTATTTCTAGAGTTTTTCACGCTGGTAACTACCTCTGCATTCCTGATGCAAGGAAATCTCTCCCCTCCCAGCTTTTAAACCACTTACATAACAGTACCACCTGTGCTTTCTAGAGCAAGGGGTCTTTAGAGAGCCGCGGTGGCGCAGTGGTTAGAGTGCAGTACTGCAGGCTACTTCTGCCGGCTGCCTGCAATTTGGCAGATCGAATCTCACCAGGCTCAAGGTTTGACTCAGCCTTCCATCCTTCCGAGGTGGGTAAAATGAGGAGTCAGATTGTTGGGGGCAAATATGCTGACTCTGTAAACCGCTTAGAGAGGGCTGTAAAGCACTGTGAAGCGGTATATAAGTCTAACTGCTATTGCTATTGCTATTTAGCATGGGCTGGCTGGTGAATTCTGGGAGTTGAAGTCCACAAGTCTTAAAAGCCGCCAAGTTTGGAGCCCCCCTGCTCCAGAGGAATAAACTGCTCTCAGGGAAATACATGGACCAGACCAAAAAAAATTCAACTGTGGCTCTGAAAGAGAAAATTCAAAAATATAATATGAAATCTCCTAATCGTGTTCACGACCAGCCCAGATGTTGGCCAGAGGGAAGCTTTAGCAGTGAGCTAGGTCAATTCAGGCCAGCCCTGAAGCTGAGCTTGGAATCGTTCTCCAATTTTCCCATTTTCTGAATAGTTATTTTGGATCCCTCTAGGCATAAAAAAAACCTCTTGATGTAAGCCTTGGTCCAACATCACTCTTCTTTGCCAACCTTCTTATCATCTGCAGCTTTCTTAAAAGGGCATTTGAGCTCTGACGAGGAATGAGACCCAGTATATTTTTTAAATTTAATTTTATTTAGTCACTTTCAAGTTGACGCCCTGTGCTGTTTAATTCATACAAGTTGCTGTTTTGCATTCGTTCGGGCTCCGGTCAAACAGGTTGTGTAAATTTCCCAAAGCTACACAACCTCCTTGGTGACAAGTCGACATGCTTTTAAAGGCACCTATAACTTTGCAGTATGGATGTCCATCATCTCTTTGGGAATCTTTGCAGGTAGTCCTCGACTTATGACCGCTTTGGTCGCGCTGATGGATGATCTCTGGCGAGCCCGAGATGGAGGTTTTTTTCTCCATCCTGGTGCTGCTTGACCTCTCAGCTGCTTTCGATACCGTCGACCACAGTATCCTTCTGTGTCGACTAAGGGAGCTGGGAGTGGGTGGCACCGTTTTGCGGTGGTTCTCCTCCTATCTCTCTGATCGTTCACAGTCGGTGTTGGCAGGGGGGCAGAGGTCGACCCCTAGGCCCCTTGAGTGTGGGGTGCCTCAGGGTTCGGTCCTCTCTCCCCTTTTATTTAACATCTACATGAAACCACTGGGTGAGATCATACGACGGCATGGGGTGAAGTTTCAAGAATACGCTGATGACACAAAGCTG
>QLTV01003119.1:882873-894547 GCA_003457575.1 Thermophis baileyi
TTTCTTGCCAAATTATTATTTGTTTTACCCCCCCCCCCCTCGTTTGCTCCTGGACCCAACATCTTTGTCGAT
Source organism: Thermophis baileyi (assembly GCA_003457575.1). Lineage (NCBI taxonomy): Eukaryota > Metazoa > Chordata > Lepidosauria > Squamata > Dipsadidae > Thermophis > Thermophis baileyi. The sequence continues at coordinate 882,946 of QLTV01003119.1, forward strand.
GAGGATCTTCTTAGATTCACTTGCCCGAATCCATTCCTACCAGTTTCTCCTTCCTGGAACTGTCAATTAGTGAACAGACTAGCAAGAAGTTGCTGGTTCTCCTTCATTAAGTCTCGGTTATTTAATGTTGGAAGCCTGGTGAAGCTTAAAAGGCTGAACACCAGCTTTAGTGTGCGTACCAGAGGCTCCAAATCCAGTCACTGGCTCTTCCAATTAAATGGCCTCAAGTGGCAAGCAAAGAGAGATGTCTGTGAAGCTATAAAAAAATGTGTTTTTGTTTGGGGCTGAAATCCTAACCGCTCTGTTGGAACACTTTGAGTTGGCCTGTATGGGGTTTGGTTTTGGTTTTTTGGTTTTGAACCAAACCTGAAATGGCTTGAATGTTCCTTCACCACTAAACTTGGGGGGGAAAAAAAGAATGTTCTGTTGGAGCAAAAAAAACGTGAGCTATTTTATGTGGCTGACCATTGGAAACAGCCACAGCTGCTCCTCCTTTGTTTTTCATTCCAGGACCACAAAAAATAAGTGGGCGAGAGGCCCAATGCAGAATGCTATCTGCTACCCCAGTTGTAGAAAAATTGGCTAGGGGCATGATTTTTAAAACTTCTTTGAAAGTATTCAAATAAATCCCATAGGGGGAAATAAATGGAAACAAAGCTTTGCTTTTACCAAATGAAACAACTGTTGGGATTAGCATCTGTTATCAAAGTGGCCCTCCCTTCCCCAACCGGAGGGGGGGGAGAGAGAGAGGGGAGAGAGAGAAAGAAATAATACATAGGCTGTCTTCACTTCCTTTAAATAAAACTTTTGAGTTGCTCGGCCAACAGATTACAGGAGAAACAGTTCCTTAAAATTCCTTTCAATTAGTACATCCTCTGTACGAGGCTTTCTTAATGTTTTCAAATGTTAAAACATTTAATGCTGATGGAGTTGTTGTTGGTTTTTTTAAGAAATAATTACGGTGTCTAATTTTATGTTGGCACTGTTTTGTTTTGGTTTCTTTCAATCTGCCAGCCGTGTGCAACTCTTAACAAAACATCATCTGTCCTAATGCTTCTGCTTGCGTGTAGGAGTAGCTGCCATTGTAAAAGACAAGAGCAGGGACACCCATTGTGCTTCACAATTGCATGAATAGCGCAAGAAAGCATGATGGAGCGCACCAATGCTCCAAAATCCAGAAGTTCCACCAAGCCAACATTAAACACCAGTACAGTCGCTTTTGTGGGGTTTCCTTGGTGCTCTTGGAACTTGGTTGTTTTCTTGGAGACGTTTCATTACCTAACTAAGTATTACCATCAGTGCTAGAAGGGAGCGGGGAGAGCAACACCCTCTCCCCCTTATAGCACTGATGATGTTACCTAGTTGGGTAATGAAACGTCTGCAAGAAAACAATCAAGCTCAGAGAGCACCAAGGACCACACAGCTCAACCCCGAGCTACAAATGTTCTCGTTTATGCTAGTTTTTAAATTTGTAGACTCAGCAACATTAGCATCCCTTGGTGTCAAGCAAGCCAGTGTACCTGCAGACAGATACACACAGACTTGTATTACCTGCCTGCAAAATAAAGCACAGCATGGTCTTCATAGAAGCCCCCCATTCTCTCATCTGGATGGTGCCAACTTTCCCATAGCAAGACTTACTTAAAACAAAATGCATGATGATCTTAGCCAGGTGGGCTGGCATTTCTGCAGCCTAAGCAAGCTCCTTCTCTGTTTAATTCCTTCTTTCTTTCTCAACCCTTCAGTAGTCCCTTGTCAATCGTCCATTCTGAAATCTTAAGCACGGGAACATAACTGGTTCCTTAGGCAGGACTGTCTGAGTCACTATCAATCTATAGCATGAAATAAAATGCCTGCAGTTAAGAAATAATAACAGTGGAGGAACCTGGATCAAAGTTTTGATCTGCTCAGGATCCAATGTGATCAAAACATAAGTGGCTACTCTAGGTTCAGTCTGCAAATCTCCTATTTGTGATGCACGGTGTACCAAAACTGTAGGTTGTAGCCTGGAAGAAGCTTCTGCTCATTGAGTAAAAACACAAAATTCCTACTTGCTCTGGAAGAGTTCCTGCCTTCATGTCCAGACCTCTTAAATCTCCACATGTTGCCAGCATCTGGTCTTTCTCATTTCCTTGGATTCCGCTGGAGAAGAGATTCATTTAGCTTCCCCTGAGCGCAGCTAATCCTATCCCCTTGAAGATTTGGTACGGTAACGTATTTAAGGTATATTTTTTGGAGTCACCTGATCGGTGGGATAGGACCGGTGTTTTCAAAGCTTGAAGGATGAGTTGATTGGAAACCCAACTGCAGGTGGATAATTAACAGTTCCTATAGCCTCAGATGGCTAGCTATTTTTGGCACCCGGGAGTTATACTCCCAAGGTTTTGGAAGACGGCAAAGGTGGATGGGTTCTGAGGTAGCCCCATTGAGGTAGCAATTTAGTTTCAGCTGTAAATTTGCCTTTACAATCCTGACTTTTCGTCCCTGAAAAACTATAGAGAGCGTTAGCAGCCAGAGCCTGTTTGAGACAGTAGCTTTATTGTTAGTCACTTAGGTTACAGGAATAAGAGAGTTGGAAGGGGCCTTGGAGGTCTTCTAGTCCAACCCCCAGCTCAGGCAGGAAACCCTATACCATTTCAGACAAATGGTTGTCTGACATTTTCTTTAAAACATCCCGTGTTGGAGAACCCACAACTTCTGGAGGCAAGTTGTTCCACAGATTAATTGTTCTCACTGTCAGGAACTTTCTCCTTAGTTCTAGGTTGCTTCTCTCTTTAATGATCTTCCACCAGTTAGTTCTTGTCCGGCCCTCAAGTGTTTGGGAGAATAGAATTATAGGATCCTATAGGTGGATTAGATGTCTTCTAATCTAGTCCAACCTCCAGCTCAAGCAGGAGACCCTATGCCATTTCAGACAAATGGCTGTCCGATCTCTTCTTTAAAACTTCCAGTGATGGAGCACCCACAACTTCTGGAGGCAAGTTGTTCCACTGGTCAGTTGTTCTCACTGTCAGGAACTTTCTCCTTAGTTCTAGGTTGCTTCTCTCCTTGATTAGTTTCCATCTGTTGCTTCTTGTCCTGCCTTGAGCTGCTTCGGAGAATAGATTGACTCCCTCTTCTTTGTGGCAGCCCCTGAGATATTGGAACACTGATTCTTTCCAGACTGACCACCTTCCCTTGGAAACGGTCAGATAGGGCTTCAGGGATTCTGGGAGAAGTCAGTCCTGGTCCACTTTCTCCACTGCAAAGACTCCCAAGCTCAGCCCCTTCTTAACACCTACTTCCAGTCTAGCTGGAGATGCCACCACAAGTATGTTTGGACCTTCTGAGGAATGACCTAGATGAATTCCATTCTCTTTGGACCAGCAGTCCTCTTTCCATCAGCAAGAAGAATCCCTTAGCCTCTCAGAAGGGTAACTTAGGTGAGACGGTCAGGGTAGAAATGTGACGAATAAATAAATAAATAGGAATTATCCTCGTTCTGATGGGCTTCCTTCCCTTCCTGCTAACAAGATGGTTCAAATGTCCTTGCCGATCAGTCTCTCTAGATCAGGGATCTCCAACCTTGGCAACTTTAAGCCTGGAGGACTTCAACTCTAATTCTGGGAGTTGAAGTCCTCCAGGCTTAAAGTTGCCAAGGTTGGAGACCCCTGCTCCAGATACCTACGGAGCTCTTGAATTTTTAGGTTTTCTTGACCTTGGACTTCCTTGTCCGCCTTGGGGAGCCGTATCTAGTCCTTGGGACCCCCCATGCAGATATTTTTAGATATCAAAGTGACCATATTTTTCTGTGGTCATTTCATGATCACAGGCATGATCATTTCAGCCTTAATCCTTGTACATGGCCCAGACTCTTAGATTGGTGAAACCGGTGCATGCTTTGAAAAACAGCTGCCAAATCTGACGAGATGAGTCAAGAAATAGGTGTATCAAGACGATGGCCAAATGTCGCCTTTGCTATTTCGTTTTTAGACCATTCTCGGTCTGTAGCTTTAAGAGAGGTGGTACTGTTTTCATGAAAAATTGCCGCTGGGTGAGAATGTAAGAAAATGCCAACTGGTTTTTTTTCATAGTCCTATCAGATGTTGCACGTTGCTTCCATCGATGGACACTGCCCCCAAACTACACGTTGGTTCACTGAAGGCCACCATCTTCCCTCTGGATTGTCATAAGTGGGAGAGGATTCAGGTCCCAGGGTATACAGCATCTTGATATGGAGGTTCTATTTAAGGATAAAGATCGATCATCTACATTTATTGAACACAGAGAGATCCTGTTCTCGTTGAGGGAGGTGGACAGTGCAATCCCAACCTTGGAATGGATTAAAATGCAACCTCCGATTTCTTTCTGGATTTTAATCCGGAGCCAACATTGCTGAGGTTTCCAATGGTTCTCGAGCTCTGTATTGCAGGCCACATCTGGCAGAATGTATATCTGGGCTTTACCCATCCCAGCCATTTGATTTCCGTTATTCTATTTCATGATGAGACCAGTTGCCTTTCCTGTCGTTTTTTTTTTTTTTAGAATTGTTTCTTTGTTTTATTCCAGCAGTTTATTTAAAAAAAAAAATGAGAAGTTAGCTAGAATTCTCCTTAGGAGAAAATGAAACCCACCATAAAAGTTGAGATTGGCTTACAGTCAAGAGCCTCCTTCCCATTCTGGATTAATGAACCAAAAATGCGAGCTCACAATGCAAGCAAAGCCTCCATACAGGTAGCCCTCAACTTAACAGCCGTTCATTTAGTGACCGTTCAAAGTTACGACGAGACTTTTAAAGGTGACTTAGGACCGTTTTTCACATTTAGGACCGTTGCAGCATCCCCATGGTCCCGTGATGAAAATTCAGACGCTTGGCAACTGACTCGTATTTACGACGGTTGCAATATCCCAGGGGGGTCATGCGATCCCCTTTTGCGACCTTCTGACAAGCAAAGTCAATGGGGGAAGCTGGATTCGCTTAACGACCATGTTAGTCACTTAACCATCGCAGTGACTCATTTAACAAGTGCCTTGCTTAGCAATGGAAATTCTGGTCCCGGTTGTAAGTTGAGGCCTAGCTGTGTGGCTTTCTCTTGCAAGGAGAAGTGTGTACATAGCACACATTCTACGATGAGATATTCAGGCAGTACCAATAAATGCCAACAGAGAAATAAACGGCATTGTTAATTTTGATTTCTTTTCTACATTCCAATGTATTTTCCCTTCATTCAAATGAGTCTCTATACCATTGTTTCTCAACCTGGGTAACTTTAAGATGTGTGGACTTCAACTCCCAGAATTCTCCAGGCTGGCTGGAGAATTCTGGGAATTGAAGTCTACACATCTTCAAGCTGCCCAGGTTGAGAAACAAGGCTCTATAATTTTAACCTTCTTGTTCCCATTCATCGCATTCCTGCTATAATCAACCTTGTCGCATAAGAGAAATAAAAATGTCCGTTGGGAGGGATGTGTTTTCTGTGTTGTAAGTGCTTTTTTTGTAAAAATAAAGAAATAAAAAAAAATATGTGGAGAAGAAGACAAATATTATAGATAGTGTAATAAACTGAACTTTGCTTTCATTCTCGGTTTTATTTTTAATTTTTCCCCATTCTTTGTAATAATTTCTTTGGTTCCTTTGTTTAATTTTTTTTGTTTGTTTGTTTCATTTTGTTTCGGGGGAAATGGAGGGAATTTTCGTGGGGAGCAGCATTCCGCTTCATCGTCTTTTACTTGTACAAAATGAAAAATTTTAAAAAGAAAGAGAGAGAGAAGACTAGTGGTTCGACCATTGAAAGAAGTGTACTTTTTTATAAATAAAAGAATCTTAAAACAAGGCAGCTGTTAACGGCCTTCTCTCTTTTTTTATTTGGAAGCGAATTTAGAAGTTGCTCGTCGTCAGATTTTGTACGTTGGAGGGAATCCCTGCTGGATGGTATACGAACCCAGGAATACGAATCGAGAAAGGAATGGTTTTGCAATCACTTCTCTTGTCAGTTAGCTTGTAATAAACCAAACCGGGCCTGTGTAGGTAGTCCTTGACTTATAACTGTTCACTTAGCAACCGTGTGAAATTACAACAGCACTAAAAAAAAAGTTGACTTACAATCAATCCTCGTACGAAGGCGAAGCATCCCTATACAGCAAAGTTCCCCAACATTTCCGGCTTTGTGGACTGGAGGGGGGGAGGGTATGGTTCCACGTGGGGATGCGCGCCCGAGCTCACCCGTCACTTCTAAACGGCTCACGGCCCGGACATCACTTGCTTTGAGTAGCGTTACTCTTCAGCAGTCTTCCCCTGGTCTGTGTTTCTCCAGATATGTTTAAGAAGGGATCACATCTGCAATCCCTTTGGGTTTTTTTCAGCTTAAATTCAGTCTAGGTTTAGGAAATTCTCTGTGGGGTTGAGAACTTCTCTGTGGGAAGGTTTGGGGGTTTCCAAGCTTCATGGTTGGAAGTGGCAGAAGATGGACTTTGTCTCCTAGATGAGAGGCATTCCTTCGGGATAGTTACCGTGTTTCCCCGAAAATAAGACCGGGTCTTATATTATTTTTTGCTCCAAAAGATGCATTAGGGCTTATTTTCTGGTTAGGTCTTATTTTGGGGAAAATACAATGCTAATTGCGTCCATCTGGCTTAACTGGGGCTTATGATCTTAACTGGGGCTTATTTTTGGGGTAGGGCTTATATTACGAGCATCCTGAAAAACCATGCTAGGGCTTATTTTCTGGTTGGGTCTTATTTTTGGGGGAAACAGGGTATCATTCCGATTTAAATTTGCCAACTCTCCAACTGCGATCTAAAGGAAACCCCGACAGCCAGAGAGATGTAGATTCAGGTGCAAAAAGATGCAAATTTGATGTGTGTGTGTGTGTGTGTGTACCCCTTGGCCAAGTCCATCATTCGGTGAGTGCAAGGATGCCCGCCCGCCTTCACCCGGAATAATTGCCTTTCAATCGAAAGAACTTTCAAAAGCAAATTTTCTTTCAACAGATTGAATAAGCGCAGGTGGAGAGGAGAAAATACGGGATTTTTTTAGCTCGGCCCCAATGCAAACAATCACTGAGAGACCATTCAGTTTATTAAAACGCCATTCACTTCTGTGAAAAATGTCTCCATTCACCAGTGGCCTGAGTCACTGTCTAGGGAAAAAGCATTTAAAAACATATTTCCCGGCTATTTCAACCCATTCTCTCCTGAAATGCCATTGCAAATTGGGAAAACCCTCTAACTAACTGGATTCTCCTACGGCTTCTGAGATCTACCGGAAAATTTTCCCAGAGGATCTCCATAGGATGGTGGTGGCCTAAGTGAAATTCCACAAATCAGGCAAATTAGGGCATTTTCTTATGTTTTGGGGGTTTTTTTCTCTGAAGGAAGGCCTAAGAGACAACATGGTCTAAAGTCAACACAGTTGAATATGTGGTGAACTAATCCAAGCTGATTCAGGAAGGATCGATGGAGAACAAAGTTCTCACTACAGAGGACACTTCTCAGTAGATCTCTGAGCAGCAGAAGGCAAGCCTTCCAAATACCTACTGGGGCATTCAGGCTCTTTCTGGAATTGCATTTAGGGGAAGGAAAAATGTTCAACTAGAAAGCTTTAATATCCAAGCTATGTTATTATTAGCCTTACCATGACCACATAAGTGAATTCTGCTTTATTGTGAAGCTACAGATCTTGCAAGCCTGAAGGTACAATTCTCCCACCTCCTTTATACCCTGAACAACTAGGGAGGGTTCCTTTCAGAGGTGGGTTCCTACCGGTTCTAACCAGTTCTTTAGAACCGTTAGTAACTCGCCGATGATGTCACGGAGCCGCTTCCGTCGGTGTCTCCGTGGGCGCCGCCATCTTGGATTTTGCTTCTGCGCATGCACAGAAGCTATTTTTTATTGCTGCGCGTGCGCACACGGCACAACCCTGAGCGAACCGGATCCAGAACCCACCCCTGGTTCCTTTTGAGTCTTCTGCCTAACCCATTATGCAACTGAGGGCTATACAGTCTTTATCTGACCACTCCATAGCCACCATGTCTGTCTCCCAAGGCCTTTCCCACATACCATTATAGTTCTGGGATCCAATCTATTGATCCTAGAACCCATTATGTGGCTGAGGGCTATGTAGTCTCTTATCTGACCATTCTCTAGCCACCATCTCTTCCCCCTGTCCTTTCTCACATATCATTATAGTTCTGGTATCACGTCTATTGATCCTAGAACCCATTATACAGCTGAAGGCTATTCAGTCTCTTATCTGACCACTCCCTAGCTATCATCTCTTCCCTCTGTCTCCTAAGACTTTCCCCACAAACCATTATAGTTCTAGGATCCCATATATTGATCCTAGAACCCATCATGCAGCTGAGGGCTATGTGGTCTTTTATCTCACCATTCCCTAGCCACCATCTCTTCCCCCTCTCTCTCAAGGCCTTTCCCACAGACCGTTACTGTTCTAAGATGAGATCTAGAAAGCTGAAACGTCCCCTCAGACCAGCCATCTTGGCTTCACCTGTGCTGTTGCCCGTCTATTTCTGTTTTCCCTGTTTCGAGCCCCCACTTCTGCTGCCCTCTTTCAGACCCAGAGCTGCCACAAAAGTGGCTCAGCCGATGAACAGATCGTTCATTCCCCGCGCATCGAATTCCCTCCCATGGCAAAGGCTGCCGCACTGGGCGATGGACAATAGGAAAACACGCGAGGCAGGAAAACGCAGAGTGGTCAGAAACGAGGGCAGCAGGGAAGGGCGGAAAGAGGAGCCTGAAATCCCTGGATTGTGTAAATCTAAATTCTTTGCAGCTGGCTCAGTCTGGCGAGCTCAGCTCAGCTCAGAGAACAAAGAGACACAGAGCCGGAGAGGAGAAGAGGGAGGGAAGGAAGGAAGCCACAGCTGCAGAGGCCCTGGCATGGCTGTCACAACCCTGGGGAATGTGTGTCTTTGTGTTCCCAGGCTTCTCTTTCGCGCTCTCCGTGATGGCTAAAGCCAAAAGAAGAGATGAGAGCTGACGGGTTTTTAGTTTTTATTTTATTTTTTTTTGGGGGGGGGGAGATGCAGGAAGCTCCAGCTCCCAATTTTTCACCCCACCCCAGAACTAACAAGGAACAGGTGCAAATCCATCAGCGCCAGAGGAAAGCCAGTTGTTGGAAGCCTTCTCAGGTGATGCTGGCACTTTAGGAGGGGGCTTTTCTCCCCCACCCCCAGATTTCCCCAGGGGAAAGGAAGAAGGCAAGTCACTTCTGGGGGGCCCACATTTCTCCCCCCAAAGAGGTCAGAAGCTAGGCTAAAAACTAAAATTCATTTCACTTGCAGTTGATTTAACCTTCAGGAGAATTTGGTCTAGTCCCGAGAAGTCCTGTCTTTCATCATTTCCCCCTCCTGTCTCTTTAAATGTTACCAGGTAAGGATCTGTTTTGGAGATCCCTAAGGCCCTGGCCTGGAAAGTGCGGGGGGGTGCCTTTGGCCATGGGTTCAAGCTTCCGGGTTTGGCCATGGGTCCAAAGTTATAGATCCAGGCCCGCTGAGATGTCGCCTTTGATCTTCTATTTATGCTCACAGAGTTCTTTCTTGGCAGTCTGAAGATGTGGAAGAGAAAGGCATCTTTGACTAGCTCTGCAGGAGGAGGAGGAGGAGGATATGGTGGTGGCAGAGTCCTGCCAAGATTGCATGGACTGTACCACTTTATGCCCTGGTGAGAAATCACATTGGCTCAATCCCTAAGTGGCATCCCTTCCTTCTCCTCAAATAGTCCAAATCAGTTCCCTGCCCCACTATATGGCTGAGTGATTGTCTCCAGCTATCTATTTTTTTTTTCTAATTCCATCCACCTGCTTATCTTCTGTCCTCCACCAGCCTCTTTAGACTATTTTTGCACAGAAGATTGCCAAATTCACACCTCTCGGTCAGAAATGATCACTCATCACCCAGAGATTCTCTAGTCTGAACTTTCAGGTTTTCAACCCCATCTCCTAGACCAGGGGACTCCAAACATGGCAACTTTTAGACTTGTGGACTTCAACTCCCAGAATTCCTCAGCCATCTATGAGGAAAAGTTGGTGCAGGTAGTCTGATGGTCCTGATAGAACATGGTTTGAGGCTACCTGGGCTGCTATTTCAGCATTTCAATTTAGGCAGGGCATATATGTCAATATATACCAACACTTAGCAAATGATACATTTCAAACTGTTTCAATAATTAATATAATCATGTATACAGTGTGTGTGTGTGTGTCTGTGTGTGTGTGATGGTACTTGGTTTTGTGTTCACCAACTTTTATTTATAATACCCCAGCCTCCCTTATTCTTCCAGGAATTTAGGAAGTAAAGGATTATAAACCTAAACCTAACTTTAGCGTACCACTAAAACGTTGCATACATTAGTGCACAAAAGAGGAATGTTGTTGTGGGACAGAAACCTGGGCCTACACACAGAGTAGAATAGACCTCGAGATCTCTACTGTGATTATACGTCTGCACAGGTAGCATAATAGTAGGGTTGGAGACAGTGCAGAAAACAGCAACCAAAATTATCAGGGAGTCCAAACGCTTTCTTTATTTTGAAAAAAGGCAAGAATGTCTGGCACTCCTTAGCATAGAAAAACAAAAAGATGCCCAAGAAGGAAGGACCAAGAGGGATAAAATCATGTTTTGTTTGGAGAAAATAGGGAAGAATTTTTCCTTCCTTCCTTCTTTCCTTCCCTCTTTTCCTCCTCCTCTTCCCCTTCCTTCCTTCCCTCTATTCTGCCTCCTTCTCCTCCTGCTCCTTCCTTCCTTCTTTCCTTCCTTCCTTCCTTTCCTCCTTCCCTCTATTCCTCCTCCTCTTCCCCTCCCCTCCCTCTATTCCACCTCCTTCTCCTTCCAACCTTCCTTCCCTCCCTCCCTCCCTCCCTTCCTTGTCTTAATTCTCCAACCAGGAATCATCTACCAAAACTTGGCCCCTGAGAATAGTCAAAAGAAAGTACATTTTCACCCAACATGTAATTTAGTTGTGGAATTATAGGTGATGGCTATCAACAAAGGTGACTTTCGAACTGGATTAGATACATTCCTGGAAGTCTGGCAAGGACTCCTAGTGTTGAAGACCGCATATTACATCCAAGTTAGGAAAAACATGGCGCCACGTACCAGCTACAGAGAAAATGGAGTCAGAGATGAGCTCCATGCTTGTGATTATCAGCCTCCCAGCAGCCTCGGTTTGGCCCCTGTGAGAAATCAAATGCTGGCTTAAGACAGGCTTGGCTTGTTCCCAGTAGAGTTCTCCTTGCATTCTGTTGACATTTGTTGCAACGGAAAACCAGCATCCTACAATTAGAGAACTTCAAACCCTACACCGGATTAGACATCAGTCAGTCCTCTAGTAGCAGAAGAGATATAAAAAGCATCCGTCTTTTTTTAGGAATTATTCCAGAGAGTATAAATGAAGAGAATCACAATTTTATTGAGACGTTTGATGATGGCAGCAAGAATTCATTTGGCACAACATTGGAAAAGGGAATCATTTCAGATGATATAAAATCAGGAGAGGAAAAGTGGACAATATACGGCAATGGAGAAATTGTGTGTGTGTGTGTGTGTGTGTGTGTGTGTGTGTGTGTTATATATATTTATTGTGGTTATTTTTAGTATCAGACAGA
>QLTV01003119.1:894747-922033 GCA_003457575.1 Thermophis baileyi
AAACCTTTCTTTATGTAAAAATATGTAACATATAGAAACGGACTGTCGTTTGTAATTAACTCCCTGGATGGCCCCTGGAGGGGCCGAAAGGAAAAAAGGAAGCAATATGCTCGCTCCCATATTTGGGTATACCAGGTGATTTAACAGAGAAAAAAACATATATATAGACACACACACACACACACACACACACACACACACATTATATATATTTTCTCACAAGAGCTGATGAGAAGTGAAACGTCTTCAAAGAAAAACCAGGAAGTCCAGTTGCCTCTTGAAAAAAAAAGCACCTTTGGGACAAGTGAGACCATGGTTAAGTGAGTTTTGCCCCATTTTATGACCTTTCTTGCCACCGTTATTAAGTGAATCCCTGAACTGTGGTTAAGTTAGTAACACGGTTGTTAAATGAATCTGGCTTCCCCATGGACGTCCCCATGGTCAGAAGGTCGCCAACCGTCATAAATAGGAGCCCATTGCCAAGCGTCTGAATTTTGACCACGTGACCCTGGGGATGGCACAACAGCTGTCAGTGTGAAAAGCGGTCATAAGTCATTTTTTTCAGGGCTGTTGAAATTTAGAATGGTCACTAAATGAACTGTCGTAAGGCGAGGATTAAATGTATTTACTTCTTCCATCTCTGCTTTTGATCTCTTTCTGTCCGAGGCTTAATGCATCGGATAATTCAATAATAATTAAAAACTAATCAAATGCCCAAACAGTCAAGAGGGCCAGCGCACACCCCTGTAATGAAAGCCACCCGCCCCCTTTATTCCAAAAACAGCCATTAAAAAGGTGGGGGGAGCTTTGATGGCGGTTTGCGGGTGCCATTTTGAATTTTTTGACCCACCTCCCTGTGTCTCCTGCTGGAGCACACTCAGATGGAAAAGCCAGAGAAAGCCTCCGTGATGGGAAGAAGACATCTGGCTGATTTTAAGACAGAAAGCAGGGGCGTGCCAGCTATTATACAGGCCATTTAAGTTTGCTCCTCAGCTGTCCAGAAGCTTAAAGGGATGCCAAGCCTGGGAGTTTTTGCAATCCCCTATTGTAACTCAATTCGGTGAACAAAGAGCGAAGCGGGGGCAAAAAAAACAACAACAACCAAGATTGGCATTTTTAAAAATTATTATTGAGAAGTGGGCTACTAATTAAATAGGCATTAGTTTGCTAAACAGCCACTTCCTAGGGTTACATTGTCATCCAATTAACTACATTGGATGTAGTTGTTGTTTTTAAAAAAGCAAGTGTGCTACGCAATGCATGTTTAATAGTGTTATTAATACATGGCAACTGGGAACTGTTCTTTTTAAAAAAAAAAATACGTCATTTAACTGGATAGTTCTTCTAACCCAGTAATGGAAGTTTTATAGCATTCGGTGACAGGCTGCCAATTATTTCTGACCTAAAATGTTTGCCAAGGACCTACGCGGAAACATTACCTGAATGAAAAAACAGGTCTGGTTCTCATTCTCTGTTTGAATGGTTTGAATAATCCTTCGTCTCCAAGTCTCTGGCATTGAATCCCGGGAATGTGGACTTTCCTTCCTGGAGATTTTTCAGCCTGTTTCCTTGGCATGTTCCCAAGAGGAGCAGAGAAATTCAAAGGCGTTGCTGATTAGCCCTGTGATGTAAGAGCGTATCTTGATGAAAACCTGTGGGTGTTCTGGGGCTGTTCAATTTAGCTGTTGCTGGAATTTAGTGTTAAAAATGACCGTCGTAATTGCAAACTTTTCTTTTTGGTGCCTTCAAGTCGGTGTTGACTTTTGCCTGGAGAAGGCCCTGCAGTTCTCGTGGTATGGTTTTGGAAGTGTTTTGCCATTGCCTCCTTCTTAGGGCTGGGAGAAAAAGACTGGCCCGAGGTCACCCAGCTGGCTTCGGGGCCAAGGTGGGACTAGAACTCCTTGTCACCTGGTGATTGGCACCCAGCTGGCTTTTATGCCTAAGGCGGGACTAGAACTCATCATCTCCAGGTGATTAGTCCAAAGTCACCCAGCTGGCTTTCATGCCTAAGGTGGAACTACAACTCATCATCTCCCAGTGATTAGCCCAAAGTCATCCATCTGGCTTTCATGCTTAAGATGGCACTAGAACTCACCATCTCCCAGTTTCTACCCTGATGCCTTCCCCACTACACCAAACTGGCTCTTGCTTACAAACCAGCAACTGCCATAAGATAAATCCACTGCATCCCTGTGGCTCCCCTTCTTTGGATTCACTCCAACCTGGTGAATAACCGAGGTGCAGAGCCCCAAATTAAATATGGCAGATGGGACTGGTCCATGATTTGCCATCAATTTGATCCCCAGCCCTTGCAGAAGACACGATAAAGAGACCTACAAGTCAGGAAGAATTTTCCCTTTGAACAGAATAAGCGCTTAAGGCCATTTGCAGTCTGGAACCTGTTTAGCAAAGCCAGTGGGTTGATTTATTCAACTATCTTCCATCAGCTTCTAGGGACTGGAGAGAATTTAATCCACCAGGACTCTGCTCCCACTGCGATAACACCGTACCAGAGGTTTTTTTTCCCTCTGCCTCCTGATGCTGCCTCTATCAGGAAGTCACTCAAAGAAAATAGCCTTGAAAAGGGCAGAGGGTCAAACTGCATTCCATCAGAAACCATGCCCCACTCCCCATATTCACTGCCCGCCGAACTGCTAATAGGATTCCTACCTCGCCTCCAGAAGGAAGGGACCGAAAGAGAGCCAGCCAGATCCCCCAAATCTCTTCTCGCTTCTAGACCAGCTGCAGAAATCTTGATAAGGAATTCAGATCAGAGTTTGCAGATTCCCCAGCAGAATAGAGCATTAAAGAAGATGGATTATCCCGTTCCAGTTTGTGTTCACACAATACACACAAGGCCTGAATACACTTGCGCTGTGGCTGGAGTTGACTGAGCCCAGCCAATTAAGATTTATAAAATAAATGTGAATCGATAGGTATTGATGTTGTTTGCAGATATATTTTTTTTCCAGAGAAGCATGCAAGGTTGTTTGAAGCAGAAATATAAAACATGATGTTTAAAATGAAGCAATGAAAGACAATTAAATAAATCTTAGCCAAAGAGATGTGATGTATGTTGCTATTTTTTTAAAAAAAAAATATTGACTGTCAGGACAAAATGGATCTCCCTGGGGAAAGCATCCCATAATTTGGGCACCATGCAGAAGAAACAGTGTTTCTCAAACTTCATGATTTTAAGACATGTGAACTTCAATTCCCAGAATTCCCTAGCTAGTACGCTGACTGGGGAATTCTGGGTGTTGAAGTCCACACATCTGGGTTTTTTTTAATATATATATAATTTTTTATTGAAAGTTTTACAAAGAGCTGAAAAGCTAACACAAATTAATAAAATAAAAGCAGAAAAGAGAAAGAAAGAAAGAAAGAAAGAAAGAAAGAAAGAAAGAAAGAAAGAAAGAAAGAAAGAAAGAAAGAAAGAAAGAAAGAAAGAAAGAAAGAAAGAAAGAAAGAAAGAAAGAAAGAAAGAAAGAAGAAAAAAAAGAAAAAAAGAAAGAAAGAAGGTAAGAAAGAAGGAAGAAAGACAGAAAGAAAAGAAAGAAAGAAAGAAAGCAGAAAAAAAGAATACAAAGAAATAAAAAAAGTTTCCAATTTCCTTTGCAGCAAATATAATTACAAAGTTTTCTCTTACTCAATGATTACCACAGAAAGCTCATTCTTTTCTATTATCCAGTTATTTTTCTAATCAAAACCCACAAATGATAAGTGCATTTTTCCCATTTTCTGCAAAAAGTCTATACGGTAAGAGGTTTTCAATCAGCCATAAACGTGGCTGTTGTTTTTTCCTCTAATCAAAGAACTTAATTTATCCATCAGGATGAAGTTCCGTCATCTTCACCGACATTCTTCCGTTGTGGATGTTGACAAACCTTTCCACTTTTGAACATATAATAACAGTTGCCATATCTAAAAACAATTTTCCATGATTGTTTTCTACTTGCTTGTTCCTTAATCCCAAACGAAAAATCTCTCTTTTCAATTGTATTTTAGCCTTTCAAATCTTCTGAATTAATGTATGTATTTGTATTTTAAAAAAATTAGTTTATTTTACGTGTCCACCCGGCATGATAAAAATGGCCCTTCATGTTTTTGCCAAGATTCAAAAAGCCTTGATACATTCTAGACAATTTCTCTGATGACAATTACCAATGATACATCATTTTGTAAAAATTCTCTTTAAGGCTAGAAAATAAGGAGAATTTCAATCCTTCCAACCCACATATTTTCCCCTTGGTCCATCTGTATATTATAGCCAGTTTTTTTAGCCCATTTGATCATACATTTTTCATTGGTTCTTCTGTTCATATCTCAGCAAATGTTTATACAGTTTTGCAATAATACATTCATCGTGAGTGCATCATTCTTTTCAAACTCACTTACTTTGCTCAAAATCATATATTTTTTTATCCACTTTAAACTTTTCTATACATTTTACATAAGAAGACCATTGCCAAGTGTATCCTTGTGTTGTCAAACCTTCACTTGACTTCATTTCACAATCTCCTTGAGAGGATTTGAATACATCACAATAAGTTAACCATTAATGTCTACTTAACATTTCTCATCTATAAAACGCTTATAGGGCTGAAAGCCACAAAGGCGTTTTCGGGCAGAATCTCAATTTATATTTATTCCATATTCTAAGAATAGCCTGCCTGACATAATGATTTTTAAAATCTACACTTAGCTAAGGTTTATTGTACCATAAATCCATGCTTTCTTAATCTCGTGACCTTCTAAGATCTAATAACCTATTCCTTAACAACACCCACACCAAACAGCTGGCAGCAAAATACAGTTTCAAATCTGATAAACTCAATCCTTCTCTTACTTTCGCTTATTGTAATATCTTATATTTAACGTGTGATTTTCTCTCTCTCTCTCTCTTGCTATAGAAATGTAGATATATCCTTCTCCCATTGTTTAAGTGGTGCATCAGTTGTCATAACAGGTGTTGTCTGAAACAAAAAAAAACATTCTGGGTAAAACATTCAACTTAATCACAGAAGTTCTACCAAAGAATGACAATTGTAATTTATCCCATTTTGACATGTCTTTTTAAACTTCATTCCACATCTTAACACAGTTATTATTTTGAAATAACCTACAATTCATATTTGTCACTGTTTATGCCCAAATATTTTACCTTCTTCTCAATCTTAAAACCTGCTTGATTCCTCCGTTCTATTTGATCTTGTATTTTCATATTTTATTTTTGTTAACGTGTTTTTCCTCTGTTTATTAATCTTGAAACCTGCTAGGGACTCAAATTCTTTTAATTTACTCATCAAAAAATCCGATCCCCTTTAAACGCTCTCAGTTGTATGACTCTTTTTTTTTAATCCTTATTTCCATGATCCTCTTATTGTGCTGAATATCTCTTATTTAATATTTGGCATACGATATGGCTCCTTCCAGCGGAGTTCTGGAGTGGTAAAAAAAAAATCACACAGAAACCAGGCAAAGTTTCAATCAATCCTTCATGGCCACTACCTTGATTTTTGGACCATACCCTACAGACACCCTGGGGTCATGTATGATTCCTGCCCATTGTGTTCCTGTTGAGAACCATGATTTAACCAACCATAGATGCAGTTCTCCAGACAAATCTGAAGACAAATCTTCAGAGTGTTCTGCAAATCTAACTAGGCAATGTTGTGGTCCCAGATGTGTTTCCTTGGGGCATTGAGAAGGGCTTGTGGGAGACACGATCCCAAACATCTGTAAGGCAGCCACTTGCCTTGAACCAGATCATGTCCAGCATTCATGGACCTCAAAATTCATCAGCAGGTGACCTTGTGCTGATTTTCCATCCTCCCTCTGGAAAAAATAAGCATTCGTTCCACCTAAGGAATGTGCGTGAAATTTCAAGTAATTTCAAACACTGCCATTCTCCATAGAGGGGAACCATCCGACAGCATCTGCTATGCTTGTTGAAGCCATTACAACTTTGGAAAAAAGGAACAACATGCACACACAGGCTCAATAGGGCACCTCCTTTCTTTGTGGGCCATCTTCAAATCTTGCCATCAGCTCTCATTTTAGACATGAAGAGCTCTTCTCGTTTCCCGTGGATTCTCCTGACTTGAATGGCTCGGTGGGTCTCCTTCGCTCCACAATGGCGCTTCCACTGTGCTTGATTGGACAGGATGGTAAATCTGATCCAGATTTGTGTCTCTGGAAATGGGAACATTAACCCTGCAGCTGCTTTCCTGCAGAAAGAATATCATAATTGGCAGGCTACAGAAGCAGAAGAAAATGTTCCATCCAGCTGGGACAATCTATCCATTCAGATGCTTTTCATGAAATGGCTGCAGGATGGGTGAAAGGCCCAGCAAACAGTTGGGTTGCAGAAAGGATGTGCAACTCAGGAATTGCCAAAATGAGATCCATAAGGCTTGGAGGTTGTGGCTGTGCAGGAACTCGTAAAGGAGCAATTCAAGGTGGTGGTGTTGTGTTGATGTTTTCTCAATGGAGCAAAAGGCTGGCAACCAACAGAAAAGCTGAGCTTTGTATGGTGTATAGAACCCTCCTTTCTAACACCAACGGTTAGACTTGCAGGAGATTCAGGACAGAGCAAAGAAAACACCCTTTTTACACAATTTGTTAGAATAGAGCCCCCAAACAGTTCACTGAAGGTTAAATGTTTGCAGTAAGCACAAAATGCTATGTGAGCAGAAGATCATGAGGGGAGCGTGGAGGAGTGACCCAAAAGTTGGAACAGAACTGGAAGTAAAACACATTATGCTATAGATCCAATGTCACTTTATCCCCTAAATAACAAGTATTGGAAGAGTAACAGGTGTAAGTAACACTTCTTCCATCGCTCTAGGCTTGCCAACATTCTGCTGTAGTTGTGTTGCAGAAGAGCAATCTGCCAATTTTAGCGATTAAGACACGTGGACTTGATCCCTGGGTTCCAGTTGGAGAAGGAAGAGATGTCCCCAGACCAAGGAGGGCTGAAAGGAGTAAATACACATCTAAGTTTACGTGTTAAACATTTGGCAGAGAGAAACAGGCTTCTGGGGGAGGAAAAGACACCTGAGTCCATCTCAGCCGATAGGGCTCCAGGGAAGCATCCTTCCTGCTCAAATTAATTGGAACAATTAGAATTATGGAAGAGAAAATGGAGTTGCCTCTCTGGTGTTTTTCACGCAATCCCAATCGTTTGCTCCCTTCCTGAAATTACATCCTGATTTTGCAGCTGCTTGTTGGTCGCAAGCTTTGAGAAGGCTTTCAGGCACAGTAGCTAAGATCAGAAAGGCTACCAGCTTGTTTGGCAGTGTTTGCAGGTATGCCTTTTAAGGCGCCTTGAATTATAAGGACAAAAGGTGGAGCCTCGTTCTCTCTTATCTGTCCAAGAAACTCGTTGAGCTGGAAATAGCTGACAGCCCTTCTGTGTAGGCCAGATCAGGAAACAGATTCTATAAAAAATGCTGATGACTTCAGAACTCAGAATAACAGAGTTGGAGGGACCTTGGAGGTCTTTTAATCCAACTCCCTGCTCAAGCAGGAGACCCTGTACCAGGGGTGTCAAACTCAAGGCCCGGGGTCTGGATCCAGCCCGTGGGCTGCTTAGATCTGGCCTGCGGGGCCGCCCTGGAAACAGCGAAGGACCAGCCCGAAGTGCCTCTGCCAGAGAAAATGGAGCTCGGGAGGGCTGCCCTCCCGAGCTCCATTTTCGCTGGCAGAGGGTTGCAGGAGGCCGTCGCAGCTGAAAACAGAGCTCGGGAGCCCATTTTCACTGGTGGAGCACTCGGGCCATCACAGGCGCCCCCGGCACAAGTGATGTTGAGCTGGCCACGCCCACCCTGGCCACGCCCACCCTGGCCCCACAAGGTCAAATACAATCCTGATACGGCCCTCAATGAAATCGAGTTTGACACCCCTGCTCTATACCATTTCAGACAAATAGCTGTCCAGTCTCTTCTTAAAAGCCTGCAGTGATGGAGCACCCATAACTTTGGGCTAGTCCTTTGCTTTGCCACCTTCACCCCAATTTACGGCAGATGCTCGGCCTGATTTCCACTTGAAGCTACTCTGCTTTCCTTGCCTGCTTAGATTTATGAATTTTCCTGCAAGGCAGGGGGGGTGCCATCCTGCCCCTCCTTCGCTCCCAAGATGCCCAGTAAAGGCCAATCCATCCTGGAGAAGACCTCTGCTTCACAGCCAAAGTAATCTCCTACCACAATTTTTAATGCAGTCAAAAAGTTCTTATCAAATCACCCCGGCTATCTGCTTAGGACTGATTGTTAAGTGAGCTGTCGCAGAACAGAAATATTATTTACAGGATAATGTCATTTAGGGAGAAAAAGAGTGGGCCCAGACCGGGAGGGGGGAGCAGGCAAGAAAGAGCTGAAGATCAGTCTAGCATGCTGATATCTCTGAGCTTCTTCCATTCATCTTGATGACACCCATTCCTGCAGGGTTAAGGGAGGGCTTGCAATGCAGGGTGCAGGACACAGGCTTGGGGGGTAGTTCAGAATTTTGTGAGAAAGGAGCAAAAGATGGAACAGACCCTTGGGAGGGAAACCCAAAAAAGTCTGATCATGGAAAAGCATCTTATGTCCTACGTGTTGTGGTGGAATGTAGTCTGGATTCCCAGAAGGGAGGGGCTGCATTCTGGAGGACCAAGAGACAGTGAAGTTTAGATTGTTTGATTGGGAGGAAGAGAGTGAAGACAGCTGTTCCCTAGCAATTCTGAGTGTATCCTTAATTATAGCAATAGCAGTAGCACTTATATACCACTTCACAGTGCTTTACAGCCCTCTCTAAGCAGTATACAAAGTCAGCATCTTGCCCCCAACAATCTGGGTCCTCATTTTACCGACCTCGGAAGGATGGAAGGCTGAGTTAACCTTAAGCCAGTCAGGATCAAACTCCAGGTTGTGGAAAGAGTTTGCCTGCAATAACTGCATTCTAACCACTGCGCCACCAGGGCTCCTAAACATGCAAAGTGCTTGCTATAGTTTGGCAAGATTCTGTCTGTAGGCGAGGAACAATAAGGGAAACTGCTTAGAAGAAACTCAATGGGTCTCTCTTGGGTTTTAGAGCCTGGCATACATTAAGTGTTCGGAGATGGGAAGATAGGCCATCTTGCATCTATTAGCCGTGCTCACTGGAAGGATCCTTCACCCAGAGAGGCGCTGCATCTTGAACCCCAGGCAAAGCTGCCATGGAAGGCCATCTCTGTCCCTTCTTCACAGCCGCAGTGCAGAGGGATCAGACAGGGTGGTGCTTCTGGACCTAAGCATCCATCAAACCAAGCTGCTAAATCAGATTATTGGGAAAGCTGGACAAATCCCAGTGTTGTGGGCTAATTATAAATAGAGTGATATTTACAGTCCAGGAAAAAACCTGACAGGATTGCCAAAGTTGCCCCTTCAGTTCAAGGCATCGGACCTTGAACGCTGATTAGCATGACCAGCTACAGAGGACTAGGGGAGCTATCGCCCCAAACATCTGGAAGGCATTAGCTCTCCCTAATCTGGGGCCAGAACCATCAGGTGCCGTATATCTTCAAGCATGAACATTTGAAGGTTGCGCAAAACTCGTTCTTTCAACCCTGCAGGAAATGTCACCCTGGCTCTTATTAAAAGGGAGCGTAAGATGTCGGGATTGGAACCAGAATCCAGCATCAAGATCGGACTTAAGTACGATAAATAAAACGGATGCAGAGAGGAACTAATCAGTTGTTAAATGAGTCACACGGTTGTTAAACGAATCTGGCTTCCCCGTTGACTTGGCTTATCAGAAGGTTGCAAAAGGGGATCACATGACCCCGGGACACTGCGACCGTCATAAATATGAACCAGTTGCCGAGCATATGGGGCTGCGGCAATGGTCGTAACTGTGAAAAACGGTCATAGCTCAGTCACTTTTTTTCAGTGCCGTTGTATCTTCGAACGGTCACTAAACAAACTGTTGGAAGTCGAGAACTGCCTGTACTTGATTAAGATTGTTCTCCTTTGTCAGCAAGCTTCCAGAATCTGGGTTTCACTCAAGGCAGCCGTTTTCTGCTTTTTTCTTTTCTTTTAACATTATCTGACGTTGGACAAAGAGCAACGTGTTTCTTCTTGATCCTTTCCTTCGTCCTCCTCTTCAGACCATCCTGGATATCGTTAGGTAGCTTATTTATTTATTTATTTATTTTTATTTTATTTGTTTGTCAAACATGTACAAGACAGCAGGTATAGTATAAACATAAACATAATCAAAGTGAATACAGATAGATGAGGACAATAGGACAGTAGGACAGGGATGGTAGGCACGCTGGTGCGCTTATGCACGCCCTTCTCACAGCTTCCCCTTCTCCTCTTCTCCTTCCCACCGAGCCCCTTCCCCGTCATTTGCAGGTGATCCGATCGTTTCGTCCTCTTTCTCCCACTCCCTTCTTCTGCCTTTCCACTGCCCCCTCCCCTCCCCTCCCTCCCCTCCCAATTATCTTTCTCTTTCATCACCACTGGAGCTAGAAGTACAAAGTACCAATTAGCTGGTTTTCAACTTTAATTAGCTTGGAAGGTAGCGCAAATTAAATCCTTTCATCATGTGTTTCGAAATCCAGTTCCCAGCAAACTCAGTCTTGGCCCCCAGCATAGTCTGACTTTCCAGTGGAGGGTGGGGTTGGGGGGAGCACTTTGGCAACCTTGGGTCAATGCTACCCTTTTCCATTACCAAGCTGGGAAGCTGCCCATAATCAGCCCCACAGATAGCAGAGAGCAAAGAGTTCTTAGATTCCCTCCCTCCTTCCTTTTACATATTTGTGCTGCTTCTATTACCGAGAATGAACCGATTAACTTTTTCAAGTGCTAATACTGTATAAAACCTTAAGGTCTGAGAAGGTTGAGAGAGAGGCAGAAAGCTACTCTCTGCAAAGCTTTCTGGCTGCATCCCCCTTTTCTTATTTAAATCTCAACAGCAGCCAAAAGCAGAATATGGTTTTTTGCCCCCTAAATAAAGAGGTTCCTGGAATAAAGCAAGTGCTAAATTTCAGCTCCAAATCTTAAGGTTTTGATTCTGGAGCTATATTTATTTATCAACTCCACTTAGGAAGAAATACAATAGCTTGTCTTTCTGCCCTGGCCTCTCAAGGGAATATGAAATGATTAAAACAATTGCATCCAATAAAAAAAATACAATAACACAGCCGCCGAATGTAAGGAAAGCACAGGCAACAGAAAACAAACCAGCAGGGAAGGGAGCTATCATCTCCGCAAAATGAAACTCTGGTTTGATGTTGATCATGTTGATGATGCCACGATTATGGCATCAGATTATTTGCTTTGGAACCAGGGTTCAAAATTTGATTGCACCATCAGACTCCTTGGATGATTGAGTTTTTCCCAGGCTTGCCTTCCTCTGGGAGTTTTTGGGGTGATTACATGAGAAATGGGAGAAGCGTGTGTTCCAATATCTAAGGGACTGCCACAAAGAAGTCCCTGTGGGCATGGCTTGGTGGACGTGGCTTGGTGGGGGGAGTCATGTGACTGAGTGGGCATGGCCAACTTGTCGTCACTCACGGCAAGGTGGGGCGGCACCACTCCACCAAGCCATGCCCACAGAACCGACAGAAAAGTTTGGCCAAGTCTTCTAGCGTTCAACCTGGCTGCTTCTCACCTCCTTCTCATGTTTGCTCTGTGTGTATGAGCCCGAGAAGGAGGAGAGAAGGAGTGAGTGGGAGGGGAGGGGTGGGAGGGGAGGGGCCAGTCAGTGGTGCGATTTACCGGTTCTCCGAACTGCACATAATCGCCGCCACCGGTTCTATAGAACCTGTCTAAACCTGCTGAATTTCACCCCTGGTCTAAGGCATCCTGCTTGAGCAGGAGGTTGGACTAGAAGACCTCTAAGTTCCCTTCCAACTCTGTTATTCTGTTATGTGTGCCATCTCAGCATCTTGAAAGGAAGGAATGCTCTACGGTTATTTTGGTAGCAAAACGGTGAGATAAATCCAAGGAGGAAAATGTGAGCCAATTCTATCCCGTAAAAGCGAAATGGGTTGCCTATCACTCGAACAGCTGATAGATCAGGTCCCTAGAATTTAATTTAATTTATTTGTCAAGCATATATGATTACAAATATACCTGCAAATATTACAAATATGATACCTGCAGGATCCCACTAAACTTTGATTATTACAAGTCTTCCTTGAACCTGTTTTTTAGGGTCCACCTGCACCATACCAGACCTCCTTCTGGCTGGTAGGAGAATGAGTGATGCAACTCTTCAGCCCCTTTTCTCCTCCAACCCACCCCCCCCTCCCATCTGCTGCAGCCGAGAAGGCTGTGTCATTCCATGATGGAGACCTGGATGGCCCCCATCCATCACCAGGCAGGCAGCTCTATTTTGTTGGGAAGACAAAAGAGTCTTGCAGGGCCAGAAATATAAAACAAGTCTGAAAATACAGCAAGGATGACAGTCCGGCGAGATGAAGATGTACAGGTGGCGGGATCAGGGAGGAAAGGATTGAGGAGCAGTGTGTGACTGGTGTACAAAACTCTTGAGATCTCGGAGGGAAATGTCAACATCTTAAACAGCCAAACAAACAACCAGAGAAGGATGTCTATGGAGATTCTCCGTCGTCCAGGTCATGGTTGTCCCAAAGGTGCTTTTTCAAAAGCAACTGGACTTCTTTCTTCTTCTTTTTCTTGATGACATTTCGCTTCTCATCCAAGAAGCTTCTTCTGTTCCTCAGAACTAAAGAAGCTTCTTGGATGAGAAGTGAAGCGTCTTCAAGAAAAAAAAAACAAAGTAACTCCAGTTGCCTTTTGAAAAAGTACCTTTGGGACAACCAAAGAAGGAGGTTTTCTGACTCAACTGATGGTCCTTGGACAATCCTTGGGCAGCATCAGGCAAGAAAAACAGGAAGAGCCACTATTGCAAAGAAGGAGAGAAAAAGATGCTATTGGCAGAGGGCAAATCTCCATTCATCCAGGGTGGGTAAAAATACTCAGCACTGAGCTTTTGAACCTTGAAATGAAATTGTGTAGAAGGCTTCTGGATTCCCCAGGGGAATCAACCAGAATCCATGTGCCAAGCAGGGAATGAGACAAGAAAATTTGGGTGGAGACACACCTGTCTCTGCTTTTCCTTGTTCTGGCATCCTTTCCTCTCTTTCCTAAACAGCAGGCCTGCAGGTGGGATAGAAAACTCTTCCCAGACCTTAGATAATTCTTCTTGAACGGTCTTTCTGCAGAGAGGTTTTCAGAATTAGATTCAGTCCCATGAAATGATCCTATGGGTCTTAGAAAGATCTAGACCCACAGCCAGCCAGGATTAGACCACTGGAATCCGCATGTTACTAATTCAGAGAGATTTATCTCCTATCTGGATATGTTATCATGAAGTTTGGCATGCATATCTTCCACAATCAAAGGACAATCTGTTCTTAAACGGCCTATCAAAAACCAAAATTGGTATGATAATAGCTTCATATGCAGAGTTAGATGAACAATATTTCTCCTTCCTTCCTTCCTTCCTTCCTTCCTTCCTTCCTTCGTTTTGCTGCATTAAAAGAAATAATTTGGAGAAAAGAACTCACAGATGTAAATCCAGAACATCATTTCACATGACATTTTTACTTTTGGTTGTAAGTAGTGAGTAATGAAGTATCTTAGATTCAGGGAGGGTGAATCTTCCTTCCTTCCTTCTCTTTCATTCTTTGGATCCCACCATCTAGACCTGTTTTTTCTCCATTGTTTTTATTTTTTTTGCTAAGAGACGGATTGTTTTCTGATGTTAAGTTTCATAGCATTATATGACAGCTAAACACAGGCTGACCAGGAATTCCTTCCTTCCTTCCTTCCTTCCTCTACTGTCTTCCTTCCTTTCTTCCCCCACTGCCTTCCTTCTTCTATCTCTCCTTCCTTCCCTCCCTCCCTCCCTTAGTAGATTGCAACACTTACATCAATGAAAAGTTAAAGCTACATTGTTCTACTCCTCTTAGCACCTGTAGAATATTTAAAAGGAGAAGATAAGCAATGAAATTATGTGATTAAAAGAAGCATACTTATTTCTATTAACTACAATAATTCATTTCTTCTTTGGTGTTACAGATAAGCCGTTGCCGCAGGGAAGTCTAGGAGGCATTTTG
The DNA here is from genome assembly GCA_003457575.1 of Thermophis baileyi. Taxonomy (NCBI): domain Eukaryota; kingdom Metazoa; phylum Chordata; class Lepidosauria; order Squamata; family Dipsadidae; genus Thermophis; species Thermophis baileyi. Next base: position 908,855 of record QLTV01003119.1, read on the forward strand.
GGAATCCTGGGTGTGGTGATTGCTGCTCTTTTCATTATTGGTGGGGCTGTTACCGTCTTCATCTTCTACAAAAGACAGCAGACGAATCGGTCAGACACTGAAAATGACCTGTGAGTACCACCATCTCCATGTAACATCTATTTCGGTGATCATTCTTTAAGATTATATGAGTTGATAGGTAACAGTAGTTAAATATACTTTTGTATGGGAATTCATGGGATTGAAGGACTGTTTGGCATTCAAGATGTATTGAACAGGAACAATTCAGGAACTGCAGCAATTCTGGAATGATTTGAACGAGATACATCAGAACATACAGGAGTGCCAGCATCATCTCTGAGTACTCTTTAAAGCAGCCGCTTCATTTTTTTTCAGATTGCATGCAGTTATCCTCTAAAATTTAATGTGTTCCTGGGGAAAAGATGCGGCTGTTTTTAAAAGTTGCATATAGGAACCATATTCAAAATCCTATATGTTCTGAAACACTTTGGGGGGAATAGTTATGCTGATTGGAAGAGAGTTGTCCATGGTGCTGAAGATCCAACTTGATGCACACAGTCCACAATGCTTCTTCATACAGGAGGATGTAAACTGCTAATGTTATCTCTTGCTAGGGAGATGCATACGAGCTTACATCTCCACCTGCTTTCTCTCTTCAGAGACTTGTTAGCAAACTGGAGAGCTGAACTTCCTTGTTCTCTCTCTCTCTCTCTCTCTCTCTCTCTCTCTCTCTCTCTCTCTCTCTCTCTCTCTCTCTTTCATGCATTACTTTTATGTCCATTTCTACCAGAATTGCATAGCTCCTTCTGAGCCATTTTCACTATAATGTCTTCAGACATAACCATTCATTAAAAAAAAAAATGGGGAGATTTTTTTTTCCCCATTTTGAAAAAAAATTACTAGGTTAGGAATGAAAAGTCAAGCAATCAAACTGAAATTCCATTTCCTGGTTCATTTCCTGTTGGCCATACATAATGGTTCAAACTGTGATTTGTGCGCTGGGTAAGTGCGCAAACGTTTTTGTTCAAAATTAACTTGGGCAAAAGATATTTTGACTTGAAGCCAGGATTCCATCTGCTGTCGCAGTTCATGGAATGGAGGGGGTGAGGTGGGACCTCAACCTTCTTATGCAAGAGCCTGTGAAATTTTGGCAATATATGGAGAACTTGAACTAAGTTGCTGAAATCTCACCAGATTTTATAGTCTTGTAAGACTGAAATGCTATTGAATGTGGAGTTAGCCAGAGCCTCTCTTGGACATCAAAGTTAGTTCATTGGAATGGTTTGAGTCTTGTCAACCAGCAAATTCAAGGTGTTGATTATGTCAAGATGATAATTTAAGAGCTGATCAGCTGATGCAATGAGGGGAATGAGTCAGCAGTGTCTTTGGCTGTTATCCCTTTAAGAGCCTGTGTAATAAGAGGAGGCCCTGCTGGCGTGTTGAGTTTCTCCTCTGCTGTAATTGCTGTTTGTTTAGATACTGTTTGTAGCACATGTATGTATAGTATTCCTATATTCCTATTGTAGATAGCACTAGCACTTAGCACTTAGACTTATATACCGCTTCATAGTGCTTTACAGCCCTCTCTAAGCGGTTCACAGAGTCAACATATTGCCCCCAACAATCTGGGTCCTCATTTTACCCACCTCAGAAGGATGGAAGGCTGAGTCAACCTTGAAATAAAAAAACAACTATTTGATACAAACCACTGTTGGCTGTACTTGATCCTGGACTGATACGTGTGATAGACCTGTGCACGCTCTGACGGATTATGACTTCTAAAGCTCTTTATGGCATGAGTCCAGGCTATCTGAGGAACTGTATCACCCCAATGGGACTGGTCTGCCCCACTTGCTCCAGCAGAAGGGGTATGCTGAGGACCCTGTTGGCCAAAGTACTTCATAACGTCTCCTGTGGTCCAGGGGAAGAGCCTCTTCTGCTGTGACCCCTGACCTCTCTAACAGGGTGCCCCTCAAGGTGAGATCTTCCCCTCACCCTCTTGGCCTTCTGGGAGGCCCTCAAAATCTGGCTATGCCAATTGGTCTGGGATCCCTATGGGGGCATCCCATTTTGGAAGTAGGAAGTAGATTAGGAGAAGATCTCACTTCTAACTCATATATGCATCGAACCCTTCTCTAGTTTTTGTTTAACATTGTTGTAATTCTTAATATTGGATGTTTTAATGTTCTCATTGTTTTTTACAATGTTTTTATGTTGTTATAAGCTGCCCAGAGTCTCTTCACAACAAGAGTCCTGTAAATTTAATAAATAAGTGAATAAATAAAAATAAAGTACTGTCTCTCCAACTGGCCATTTTCCTTCCTACAGGATAGACCTCCCCTCTTCCCAGAAACCTGCTTCTCTGCCCCTCAACCAGAATCAAGAAGTGAAAAGCCAACTGACTGCAGAGAATATCCAGGTATCTTTGGCCATTCGTAGGACTTCCCACCAATTTATTGATTCTATCCTACCCACCCTATATAGGGAATATTTGGATTGGGTATCCAAACATTTATTTCCCAGCATTGCTTCTTGAACTCAGTCCACTAGCCATTTCTAGAATGAGTCTCCACATCTGGATATCAACCATGTGGTTGATTACATGGTTAGGATGCTGGGTTGGAGGTTAGCAAGCCCACGTTTGAGACCCAAGTGCTGGCCTGGGGAAGGGTTGAGCTCCTGTCCTTGACTCAACTCCTACCAGGGACGTGAAAGGAGCCCCCAACTGGGCATCCCTAGGGTAACGGTGATGTCACCGGCTAATCCTTTCAACCCAGAAGCACCTCAGTGCTTCTGACACAAGTGCAAAAATCTGGATATCAATCTAGTTTCAGAGGCCACCCCGAATAAAGGAATTACAAGAATGAAATGCTTTTCTCATTATTTCATAGTGGCTTCATCTAAGTATACAAGAAGAGATAGGAGGTAGTAAGATGGACATTTGAAATGAACAGCCTCCATTTCCCCCATTATTTACTCCTCAGCCTCACCATTATTTCTATGACTTAATGGATTTATGGGAAGGTTTCCTGATACCAAGTTGGGTTATTTGTCTCTTTAAATCAATACTAACTTCTCTGGTTAGCCGCAGTTCTCCTCTTTTTAATTACAAAGAACTGAATTGGGGCTTCCTGCATGCAAAACATGGGTTCAAGCATGGAACTTTATCTGATCCTAATTCCTGGAACAATTTTCTCATGTTCCATAAAGATGAGTCCAGAAATAGCTTTCTTATCTCACAACTGATCATCTGGGGTCCCTAAAGTTCTCAGACTTTCCTATTAAGGATAGGGGGTAACTATTGTGGTAGCTAAATCTCTATTGAGATTCCTAAAGGGAATGACTGATTATGTTACCTAGTTTGGTAATGAAATGTCTGCAAGGAAACAACCAAGCTCAGAAAGCACCAGGGACCCCATAGTTGTTGCCCTCCTCCTCCTCCTCTCTCTGCAAACCCCACTCCCTTCTAGCACTGATGATGTTACCTAGTTTGGTAATGAAACGTCTGCAAGGAAACAACCAAGCTCAGAAAGCACCAGGGACCCCATAGTCATCGCCCTCCTCCTCCTCCTCCTCCTCCTCCTCCTCCTCCCCCCCTCCCCCCCCCCCCCCCCCCCCCCGCACCCAGCAGAGCTCAATAGGACGAGGCTTCAAAACTCTGCTTAAGACTCCCAGCAGCCCCTGTGCTCTTCCTTGGCCTAGAAAAACCCTTTCTGGCTGCATTTCCTCAACTGTTCCCCCCCTCCTCCCTGCAAACCCCACTCCCTTCTAGCACTGATGATATTACCTAGTTTATGAAACGTCTGCAAGAAAACATCCAAGCTCAGACAGCACCAAGAACTCCACAGTTCAACCTAAGCTCCAAATATTCTCATCTTATCAGTAAATGCAATGACCGAATTCCCCTTGAGAAATATAGTGTGATGGTCTCTCCATCAAATCCATCTTGGAGAATAGTTTTGCACTTGGGCTAGGACTGCTCTTCTTGAACCTTCCCTACTGCCTCAACTGCAGGTTGTGCACCTGGATAACATGAAGGAACAAGAGGAAGAGGTCCAGAAGACATCGTCCCAGCCACCCTATTATGACATGGCAGCTACTGAGTCTACTCCCAACACTGACAAATTGGTAAGGACAGGTTTAGTCTTGATGTCCATCCACGTCAGTCTTCATTCTAGGCCATTAGCTTGAAACTAGGCAGGAATCTATATCCAGGTAAGCAATCGCCACAGGACAAGGTGAATAAAAAGTGGGTAACTTCAAGTAAGAACAAATCAGAACAGGGACGGGTGTAGTTTGGTTCTGGGCCTCTAAATCGAGATCGGTCTGTTCCTCCAAAGACTTTGTATTCCATCCAGAATCCCTCAGTGCATCTGAATGTCTGATCAGCCCTTTGTGGATTTGAGGAGGGGGAAAAAAAACGCCACGTGTACAAGAGCTTTGCAGATAATCTTCTATGAACATCTGAAAGAGCTTCAGAAACTTCAGCTGCACTCTTTTGATGATTCCCCAAAGTGATTCTGGGCTTCCAGTTGGGTTGAGACCGAAAGTTTCGATTGGTATGCATCTGGGCTGCAGGCAAGAAGGTGACGTTGAGGCAGGAACAGAAGCAGGGGGCTTGGCATGTAAGTCAGCAAAAGCTACGTTGAGTCTAGAGACCGAGATGTGAGGTCCTTCCTGAAGGCAAGGATGAATATAGAAGAGGCAGGTTGAGAAAAAAGTGTTTCTTACCCCAAGACTAGCTTGGTGGGCTACACTACAACATCAACTTTGTCTGTTCCAAACCGGACATTTGCCTTGGTCATCTTTCCCAGGTCATTCTGGAAAAGAAGAGGTAGCCACAATTGTTAATTAGTCTTTCCCCAACAACCAGGTGCCTTTTAGACACCAGGGGGAGTACCTATTTCGGAGAGGCTGCCCTGGATCAAATAACTCCGGGGTGGAATGAGGTTTGTGTTCTGTCTGCATGTGTGAATAACACACAGTTCTGCAACAGCTGATCATGAAACTAGGCTTTTGCAACCACCCGTGAGAATGGGTCTAGTGATTGAGGCACCAGGCTGGAAAACGGGAGATTGTGAGTTCTAGTTCTACCTTAAGCAGGAAAGCCAGGTGGGTGATTTTGAGGCAATCACTAGGAGACAGTGAGTTCTAGTTTTGTCTTAGGCATGAAAGCCAGCTGAGTGGTTTTGGGTCAATCACCAGGAGACTGTGAGTTCTAGTTCTGTCTTAGGCATGAAAGCTGGCTTGGTGGTTTTGGGTCATTTACCAGGAGACTGTGAACTCTAGTCCCGCCTTAGGCATGAAAGCCAGCTGGGTGACTTTGGGCCAATCACCAGGAGACAATGAGTTCTAGTCCCACCTTAGGCATGAAAGCTGCTGGCTGAGTTTGGGCCAATCACCAGGAGACTGTGAATTCTAGTCCCACCTTAGGCATGAAAGCCAGCTAGGTGACTTTGGGCCAGTCCCTCTCTCCCAGCCCCACACACCTTACATGGTTATTGTAGTGAGGAAAATAAAAGGAGAAAGGAGTATTAGGCATATTCGTCACCTTGGGTTATTTATTAAAAAAAAAAAGTAAAGGCAGGTTTTTAAAAATTTAATAAATAATAATTGTCTGCCCTGCATTGGAGTCTGGTCAACCAAGTCAAGACAGGAGTCACAAGTGTGTCATCAAATTCTCTATATGCGTCACATACGTGGGCAGGATTTGATCAGCCTAGTGTGGCTTTATCTTGATTTTTTTTTCTCTCTCTCTCCCCCCCCTCTGCAGATCTCTCCCCCCCACCCCACTGAGGCTGTTCCCCACTTCCAAGAAAACTGAAATTAAGTCTTCGCTAACTTCCCTTCTCTCTCCCCTTCTTATGCTCTGCACACTCTGGATCTCTTTGCATGAGAATCCTCAGGAAGAGCAGTTCTACCTCTGCGCATCCTTGGCGTAAACCTTCTTTCCCTCCCCAAGTAGGTGTAGGCTGAAGAATGGAGGCCTGAGCAACAATAAAAGCCCAGCCCTCCTTCCTCTGCATTGCTGCCATGTGATTTTGAGGGTCGGATACGCCGTCTTCCTCTCCTCTGCATTTACGTCGGAGAGTTTGTACGGTTCACACAGCTTGTGTGCGCAGGCCACCGTCCCAACGAGGGTTCTGCAGAAGGAATCAGCATTGGGTTCCCCAAGAGAGTGTGGCATTTAGGCTTCTGTAATCCTCTCCTTTCCCACGCCCCCTCCCCCCTCTTCCAGTGTAATTCAAAAACACCCACCTGCCCACCACCACCACCACCACCACCACCACGTCCTCGTTCCCCAGTGGTGACATTTCCATAAGCTGCCAGCATTTTCAGTCTTGAAAATGTAATGCAGATAACTCGAGAGGTACTGATTTAAATCAGCTGCACTGCAAGATAGGATAGCAATGTAGGGTTTTTTTTTTTTAATAAAAATAATTAAAAAATAAGAATTGCAGACAAGCTCCAGAAAGATATGCATTCTTGCAATAAAAGAGAAAGGGGAAAGGGAAATGTTTTACATGCTCTTCTTTGCAAGAACACGATTCATTTTTCTCCCTTGGATGAAAAAAAATATATAGGGAATTCAGGGTGGACTTTCCCGTGGGTTGTTGTTGCTGTTTTTTCCCCCGTTTTGTTTTGTTTTTTGTTTTGTCTCTTTCTTCATGCATTTATTCTTCCCCACCTCAACTGAGTATGGGTTGTGATGTCCAATGGTTGGATGGCTTAAAGGTTGCTTTGGAGACTAATGGGTTTGTTAACAACCATTAGCCACGATATTGAAGCAAAGTCTCTATATTCAGAGATAATAAACCACTAATGGGAAATATGAAGGATATTTATTTATTTGTGGCATGTAGCCTAACAAAGAGAAGGCTTAAGGGTGACGTGATAGCATCTTCCAATATTTGAAGGGCCATCACAAGGAAGAGAGGGTTGATTTAAAACATAGAATAATAGAGTTGGAAGAGACCTTGGAGGTCTTCTAGTCCAACCCCCTGCTCGAGCAGGAGACCCTATATCATTTCCGACAAATAGTTGTCCAGTCTCTCTTTGAAAGCCTTCAGTGATGGAGCACCCACAACTTCTGAAGGCAAGTTATTCCATTGGTTAATTGGTTATTTTATTCTACCAGAGTTGTGGGTGCTCCCTCACTGGCAGCTTTCAAAAAAAGATTGGCCAACCAATTGTCCAAGATGGAATAAGGACTCCTGCTTTGGGTAGGGGGTTAGACTAGAAGACCTCCAAGGTCCCTTCCAGCCTTATGATTCTATGTTCTAAACAATGTTTCTCCCCTTGTGGATGCTCCATCACTGGAGTTTTTAAGAAGAGAGAGATTGGACAGCCATTTTTCCAGCATGAGCTTGACGTCTTTGCTCTTCTCAGTTACCCAGACCTTTACCTGATGAATTTCTACCTTGCCTTTGATCTAGCAAAGCATATGGTCAAACTGGGCCCATCCGTATCCAGTGCTGGAACTCTAGGTGGGGAAAAGAAATTCTCATTACTTTTCTGCCAGTCAGGCATTAGGACAAAAATTTTATATATGGTGACACAGTTTCAGCTGAATCGCATGTCATTCCTTTGCTCATCAAGCCATGGAAGAAAAGCACTCAGCTTTGGCATGTAACAGGGAATCAGGTCTCGGATACAGGACTTGGAGGCAGGCAATTACTGGCCAAATCAGTCCACCTCACAACGGGCTTCAAAGTGCTTGTTCTGAAGCCACAAAATCTCTTTGAATGGCTTCCCCGCAGCTGGGCAGTTGCTGCAAACCATTTGAAAGGGAGGGAGGCTTCTGTACTGGAGCTCCTTCAAAATAATCTCTGCCAGCCAAAAGATTTGGAAGGACCCAGTGGTTAAAAGGGATGCACGCAGAAGGTTTAATCAAAATAAGAAGGAGGGTGTGTGTGTGTGTGTGTGTGTGTGTGTGTGTGTGTGCGCGCACATACTATATATATAGATATAGATATATAGATATAGCGTGTAGCTTCGCTGATGTCACCCGGACCTATTTTTCATGGGAAAGTTGGAGAAAAGGAAGTTTTATGTGGGGGCATGCAAACTAAAGTTCCTTTTCCTGGTCTCTACGAAACATCTGGTTTGCTGAAAGACAGCCGTGAAAAGTCTCTTTCTTCGTTCATCCTGATCTCAGAAAATGCTGTATTTGCAGTTTTATACTCTTTCCTAATTTGGGGGCTGCGATGGCTCAGCAGTTAAAGACACTGAACTTGTCAGATGGAAAGCTGACAGTCCAGGTTCGAGACCTGAGCACCACACGATGGGGTGAGCTCCCGTTCCTAGCTCCAGCTCCAGTCCACCTAGCAGTTCGAAAGCATGCAGATGTGAGTAGCTAAATAGGTACCACTTTGATACCACTTTTCTGTGCCTTTGGCGTATAGCCATGCTATCCACATGACCACGGAAATGTCTTCGGACAACTCTGGCTCCTCTCAGCTAAGAAACGGAGATAAGCACTGTGCCCTAAAGTCAGACATGACTGGACAGGGAAACCTTTACCTTACTCTTTCCTAACTGGGTGTTTTCTGGATAGCCTGGGTTTGAAATCTCCCGAGTTCCTTCTTTCATGCTCTCTTGCTACGATTTCCTCCTTGATTTTGTCACAGGTATGGATCGATCAAGCTTTAGTGTTTCCCTCTTGGATGACTTGGGAATAAGCAAGCCAGCTGAGAAAACATTTGGCTGCCGAACATCAGATGAATGTTTCCCGATAGACAGAAAAGCAGACAAAAACAGCATCCTAAAGATTGCAAAGCCATTTGTACATGAGAAGGAATCTGACTCATTAATTGTGCTTCTCAGAGATTCAAATCCTCAGAGCAATGTTTCTTTTGAGCTTGTTTTGATCTTTTTCTCACTGTCGTTCTTCATTTCCCTTTCTGTCTTGATTCCCCCATTTGACTGTCTTCTTCTCCTGTCTTCCTTTCCTCCTTCTCTTGGCATGATCCCCTGGTGTGGCTATGTCTTTCCACCTCCACATCTCTTCACACTTCTCCCCACTTCCTATCCTTCTTCCTTCCTTCCTGTCCATCCATCCTGCTTTTCCATCTTCAGACAACGGGCAACAACAAGGATTCCAACGTCCAATACGCAGAGCTGGACACTTCCGTTCTCACAACGTCATCACCTAGTCACAGAACCTCCGTTCCTGCTGGTGGGGATCTGGTTGAGTACGCAACCATCCAGGCTAACGTATGTTAGCGCGCCACACTGTCAGCCTTTCTCCCTTCAGATGCTGTCCTCAAGGTATGTACGACAACTCCTCCCTTCCCCACAGCGCAACGTTGGGTGATGTTCTTCTTGTCTCTGAGATGTCTCCTCCATCCTTCCCTTCTTTTTCTTGCCAGAGATGTGGATGGTCCTAGTAATTGGATAGTTCCAAATTCCCTTTGAATTGTCAGTACAAAGCAAGCAAGAGCAGACCATAGATTCATTTTCTGCTTTATGCAGGGAGTAACTTGCCTTCATTTGTGCCATGGAGAAGAAGAGAAACAAGGAGGACAGGAGAGTTTCTTCGGAGATTAAAGTTAGTGGGGAAGAAGAGGCCACAAAATAAACATGAGCTCAGTAGCGTCTTCAAGATAAGCCAGTGTTGGTGAGATAATGCTTATGACCTGATAAAGTTGGTTAGCTTAGAATCGGGATGGCGAACCTATGGCACGCGTGCCACAGGTGGCACGCAGGGCACGCTCTGTGGGCACGCGAGCCGTCGCCCCAATTCAGCTCCGCTACGCATGCATGCGCGCATCCCACCGGCCAGCTGGTCTTCGGGTCACTGCTGTGCATGCGCAGGGAGGCAGGGCGCATGCGGGGGGCCTGTGCACGCATGCGTGGGGGGTGGGGCCCATGGGGGGGCTGTGTGCATGTGCAGGGGGTGGGGCGCATGCAGGGGCCCATGCACGCATTGCATTTTGGGGGGTTTGGGGTGGTTTGGGCATTCAGTCCGGAAAAGTTTAGCCATCACTGGCTTAGAAGATGCTACCAGACTTCATACAGTATCTGTTTCTTCTCCCCACAAGAAAAGGTGCGGTGGATTGGTACTTTCAGAAGGTGTGGATGAAGAAGAGAAGGAGCAATATGGCTCATCTCTGAAACTGCTCTGGCTCCTCCAAATTAAGATGATGGCTTCTTAAGTCAAAAGGTTGAACTTGATGTCAGAGTGATTACAAGAAGGGATGGACCACTGAATTCCCCATTCACCTCTAGCAGCATTAGAGCTACAACAGAACGGCTATTGTTGTGTTAATTATGATGCAATCATGGTCTGATTTACCTATAACGATAGGGTTCAAACATCTTATTAAAGTATGAGTGCACAATCCTTTGGTGACCAAAGTCAACCCTTAACATTTTGGGAGTGAAGTCCACAAGTTGATGGGCCACATCAGACTCATCATTATTATTAGATTTTTATGTTCCCTTTTATACGTTTTGGCTAACTCCAGGTGGCAAATATACCTAATTCTCCAGTCTCCTCTTTTCCTCACAACAGCAACTCTGTGAGGTGGATTGGACTAAGAGAGAAGGACTAGCCCAAAGTCATCCAGTTGTCTTTCATGCTTAAGAGAAACCTAGAAGTCCACCTTTCCTGGTTTCCAAGCCAAACTCCTTAACCACTGCCCCAAACTGGGTCTCATATGATCACGGTTGAGATTTGGGGGAAAGTATGGAGACTTTAAAGGCAGCAACTCCACCAATGTGTACAATATTTTAGGGTTCACCCCACACCTTCCCATTTTATAAATTTAAAGTGCAAGTCACCCAACCCTGCAAGAAACCAATAATGCAGAGATCTTCAAACTTGGCAACTTTAAGACTTGTGGACTTCAACTCCCAGAATTCTCCAGCCAGCTGGCTGGAGAATTCTGGGAGTTGAAGTCCACAAGTCTTAAAGTTGCCAAGTTTGGGGACCCCTGCAATAATGGGTTTTGTGGGGTTTAGGACAACTTATTGTGTGGCGCACATATTTTGTGGACCCAGCCAGTGTTGTTGTGAAGCTTTGCATGATGTGTCAATCAGACAACAGAGGGATTCATACATTTGCTAGTCCAAATTATAATGAGCCACTTTAAGATGCTGCAAAGAACAAGAGTTTTGCCAATCCCAAGGGCGCTCTAGACAATATTTTGTGTATTCTGATGGAAAGCCAACTTTATCCTGCTACATCTAGGGAAAGAGAAAATTATTGGTGGGATACCTTATCTGAAAGGGGGACGCGGTGGCTAAGATGCTGAGCTTGTCGATCAGAAAGGCCGGCAGTTCGGCAGCTCAAATCCCTAGCGCCGTGTAACCGAGTGAGCTCCCGGTTACTTGTCCCAGCTTCTGCCAACCTAGCAGTTCGAAAGCATGTAAAAAATGCAAGTAGAAAAAATAGGGACCACCTTTGGTGGGAAGGTAACAGCGTTCCGTGCGCCTTCGGCATTTAGTCATGCCGGCCACATGACCATGGAGAACGTCTTCGGACAGCGCTGGCTCTTCGGCTTTGAAACGGAGATGAGCACCGCCCCCTAGAGTCGGGAACGACTAGCACGCATGTGCGAGGGGAACCTTTACCTTTACCTTTACCTTATCTTATCAGTCCATGATTAAAAGCATAGGAATATTGTAGGGGGTTTGCAGAGAAGGACCCAGAATGAGATACAGTCTGATAGCAGATTAATATAAACCTGTAAACATTCTTCAGCAAATTAGATAAAATCACAGATTAGGAGTAAGGCTTGTTGTTTTTTTCTTGGTCATGATAGCTGAAACTCCTAACCGCCCACCTGAAGAATACCACCAAAAAGGCAAAGTGAATTTTGGGAAAAAAAAATTACACACATTTTGAAAAGAGAGTAATTATAAATATTACTGAATATTTATTGCTAAGGCTAGGAAAGCAAATTATTTAATGCAGGGCTCTCCAACCATGGCAACTTTAAGACTTGTGGACTTTAACTCCCAGAATTCTGGAAGTTGAAGTCCACCAGTCTTAAAGTTGCCACGGTTGGAGAGCCCTGATTTAGTGGGAGGACAAAACCATATCGTGAAGCCCGAAAGCAGTGGTAGAAAAGGATTGGGATCCCTGATCTAGTTTCTCTGGCTTTCTCTCTGATCAGAAGAGATTTGGAGAAAGAGCATAACGTCTTGCTTCTGAGTTATTGCATCCCCCACATTTTATAGCTCCCATCCAGGAAGGAACGAGGAGGGAACTGCCTTTCTGCTTCGACATGACTTGGAGACCTAGATAGTTTGATTCTTCTTGCAGTGTTAGCAGGACATCAAGCTCTGAATGAGGACATCTCAGGGACTTAGAGAGGCTTTGATGTTCTCCTGAGCAGTGAGGTTGCATAGCTCATTTTAAACCTGAGGTGCTTGGCCAGATCTTGAATTTTATGTCCTTTCAGTCAGGTGAGGTAAGGTGGTACAGCAAGATGGCGTTCCATCAGTCCACAGCAGGAAAGTGGGAGAATGTCTGAAGGAGGACAAAGGAATTTATTGAGTTTATTGCAATTCGAGCTTGAGAATTTGGTTGATTTTCTTGGCTAATCATTAAAGACCCTTTGAGTGATTGAAAAGGTGCTCATGATTAATCAGGCAGATTAATCAGGCACACATACACACTTTCACACACAGAGAAGAATGTGTGATGGTTAATAGGCCATTATTTTCAAAGAAACATTCTGGTTCGGAAGAAAAATGAGGACACCATTTCCAGAATGGTTCTAAAAATAAGCTATGTAGAAAGCTTCCTTCTTTCCTCCAAATCGTTACTAGCCAGGTGAAAGTTTGTGAAATTAATTCATTGGTTAATCCTTTTTTTTAATGAGTTGAGTGAAAAAAAAAATCTTCAACAGGCTGTGGTTTTTCAGACCCTTCTGATAATTGTTTTTAGGAGACAAGAAAAAAAATATGAGGCGTATATAAGAATGTAGCTGATTGCAATTTCTTTTCAATGCATCCTTTTCTAGAGGACTTGGAGTACAATGCCCATGATTTCCAACAGGAATGGTGGGGATTGTAGTCGAGAGAGAGAGAGAGAGAGAGAGAGAGAGAGAGAGAGAGAGAGAGAGAGAGAGAGAGAGAGAGAGAGAGAGAGAGAGAGAGAGAGAGAGAGAGAGAGAGAGAGAGAGAGAGAGAGAGAGAGAGAGAGAGAGCGAGAGAGAGAGAGAGAGG
>QLTV01003119.1:935842-946249 GCA_003457575.1 Thermophis baileyi
TTATTTATTTATTTATTTATTTATTTATTTATTTATTTATTTATTTATTTATTTATTTATTTATTTATTTATTTATTTAGAGCACAGGGGCCTGGAGGTTTCAACCATCCCATTCATCTCTGGAAATCTGAGCCTTGTTCCATTTTCCTTGTTGCTTGTTCCATTTGGGAGAACAAGGCACTTTCTCTGCGATGGGGCTGGATACAAAGATGTTTTCAAAGAAAACTCCGGTGAATACCCACGCTCAAAAACATATTCCGTTTCCCTTGTCTAAGTCCTCTGGTGTCCCTGATTATTGTTGTTTCTGCTTGCAAGTCATTCAAGCCAGAGATCATGCAATGGGAACATGGGATAGGAGGGTGGATGCATTCAGACAACAAGGAAGGAAGGAAGGAAGGAAGGAAGGAAGGAAGGAAGGAAGGAAGGAAGGAAGGAAGGAAGGAAGGAAGATGAAAAGAAGAAAAAGAGGAGGAATAGGAAGAGGAGGAGGAAGGAAGGAAGAAAGGAAGGAAAAGAGAAGATAGAAGAAGAAAAGAAGAAAAAGGAGGAGAGAAGGGAGGGAGGGAGGGAGGGTAGAAGAAGAAAAGAAGAAAAAGAGGAGGAGGAAGAGGAGAAGGAAGGAAGAAGGAAGGAAAAGAGAAGATAGAAGAAGAAAAGAAGAAAAAAGGAGGAGGTGAAGGAAGGAAGGGAGGGAGGGTAGAAGAAGAAAAGAAGAAAAAGGAAGAGGAAGACGAGGAGGAGAAGGAAGGAAGATAGAAGAAGAAAAGAAGAAAAGCGGAGGAGGAGAAGGGAGGGAGGGAGGGTAGAAGAAGAAAAGAAAAAAAGGAGGAGAAGGAATGTGGAAGGAAGGAAAAGAAGATAGAAGAAGAAAAGAAACAAGGAGGAGGAGAAGGAAGGGAAGGAAGGGAGGGTAGAAGAAGAAAAGAAGAAAAAGAGGAGGAGAAGGAAGGAGGAAGGGAGGGAGGGAGGAAGGAAGGAAAAGAAGATAGAAGAAGAAAAGAAGAAACAAGGAGGAGGAGAAGGAAGGAAGGGAAGGAAGGGAGGGTAGAAGAAGAAAAGAAGAAAAAGAGGAGGAGGAGAAGGAAGGAGGATGGAAGGAAGGAAGGACGGACAAAGAAAAAGGGGGGATTTTGTTGTTCAGGCTAAAAAAAAAATGATCAACTAAATTTTGCTATGCATATCCTGCATTGAAGAGTACTTTCAGGTACCCTTTGCTCTTAAGAAAGGATGAAAGCCAACCTAGATCAGGCCTTTGAAAACAATTGTTTTGATTGCTTCTTTAAAGAATGTCCATAGTGTTTTGCACAATTAGAGAGTTGAAGTGTGAATTGGATTATGATCACGTATAACCTCAAAGAGTTATAGTTATGGGAGTTTCTATCTTCCCTCCCCAGTTTACCCGTATAATAGAGCGAGAATTTGGTGTAGTGGCGAAGGCACCAAACTAGAAACTGGTAGACCATGAATTCTAGTCGTGAAGCCAGCTGGGTGACCTTGAGCCAGTCCCTTTCTCTCAGCCCTAGGAAAGAGACAATGGCGAACCACTTCTGAAAAACCTTGCCAAGTAAACGTCAGGGACTTGTCCAGGCAATCTCTGAGAATCAGACATGATTGAAAGGAAGGAGAAGAAGAAAAAAAAACAGGATTGTAGATAAAACGGGAGAGGAGATAGAAGAATTCCTGAAAAAACAATGGGTCACACAAACTATGATTAATCTGAGGCAATACAGAAGAAGCAAGGAATTGGTAGGGCTATGTAAGCAGATATTCTATGCTAAAGATAAACCAATCTTGCTGTTGATAAAGCGAGCTGTCTATCGATCGGTATTTCTCAACCTTGACAACTTGAAGAGGTGTGGACTTCTTTGCTGGCTGGGGGAATTCTGAAGGTTGAAGTCCACACCTCTTCGAGTTGTCAAGGTTGAGAAACACTGGTCTACAGCCTCCTGCCAATGACCCACAGAGACCCTGGGAGAAAAGACAGTCCTTTAACCTGCCATTATGAGCCATGATTCAGGAATCTAGTGATTGAGCGACTAACAATATGGAGAAGATCCACTGGGGAAACCCTACAGTGGAAGCTAAGTTGATATTTATTTTTGTACCTTTTGTTGGAGAAGGCTAAATATTGTTTGATGCACTCTGGATCCCAGTGGATTTCCATGCACTTTGGATGTCACCTCAACTTGGGTTTCCTCTCTCCCAACCTCTCCCCCCATGCCCTCTTAAAACCTAACGTTACCATTTCAGCATTTGCCCACAAATACTAAGCTGTCTTCACACTACCTCAAGCCATTTCCTAGAAGCTGAACGAAACAAGCATCTGAAGAGCCCTGATGACAAAGTACCCCCGAAAGCAAGATGGCAGCCCTCCCTCACAACCCACAGCTACTATCAGTCTTGCCAACGTCAAGTTTAGAAGATGGTTGTCTCAAACTTGATGTCACCTCTTGCCTGAAAGAGCTGGGAGAGGAAAATGCTGATATCACAACAAATGGTGCTGATGGTTCCTCCATTCCCACCTCGACAGGTCCACCTGCTTTCTCCAAAGCAAAAGGAGCAATGCCTAAGCCTGGTTAACACATTTATTATTGATACTGAGGTCTATGTTGGCCAGGGCATGGAATGTGATTTGGGGGGAAGAGGGTTATGATAACATGTTAGCACTTTAAATATATGGTCCAAAATTAAACCCAGTTGAAGTAAGTCATTCCAGATGTCTCGTTTGGTCTCTGTTCACCTTGGGCTCTTTTTTTATTTTTGTCCTCTGAGAGAAGGTTTAGGGGGAGACATGATAACATCTTCTAAAATTTGAAGGGCTGTCATGGGGGAAAGGGGTCGATTTATTCTCCAAAGCACACAAGGGCAGGACAAGAAGCAATGGATGGAACTCATCAAAGGGAGAGCCAACCTGAAAGAAGGAGGAATTTCCTGACAGTGAGAACAATTAACCAGTGGAACACTTTCCTCCTGGATTTGTGAGTGCTCCATTGCTGGAGGTTTTCAAGAAAAGATTGGACAACCATTTGTCCAGGATGGTATAAGACTCCTGCCTGGACAGGGGGTTGGACTAGAAGATCTCCAAGATCCTTTCCAGCCCAGGATTCTATGATTCTATTATTGCAGCTCTTTGTCTGTTCAGTAATAAGTTGCAATGCCACATTTCATTACTTGTTCTTCTACCTGTGACCAGGTATGCTTCATACTCTGAATGGTTGAATTAGGTCCACATCGAGCAATCCTCAACTCTTCAAGTTGGTACCCCTTCCTGAAGCATTTAGATAATTCTCAGAATTATCTTGGCCAGAATAGTAATACAGTGGGGGAGATATTCAGGAGATATGAGTTCAATACATGCAGAAAGCACCGAGTTTGAAATCAAAGAGGAGTCAAAACATCTCCAGAACATCATAAAGAACTTCTTCTGTACTTTAAAACTTCTAAACTAGTCAGGGTTTATCTCCAGGATCATGATTATGATCAAGATAAACTATTGTTCTCAGTGCCTAGTGCTCCTCGGGATTCTAAAATGGTCAATCCCAGGGGAAGCCACTACGGAACGTCCAAGACACAAGTGTAGTTCACTTCAAGGGAAACATCACATCCAAATTTGGTGGCACACATTGAAAATAGAATAGAATACAATGGAATAGAATTCTTTACTGGCCAAGTGTGATTGGACACACAAGGAATTTGTCTTTGGTGCATATGCTCTCAGTGTACATAAAAGAAAAGATACGTTCGTCAAGAATCATAAGGTACAACACTTAATGATAGTCAAGGTTACTAATAAGCTATCAAATCGTACTAGGAAACAAATAAAAACAATATGAATTGAAAGATACAAGCAACATGGTTATAGTCATAAGTGGGAAGAGATAGATACTAGGAAGGAAGAGAAGAATAATGGTAATACAGTCTTAGTAAATTATTTGACAGTGTTGTGGGAATTAGTTGTTAAGCAATATTGCCCTTACTCCTGAGCCCAAGGCACATTCAGATTGGAAACATTCCAAAGGGGATCAGGGTGGCCATCAGATTTAAATCAGCTGTTCTGATCCGTGATTTGTGAAACAAGATCAAAGCACAAGCAGAATACCAGATAGTAATAGTAGTAGTAACCAGATAGTAACTCGGATGCACTTCACTTGGGTCTTTACTAATCCACAAGAACAGGTTCACACATTTGCACCAATGTGTCTTTATGAACAAGGCATAATTTAGAGACAGGAGGTATTGATCAGATAACTTCTTTATTACCTTGACTATCCTCAGCCATGATGCTTCCCTGAGTGAACCAGCTCCCCAAAAGACAAGGGACAGTTGACAAGGGACAATTCACCTGGTAGCTTTGGTAGCTTTCCCATGTTCATACACAAAATGAACCGCAGGGAGGCGGAACCGATTAAATGGTTCCGCCCCAGGCGCCTAATGGCCCCGGAAGGGTTCCAAAAGCAGCTTGGGGAGATACCTGACTCCCTTGTCCACAATCCGGCAGAGTTCCTGGTGGCTGCCTGGAATAAGGCGGCATCGGGGGCACTGGACCGGATTGCGCCTCTGCGACCTCTCCATGGTGATGGATCCAGGAGGGCTCCCCTGTGGCTGCCCCGGCCCTCTGGAACCAGTTACCTCCTGAGATCCAGACCACCCCCACCCTGCTGGCCTTCCGGAAAGCGGTGAAGACCTGGCTCTTCCGGCAGGCTTGGGGCCGTTGATCTCGCCTCTGTAATTGGCGAGATCCGGCCATGAAACGATGTGTATGGGTTTTTTAACTGTTTTTAAATGTTTTTATTATGTTTTCTTTTAATAGTTTTTTATATTGTTGTAAGCCGCCCAGAGTCCCTTGGGTGGCATAGAAATACAATAAATATAAATATATAAATATAAATATATAAAATAGGGGACTCTACAGTTGCTTCACTGAATGCATGGCATCGGAGGAGAGGGATGACATTATGTCTGTCCTCCCAGGCTGTTATTTCTCCCATGAGCCATTCACAGCATGCTAGGCATCAATCAAAACATAAATCAAAACCTTGATTTATGTATATGATCATACAATCAAATGATTTCTAGCGATGAGGATCAAATTCAGCATGCAGATTCTTCCTAGCTTGCATCTGTAGAATCCTGCAAAGGGTTAACGTACCAACATGAATGACAATGAGAGAGAGAGAGAGAGAGAGAGAGAGAGAGAGAGAGAGAGAGAGAGAGAGAGAGAGAGAATTCTGACATGTTAGATACTTGGATTGATGAGCACGTAGCACATGTCTTAGCTTCAAGGTGATGTTTGACAGGCCTTGTCTGGTGCTGACATGCCACATGGAAAACATCAAGGAAGGTTGAGCTGTGAAAGCTGCAACATCCTCCATCAACAGTGCCGGGAAGGGAGACAGCTCCCATTTAATTACATGCTCCACTAATACCCATGAATCACTGTGGCCCAGCACTAATTTCTTCTCACCAGTGGCACCGGCAATGATCAAACATCTCCTGGCATGGCTCTGAGCTGTGGCCAAAGTTAGCTTATGCAGAGCGTTTCTTGATGGATCAAGGTTTGAAGAACAGCATCAGCAGGATTCACGATGCCCACGGCATCTCCTATGGACAGGCAAGAGGACATTCCGTATAGAAATGTTTGGGTGGACGAAGGGGGAAAGAAAATGAGAAGCAGATGAAGGAGTTAAGGACAGCTAAGTTTTTCCAGATTCTGAATGCCATGGAGAGGACTTACTGTCTGCAGAAGACTTTTCTGAGCTTGGTTATTGGTTGTTTTGTTACCCAACTAGATAACCTTATCGGTGCTAGAAGGGGTGGGGTATGCAAAGAGGAGGAGGAGGAGAAGGGGGAGGGGGAGGAGGAAGAGGAGAGGGGGGAGGATGACTAAGGGGGCCCTAGTGCTCTCTGAACTTTGCTGTTGGTTCTTTCATTACCCAACTAGATAACCTTATCAGTGCTAGAAGGGGGTTGAGGTATGCAAAGAGGAGGAGAGAGGGAGGAGGAGGAGGAAGAGAAGGAGGAGGAAGAGAAGGAGGAGGAAGAGGAAGAGGAGAGGAGGAGACTGTGGGGTCCCTGGTGCTCTGAACTTGGCTGTTGGTTGTTTCATTACCCAACTAAATAACCTTATCAGTGCTAGAAGGGGGTGAGGTATGCAAAGAGGAGGAGAGAGGGAGGAGGAGGAGGAAGAGAAGGAGGAGGAAGAGGAAGAGGAGAGGAGGAGACTGTGGGGTCCCTGGTGCTCTGAACTTGGCTGTTGGTTGTTTCATTACCCAACTAGGTAACCTCATCAGTGCCAGAAGAGAGTGAGGTTTGCTTTCCGTTTATATACAGTAGCATAAATCAGATAGCTAGGATAATAGATGTTTTATTGCATACTAGAACAAAGCAACGTACAGCTGAAAAGCCTGCTGCTGTTCATTGCCATCAAAGTGTGTGTGTTTATGTGTCTCTGTGTGCATGTGTGCGTGCAGTCCACGGATTTAAATCTCAAGTCTTTTCCCTCCCCCCCTTCTGAGTCAATGGATGCTCTTCAAGATCACAGAGGCAGCCACAGCTCAGCTCTGTTGACATAACGTCTCTCTCTAACCAGAGAAGCCCCAGTCTCTATCTCAACAACTTCACTCTAAACACTAGGAACATTTCTAAGGAGTTACCCAAATGCCGTCACCTGGAGCTTCGATCTCCACTCCTCAATGTAGATGAGCCTAAGATAGAGAAGTGATGAGATCAGGAGAATAACAATTAAATCACTTAAAGACACTCAAGATGATTAGCCCTTGAATACAATTATGTCCCCTTTCTGTCATTCTGTTCAAAATTCCTTTCAGCCATTCTCAGTCTTATGGCATTCAGGGAAGCAAAGCAAACAGCTCCGTGCCATTGTACTAAAAGTGTACTGATCCTCACAAGTGTACTGATATTCACCTCCAAATAGCGCACAATGCAAATCACCTATGGGACTCGGTCAGTGTTGGCGAACCTTTTCGGCACCGAGTGCCGAAATGGGAACACGCGCGTGCATGCCGGAAACCGGAAGATTGTCTTCCCGGCACACGCATGCGCACCAGGTGGCTGCTCTTCCAGTTTCCGGCGCTCCCGTGCGCATGAAGATCAGCTGGCTGGTGCGTCAGAACCCGGAAGAGCAACAGGCGATGGCTTGCATGCCCGGAGAGATGGCTCTGCATGCCACTTCCGGCACGCATGCCATAGGTTCGCCATCACGGGACTAGGTGGTTTCCTCAAACCATCTGTTATGATGATGGGGGATGATGGGATTGGAGGCCAGGAGAAAAGAGAAGGAGAAGTAGGAGAGGTCTGCCTTCTGTTTGGGGTTGGGTCTCCCCTTTATAGGAGGTTCTACTTCCAGCTTTATATCTGGATGAAAAATATTGTAGGATCTCTGTCCCTTTCCCCAAATATGGATTTGGGTTTTTTACTTTTCCACATAAGATAAAGAGAAAGAATGGGGGGAAAAGAAACTATAACAAAGAACTGAGCAGCACGAAAAAATTAGGAGGACAAACAGGGTAGCCAGCTGAAAATTGGACCACGCTCAAAGCTTCAAGCAAGGTATTGATTTTGTTTGCACTAAGGCATTATTTGTGGAACCTTTGTGTATCGAATAAATGACAATTGATTGGGTTCGCTAAACATGTGAGCCAAAAGCAAATAAACCACCTCAGGTATCAACTGCTTCCCAACCTCATTCCCAACCTCCCTTCTCTAAGTTGGAGGAGAAAGTGGCCCCAGAAATCTCCTAAGTGAAATTGTGGGGTCAGTTCAGCTAAAGATTTCAATTCTTCAGACACAAGGAAGAAGAAGGGAAGGAAATGAAGGAACTTATTATTTATACATTCATACAAGCTCCCTTTTGGCATATCAGCTGTCCAGGCTTCCCAGAAGTCCCTGTGGATCTAAACCTCTGTGAGATTTAACAGAAATATTATGGAAAATCCACATTTGGGAGTAGATGAGTCTTTCCTTGATGGCTTTGTGCATCTGGAGGAAAAAATGGGCCATTTTTAGACCACAGATGTGCCTTGGAACCTTCTCAATCGATAGGCAATTAGGATCATTTGAGTCCATGCTGTTAACCCAGGGAAAGAAAAAAAATCTCCATGTTTTGTGCATGGGTGTGTATGCCTATGTTTGTGTGTATGAAGTAGCAAGGCTCAGTCCTCAATGGATTTAACAGCCAATACACAAAACTTTAAAAGTATAGTTGCACGTTTGGGTGAAGATATTCCAGGTAACAACAAGGACAATGTGGTGCAAAGGTAACCTGAGTCAAAATTCTGAACACTTTTTAGAAGACTTTGGTTCTGTCTCCAGCTCTCAACTCAACTTATAAGGATGATGCAAAGATACCCATGGAGTGTTCTGACCTAGGCTTCCTGATAAATCATAAATCACAAACGAAGTCCCAAAAAACCTCTTTTTATTTCAACGGCTGTGAATTATGTTCATTCCCAGCCGTAATAAGTCCCAAACAGTTTTAATTATTCCGACAGAAGTCTGCCACAGTCTTTCGGGAGAAGGCTGATAAGCACCCACCTTTATCTCCCTTGACATGCTGCCAAAGACCTAATTGGCAAGTAGCTTTGCAAGGCCAAGCGGAGCACAGAGTCAAAACAGAGCTGCTGAGTTACACCGAACAGACATGAACCAAGTTGCTTCCTGCAAAGCTCACATCCGTTTGCCCCTCTTTTATGTCCTATGGGAGGGGCCAATCATCTCCAAGCCTTACTCCTGAGTAGCCCTTTTCTTCCTTAACTGTTCTTGCCTTCTGGCAGCTCTGCGCATGCACGCATTGAGAACAGACTCCCCCTGTTCCTCTGCCTCGCTGATGTCAGCCTCTGGAGGCTACGGAGTCAGCACAGAACTCCCAGATGGCCCGGGCCCCATCTCTGCCTCCGACACAGAGCCTTCTCCAGACTCCAGGACTGGCCCATGTTCCTCCCCAGCCTCCTCGCTGTCCGACTCTGCTGCCAGCTCTGCAGGCCGCTGGCGGACCACAACATGGAGGAAGAAAGAGCCATCTCTAGGAGAAAATGCTAATAAATACCTTTAGGGCAGTTTGTGAAAGGGACATGGAAATCTGTTCTTACAAGCTCCAGGTCTAAATAATTTTTTCACCCAGTCTCTTACTTCTATTTGTTTTCTTATCATCTGGCCAATCTGGAAAGAAACATCTAAGAACTTTCTCTCAACTTGATACCCTCCAAAAGGTTTCCATTCAGGAATTTCCAGCCAACGCATCAAAATCTTAAAATATATCAAATATACCTTTCCATGTCATTCCGAATTCTGACAACATTGTTTACAGATCCCTGCTAATTAAGAAGCTTATTCCACCAACATATTTGCTTGGCTTCTCCTTGGTCTTTTGGTAGAGCAACGGAAGAGCAGATTAACTTCACCATGGAAGTTGGTGATTAAGGATGCAGAAATCTGAATTTCCTAAAAATTCCTAAAAGAGTTGGGATCAAGTGAAGACCGTAAGGCTAAATTTCCATCTTAACAGGAATAAAACCCAAGTCTGAATTCCCATCTGAACTTTCCAGTCTCCCAGTTCCCATCTTCAAACAAAATTAAACAAGAGAGCCACTTCGCGCACATCGGATGCTTTGGTGACAATGACAGTGACCTCCTAATGTGTTGGGTGAGTGGGATGCATCCATTTGCCACTCGCAACGTCATCTTGGTACCACCCAGATTTTGACAGTGTTCCTAATTACAGTAATTAAGGAGTCAAACTGAATGATGAGAAGCAGGAGGTTGAAAGCCATTCAAACACCATCTAAAGCTAAACAGATGCCAACATTGGCAGATCAACCATCTACCACTCAGAACAGCAGAGACCACAGTTTCCAAAGACTCTTCAGTATGGCATGGAATCACCTCGGGGGCGTGGGTGCCTGGACCTTGTCAGACAGATACGTCTGAGATGTTGGCTAGTCTGGAAATGAAGACAAGCTCCCAGTTTCTAAAGACCCCTTGACCTTTTCATCTCAGGGAGGCTGATTGTCTTTTCAAACCAGATTGGAACAAAAGCCAGATGAAAGAGAAGAGGAGGGTTAATGTCTAGTTAATAGCCTTCCTTGTTTTCAAGATTTGCTACAAGGGAGATGAAGACCAAAATTCAAGGGAGAGCTTTCCTTCTGAAGTTCTGTTGATCAGTTTGTAGCTTGCAATTTGCAGCTATTGAATAGAATAGAATGGAATGGAATGGAATGGAATGGAATGGAATGGGAGGGGAGGGGAGGGGAGAGGAGAGGAGAGGAGAGGAGAGGAGAGAATAGAATAGAATAGAATAGAATAGAATAGAATAGAATAGAATAGAATAGAATAGAATAGAATAGAATAGAATAGAATAGAATAGAATAGAATAGAATAGAATAGAATAGA
>QLTV01003119.1:961464-979016 GCA_003457575.1 Thermophis baileyi
ATATATATTTCCTTGTCCTTGTCCTTCTCCTGTTGTTTTTTTCCTGTTATTTACAAGGGCAAGCTACATAAATAGGGAGAAAAATCTCACTCCCTTGTAGCACTGAGGATGTTACCTAGTTGGGTCGTGAAATGTTTGCAAGGAAACAACCTCTCCCCCCCCCCTCCCCCCCCCCCCCCCCTCTTCCTCCTCCTCCTCCTCCTCCTCTTCTCCCCCCCCCCTCCTCCTCCTGCTCTTCCTCTGCTCCTCCTCCTCCTCCTCCTTCCCTCTTCCTCCTCCATGTCCTTCTCCCATCCTCCTGTTTCTCCTCTCCTCCTCCCCCTTCCCTCTTCCTCTTCCTCTTCCTCCTCCCCTTCTCCCTCACCCCTCCTCCTCCTGCTCTTCCTCTGTTCCTC
Organism: Thermophis baileyi; assembly: GCA_003457575.1. Lineage (NCBI taxonomy): Eukaryota > Metazoa > Chordata > Lepidosauria > Squamata > Dipsadidae > Thermophis > Thermophis baileyi. Next base: position 961,860 of record QLTV01003119.1, read on the forward strand.
CTCCTTCTCCTTCCCTCCTCCTCCACGTCCTTCTCACCTCCTCCTCTTTCTCCCCTCCTCCTCTTCCCTCTTTTCCTCTTCCTCCTCCTCCCAATTTCCTATTTTGCTTCCCACTCTGCCTCAAGCGTCCTGCCTCAGAGATAAAATATTATACATATCCCACGAACGAACATTTGGTGTTGTCATAGTCACCGGTCAGGCTTCCTTGGTCTTCAGAGGCTAAACCTGATGACTTTCTTCCCAGCTCAGGCTGTTCATACTGGGCTGTGTTTAAAAGGTGTGCTGGGAATTTTATTTTATTTTTCTCCTGCAATATAAAATGGGTGTGCCAATTTAAAGATTTTTTTTTTAAGTCATCTCTACAGAGAAAAATCACCCCCTTCGTTGAAGCTCATATCAGATGACATTAAAATAAACGAGACCCAATTGTCATTTCTCCTCATTCTCTCTCGGTCTGCCTTTTTTTTTTTTTTACTAACAACTTGCAATGGGTAACTCATCCGACGACAGATTTCCTAATACAGGGAGTAGTCCTTTTCAATGCAATTCGTGTTCCTCCTGACAGCAAGGCAAAGATTTCATTTATTAATTTATTCTTACTGTCCACGCCTGCGCATCCTTTCCGCTGAAAGGGATTGAGAAAGAAAAGCGATCGACTTTTCCTGACAGTGATGACACCTCATTTGAGCTGGTCAATGCCAACCTATCATTAGCCTCTCCTGTGTGAGGTCAACCCGGTTTCAAGAGAACAAAGCACAAAGAAACTTCTCTGCTCTTCCCATCACGATTCCAGTTCACCAAACATAATCGTTCCTCGACCAAACCTTACTTCGCATTATCTGCTCGGTGTTGGCTGATGATATATGAAGTAATTTCAGCTTGACAGTCGTGGCGGGCACATATCATAGTCTGCCCCACGAAATCTATATATACCTCCTTTCCTCCTCCCTCCTCCCTCCCCCCCCCCCTCTCTCTCTCTCTCTCTTTCTCTCTCTCTTTAGAGGGAGAGAGAGTTTTAAAGCTCAAAAAAGGTTTCAGGGAGAAGATGGCATAACTCATCTTTATGGACCTTCACCATCCATTCATTAACCGTTATGTTTTCTCGCTATTATGCTGCCATCTGAATGCATTTATCTGCTTAGCGGGGCCAGGAAAAGCGAAAGTTGAGAGTGATTTGTTTTATGTTGTCGTTGGACAAGCCTGTAAAAGAGACCAGCAATGTCCATAAACTTTGAAAATTGGAAGAACATTATCTTCGGAGTACAGTGACAAAGTAAACACCAGTCCCCTGAACACATGACTTTCAGTAGATTAGTAGACGGTGGGAATTCCAACTAAAGGTTAATTAATTAAATCAACCTTAAAGAGGTTAGATTTAGCTTAATCGAATCCAGTCCAGTCCAGCCTAAACTCACCTCTCCTACTGAGCCATATTACAGGGACTGTTGACTGGGGCTAATTCAAACCGACTTATCCCAAGAGAAAGTTTTCTAGTTATTGACTTTTCAAAAAATCTGGGCTTAACTATGGATTATAAATGTTTAACGTGGAATATAAGTGGAACAAAGAGGAGTTAAAAATCATAATTTGAAAAAGTTAAAACAAGATTTGATTTGTTTACAAGCAACACATATTAAGGAAAAAGATATAAAATATTTGAGTCACAAAAATACTGGGAGAAGAATTTATTTCATCAGGAATGAAAAAAAAAACAAATGTTTTTTTTATATATAAATGTTCAGCATCCAAAACTTACATTGACTGATGACCATGGCTCTATGTTGGGGTAGAAATTACTCTATAGGAGGCTAAGGCTTTGATATTGGAAATGTATGTCCCAAATGAAGATAAAATAGCATTTTATAAAGCAGTGATGGTGAACCTTTTTTTTGCTCGGGTGCCAAAAGGGCGTGCACGCGTGCGTGCGTGTGCCCACACCCATAATGCAATGCCCCCCGCGCATGCGCACACAACCCCCCGTGCTGCCCCCTCCCCGCGCATGCGCGCAGGACTCACTGAAGCCTCCGGAGCCTGTGGATGGCGAAAAACGGATTCCAGCTGATTTTCGGCCTTCCAGAGGGCATGGGGGAGGTCGTTTTTGCCTTCCCCAGGCTTCAGGAAAGCCTCCGGAGCCTGTGGATGGTGAAAAATGGACCCAACGGCCCAACCCGGTCAGGCTGTTGGGCCATTGGGCCATTTTCACCCTTCCCAGGCTTCAGGAGGCTTTCCTGAAGCCTGGGGAAGGCGAAAACGACCTCCCCACCGCCCTCCGGAAGGTCAAAAATCAGCTGACCAGCGCACATGCGCGCTGGAACTGACATAGGTCAACGCCTCACGTGCCCTCAGATATGGCTCCGTGTGCCACCTGTGGCACGCATGCCATTGTTGTGGCTTGCCCAAGTCCCGCGCAGCTGCTCATGGATCCGGAAGACCAAGAACCGACCATGGGGTGGCAAGATCAGTCTGTATCTCCGGCACCTGAGTCTGAGACTGAGGAGGACGCAGGGCCAGAGGACGATACTCAACCAGGGCCTTCTGCACCTCCCCAGCAGGAGTTGAGTGACTCCAGTGAAGAGGAGGAGCCTCTGATTGATGCTAGGGCACGCAGGGCAGCTAGCTGGCAAGAGTGGCTCTGTAGGAGGAGGTCTCCTCACATGTAAACCTGCAGGCAGAGGGGCCGTGCCCTAAGACTATATAAGGTTGAATCACAACAGAAATTCTTGCTGGAAACAACACACGTATTTTACCTGGCTGCTGTTTGAACTTTGGTGATATCAGTTGGACTAACTCCAGTCCGGGCTCTCGGCCAATTGCAGCAAGTGAGGAATTTATGGACTTAATGATCTCTTTGTGTTTTTTTGTATTTGAAATCCCGGCCAAAGTGTTCTGTGATTTGCAACAAGAACTTTGGTATAAACCCTGAAATCAACTTATTACTAAGCATTTATTAGTGGTAAAGCCTTCTTTATTTTGGAAAACAGTGTGTGTGTGTCGTTTCCTGGGGGGTTTGCCGCGCTGGGTCGCAACAGCCATAGGTTCGCCATCACTGTTATAAAGGATTTATGAATTAATTATTGCATTTTTCATATGAAAATTGGTGTTTCCTGGGAATTCGGAATGGAGTGATTTCCTCCCCCCAAAAAAAGACAAAATATCTGAGAAAAAATATTAAAGACACACAGGGTATGTTGATGCAGGGAGATATAAAAATGGTGATTCAAAAGAATATATTTATTTTTATGAAGAACACAGATCTTTTTCAAGAACAGATATGATTTGGACATCTAAAGCTTTTCCTATCAATGTTTATAAAATGGAGATATTACCAATGACTTTTTCAGATTACAATCCAGTGGCTTTAACTTTTAAGAGGAAAAAAATGGATCTTTTAGTCGAAGATTGAATGAGATGTTGTTACAAAAGGAAACGGTAGTGGAGAATTGTAAAAATAAGTTAAAGGACTTTTTGCTTAAGAATAATCTTAATAAAGGCACAGAAGGTTTGGCATACAAGCGAAGTTTTTGTGAAATGATATTTCTACAACGTAATAGGGAATTTTAAAAGAAAAGGCAAGATAAATGATTTGGGATGAGATAAATAAAATGGAAGATGAATTTTTTAAAAATCCTTAGGGATGTCAACTATTATCCGCCAAATGAAGCTTTTAGAGAGGAAACTATTTTTGTTAACTGCGAGAGAGATGGAAATAAAGATGAACTAAGCCAAAGAAAGAAATTATGAATTTGCAAATAAACCGGGGAAGTGGTTGGCATACAAGCTGTGAAAAGGGGGGGGGGGGGAGGAAGTGATATTATAGTTACAAGAAGGAAATATTGCAATAACAGATAAGGCAAATACGCGAAAAGTGTTTCATCAGTATTATGCTACTTCATACAAAGGTCTCTTGGGTGTAAGCAAATAAAGAACTGAACTCTGAATGAATTAGTCTGCGTGGTTCTTGGACTTTAACCTGGCACCTAATTGGAAATCTAAAAAGCCACATACAACAGGCACTGTATAAATGCCACACAGAGAATAACCCAAAACAGACACCCAGACTGACCAACCCAGATTGGATCCTGCACCATTATCCTGGGACATATATATTTGCCTTCATTCGTGGTTCATCCTGTCTCTCTAACTCCAATGGACAGCTAACATGGAGAATGCATACCCAGAAGGAGCCTAAAAATAACTTGCTGACTGGGAAGATAGTCAGACTGATACTGTACCACCCTAGCCTGGCATGGGGTCTTCAGAACTGATGTTCTCCCATATCATGCATTCCTCTTCCTGAGCGTTGAAGCGTTCCATAGTGGCCATTTCCAGAAGAGGAGCAGAATCAAGAAAGGCTCCATAGCTAGATCTTACAAACCTCCCCTTGTCCTCCTTATCTCAGAAACTTTCCTGCACTCCCAATAGACGTAAAAATCTATAGCTCAGAGTTGAACTGTGGGGTCCTTGGTGCTCTCTGAGCTTGGTGGTTTTCTTGCAGATGTTCCATGACCCAACTTGGTAACATCATCAGAGCAAACTCCATTCCCTTCTAGCACTAATGACGCTACCTAGTTGGGTCATAAAACATCTGCAAGAAAACCACCAAGCTCAGAGAGCACCAAGGACTCTTCACTCCTGTACAATTGGTGTAAGCTCCTCCTGATACTTGTAGAAGGACAAAGTCTTCCTAAAATTCATTTGGAGGCAACATTCAATTTATTGTTTCATAGACAGCAGAATTAAGAAAAGCAACCAAGAAGTCCCACGTTGCTTCTAAGTGCTCTACAGGACATAGCTATAAATACTTTAGCCCTCTATGGTAGGACAGAGAGCTGTTAGATTAATATTTGAGGCTCATGTTGGCTGGCTTCATTAACCTCTAGTGTGTTTTGAATTCGGTGATTATTGCTTGTTCAGCAGACCAAGATTTGCAACATTGGGGCTAAATGTGACACAATATGTAGACAGTGAGTTTGTTTGACCTAAATTGAAACCACAAATACGAAATAAATTGCATCAGGAGTTTGTGTGACCTCTCATTTTCTCCCCTTTTAAGAAGAGAGATTGGTGATTGTTTTATTTGTTTCTAACTGGGTTTCATCATCATGGTCATCATCATTTCATTAGCATGCTAATTTTAGGGTTCAGTCCACTCACAGACTGGAAGGGTAGTAGGCCTGTAGATATTATCTATCAATAATATCTGTCAGTAATTGGCAGATCTCTGAGCTCTAGCACTATCTGCTCCCAGAAACCCTTTCATGAAAATTCCAAGATATAATCTATAAAATTCAGTGTGCAGAGTGTATGAACTACCACCGAATTGTGGGTCACTTTTATTTGAGGTAGCATGCTCAAATTTCTTGTTCATACAGGCTGTTTGATAACGATGTCCTCTTAGTCTTTTAAAAAATACTGTCATACAAATATACCTGCAGTCTTTTAGACCTTCTCCTGATTGCTCACAAAGGAAATAATAAAATACCACTCCTTTTCATTGATGTGCTTGTAGTTTAAAGGGTATTTTAAGACTGTGTAAAAAAAAAATGAAGAAGCCAGGAGGCCAAAGCCACCATATTGTTATTCTGCCCTCCGCCACTCCCCACGGATGTTCCTGTAAAACCTTGCCAACCTTCCTCCCTCAAAAATAGCAATTTATTTCATTTTTCAAAAAAATCTGTGGGGTTGATTTTCTCCTGTCTATCTCTGGTAAATATTCACTGCCTTAATGCTGTGTAAATATCATGTCACACCGCAAATTTATACAAAAATTTGGAGCTAGATAGCTGGATGTAAAACAGGATTAGAAAACCTACAATGTGACAAGAAGGAATTAAACATTAAGCAAGGAGATCAAAGCAAATGTAAGGAGCAAATGAAACCTTTCTGACAGAAAGTTTACTTTCAGAATGAAAAGTGTCTGTCAAGATCAGGCAGGGGTGGGAAGAGGACGAGACATCAAACACGGCAGAGAAGGCTGATAAACGCATTATCCTGTAATGGCTGGTTATTTATTCAGAGTTAATAAAATGACCTGCCAGTGTCTAGTTACCGAAAACATGTCTTTTTTTCCTCCCCAATCGTCAGGGACGTTGGAGATCAACCAGCGAAAGTGAGAGTGAAAAAGCTGAAAGCGGAATCTACAGGTGTCCAGTTAAGCATCCATGGTGAGAAAATGTCTGTTCCTTGCGGTCATACATGTTGAAGATCATGGGAATTGCACAGTTGGCCAGCACCGAATTGTAAACTGGAGGAGGAATTGGTACCTAGGAGCTGTTGTGGTGATGACTGTCGTGCAGCTCCTGAACAGCTAGGTAGGTAGGTAGGTAGGTAGGTAAGAAGGAAGGAAGGGAGCAAAGGAATGGAAGGGGTGGAAGGGAAGGGAGGGAGGAAGGAAGGAAGGGAGGGAGGAAGGAAAAGAAAAGGAAAGAAAGAGAGAGAGACAGGAGGAGTGAGGGAAGGAAATGAAGAGAGATGGAGGAAAATAGGAAAGGAAGGAAGGAAGGAAGGAAGGAAGGAAGGAAGGAAGGAAGGAAGGAAGGAAGGAAGGAAGGAAGGAAGGAAGGAAGGAAGGAAGGAAACCTAAGCCCTGTCCATAAATGTGATAGAGATCTGCTCATTATGCATCCTCATTCCACCCTCATTCCATAGTTTGTTACCTAAACAGAAGGCTAAAAAGCAATGGAATCAAGAGCGATTTCTGACTTCCCGATGGCTTCCCCATTGACTTTCCTTGTAGGTAGCTGTCATTAGAAATGACGATCACATGACTGCAGCTTACTGTGGCAGTACAGCAATACAGCAGCACTAAAGTGGGCACAACTTTGCTAAATTTCAATCCTGCAGGAGTCATGGGTCCCAAATTTTGAACGCATTGTGTAAGTTAGCCAGACCTTGATTCAAACATCATTGCCCTCCGATGCATCGTTTTGCCCAATTGAGGCTTACAAACAATTAGACACAAGAACTTTAGTACTATATAAGTGCTTCTAAAAAGATAACTTTCCCCAAAGTCCTTGAACAATTTTTATCCACAGCTCCAGAGTGAAGTCATTATTCTAATTATACTGAAAAGAGAGTCAAGATGTTGCAAAGGGAAGCAGGCAATCTCTAGTGTTCCCTCTACTTGCTGGGTCCTATCTGATCTAAGATGATAGATGGGACCTCTTCAACAGAACAGACTGAGGCCACAAACAAATCCCTTTGCTAAGCTTCTTAATTAGATTCCGTGTCTTTATGGTCCCCCTGATTCCACATCTGAGACCCAGTCCACTTGCAGATAAAGCAAGCAAGTTGGGATCAATTTTAATTTGTTCAGGGGGTGATGCATTTTGTCTTACCTGACATGAATTCTTTGGGAAGCCATCCTTTAATGTCACCAAGAACCTGGGGACCAATTTGTATGGTCAATATTCATGAGACCTTTCCTGCGCCTGGTGAACACATCATGGGCTAGTGTGACATCAGCGGTTTCAATGTGAGAGAAAGTTTGCTTAGCCCTCTGCCCACATTTCCTTCTTCTGAAGGAACTTCTCCATATTGTCTACCCAGAAAGTCCTTGCCAACCAACATATCAAGAAAGCCTATGTTTTGAAACCAAGAATGGTTGAAGATTCATCAGCTACGTATCCATGATCAATCAAAGAAACTCATCTGGTAAACTCCCAAGATTCGTTTTTCTCACCATGTACATGTAAGCGTCCGAACTAGACTGTGTTGTTTCTCTGTGTCATATAATATATGTAGGTATATGCATAATTTTGTATGTATTTATTTATTTTGCCATGTTTATGTAGTGTATATTAGAGGTGGTGACCCTTTGAGAGCCATATCCAATGAAATTTCGCTTTAATGTATGCCAATTAGTGTACATTCAAAGTGATAATAAAGTTATTCTAAGTTCTAAAAAGCTAAATAGAGGTTATGCTGAAGAATTCTCAAAAAAAACATCTTCCGGGGATGAGAGAAATCTTCCAAGATCAGGTGGGCGAGAAACTTTGGATATCCAATAGCCCTAGACAGTTGGGAAAAACTTTGGACAACAAACTGGCAAATTACAAAATCAACTGCGTTCAAGGAAAATCAATGCAAAATGTTTTACCGGTGGCACATGTCTCCCTTGCAACTATCTAAAATGCTCCCAGACACGTCACCGAGATGTTGGAAATGTCGAAAAGAAACAGGTACATACTATCACCTATGGTGGACCTGCAAAGAGGCGGAAAAATATTGGAATAGGATAGCTACATGGTTAAAAGAAATTTTGAAAATGGATGTAGAAAAAAAACCAGAATGGTTCTTACTGGGTATTCCTGATAGGATATAGAAAAGGGAAATACAGTACCTCGCTATTCATATCCTAACAGCAGCAAGAATCGCATACGCACAGTCCTGGAAAAATAAAGAGATTCCCAAAGAGGGGGAGATAATAAAGAAAATAATGGACTGTGCGGAAATGGATATGTTAACCAGAGAATAAAAAGGAAACGAAGANNNNGTATTATGTTATGTGGATGTTGTTGTTGTTTTTCTGTATGTGTGTTTAAATAAAATACACACACACACACACAAAAAAGAAATCTTCCAAGATCAGAAATTCCACATTCTGTAGGGTCCTTAATCCTATCTGCGTTTGGCAGAGGCTTGCTCTGAATGAGAGCAAACCACCACTCCCATCTAGCACTGATGATGTTACCTTGTTGGGTAATGAAACATCTGCAAAAAAAAAAAAAACACCTACCAAATTCAGGGAGCACCAAGGACTCCACAGTTCAACCTGAGCTACAAATATTATCTTCTATTGGTTCCACATTCTGTTTGTCCCAACAGTTCTTTTCTTGCAGACTTCAGTGTCAATTCACTTGAAAGAGCAGTGGTACATGCAGATAAATGTTCCCAGCTGCATTCACTGCATTAGCCATAATAAGATTTAAATTATTGATTCGCTTTGGAACATAGAACCCAACTGATTTTATGATTTGAATCATCTCCGAAAATTGATTTTGGTGTTTTGAATTGAATTGATTCCTAGTCCTGTTTCAGAGGCAGGAGAAACCTTCCTAAATTGGCTGAAAAGAAGAGTAAGGCTGAACTTACTCATATCCAGAGGTGGGTTTCAGCAGGTTCTGACCAGTTCTGGAGAACCGGTAGCGGAAATCTTGAGTAGTTCGGAGAACCGGTAGCGGAAATTTTGAGTAGTTCGGAGAACTGGTAGCGGAAATTTTGAGTAGTTCGGAGAACCGGTAGCGGAAATTTTGAGTAGTTCGGAGAACCGGTAGCGGAAATTTTGAGTAGTTCGGAGAACCAGTAGCAGAAATTTTGAGTAGTTCGGAGAACCGGTAGCGAAAATTTTGAGTAGTTCAGAAAACCGGTAGCGGACATTTTGAGTAGTTCGGAGAACCGGTAGCGGAAATTTTGAGTAGTTCAGAGAACCGGTAAATACCACCTCTGACTGGCCCCGCCCCCATCTATTCTCTGCCTCCCGAGTCCCAGCTGATCGGGAGGAAATGGGGATTTTGCAGTATCCTTCCCCTGCCACGGCCACCAAGCCACGCCCACCAAGCCACACCACATCCACCAAGCCATGCCCACAGAACCGGTAGTAAAAAAATTTGAAACCCACCACTGCTCATAACCCTAAGCCATAATACAGTTCTGCTTGGTTTTGGCTTAACAAATTTGAATTAACCCATTGTGGGGGGTTTTCATGCCTAGTTTATGCCTCAGTGTAGCAACTAAATAAGCATAATTTATCAAGGAGGATGAAATTGCCACAAAGGTTTTCTAATTCTGTCTCCCCCCCCCCCCCGATACTTTGGGAGGGGGAAAAGAACCAGAAATAGTGTATCTTTTTGACTTGCTTTCAACATTTCCGTTGAATCAAAAATTACAAGAAATAAGGCCACCAGAGAAGACTGTAGGGACATGCTCAACTTCAGAAAATCTATTTAAAAAGGGACAAATTATTAAGCAGATGAAGAGAATTAGCAGTAGGGAGATACAATAGGCGAGGATTAGACCTTGAGCAAGTGTTATGTGGTGGGTAGGATTAATGAGGAGCCAGCAATGAATTTTACATGGTGAAAGGGATTCTTTGAATGAATGCCTTGAGTGAAATGAAGTGAGTCCCACTTTTACTGTCACTCAAGAGAAGAGTTGAAACCTCTGTTGCTAACAGATCTTCCCTCCCAAACTGGTTTCTTTAGGAAGTTTGTAGCATGGAAAGGAGAGGAGGGAAAAAGGAATCCATAGTCAAAGATAGACATAGGAGAGGAGTGGAGAAGGAGAAGGAGAAGGAGAAGGAGAAGGAGAAGGAGGAGAGGAGAGGAGAGGAGAGGAGAGGAGAGGAGAGGAGAGGAGAGGAGAGGAGAGGAGAGGAGAGGAGAGGAGAGGAGAGGAGAGGAGAGGAGAGGAGAGGATACATGGAATGGAATGGAATGGAATGGAATGGAATGGAATGGAATGGAATGGAATGGAATGGAATAGAATAGAATAGAATAGAATAGAATAGAATAGAATAGAATAGAATAGAATAGAATAGAACAGAACAGAACAGAACAGAACAGAACAGAATAGAATTCTTTATTGGCCAAATGTGATTGGACACACAAGGAATTTGTCTCATTTGCATAAGTTCTCAGTGTACATACAAACAACAAAGGGATAGGCCATATATCATAGAATATATTTACAACCATTAATCATAACATACAACAACAAGTGATAAATCACAGATATCAAAAGGAGAAGGTAGTAGGAAAGATGAGCCCTACTACATGCCCTACTACAATATTTTTATTTGGCCAACTCAGGTGGCCTCCAAGTCACGTGTCCATAAGAACGTTGCCCAGAACTCTTTGTGATAAGCATCTAAGTAGGTCTGGTCTTCAGAAACGATGGCTGAAGGAGATACACTAGGTGTCTCCTAGTGTGAATTAACTCTCTATTGCCCCAGGAGTCAGGACTAGAACAAATAGAGTACATGTGATCCTTGGGATACAACGGTAAGTGGGTTCAGAATTTCCATCGTTAAGTGATGCAGTTGTAAAGTGGGACATCACGTGACTGTGCTGCTTAGTGAGGGCAACCCCAGCAGTTCCCATTGACACTGTTAAGTCAGGACTGCAGGTTGTGAAGTGAGGACCTCATGTGACTATAGCTTACATCTTCTTCCAAGCTTCCAACGAGTAACATCAGTGGGGACGCCAGCAGGAAATTGCAAGTAGTAGTCACAACAAGCCTTTCCTTAGCCAGTGGCCAGAGCTACAGGTGGGTGAGTGAGCATTATGGAGTACAAGCAAGCAGGTGCAGGTGTGGGCAGGTAGACAGGTAGCTACTGTGGATGGGCACATGTGGGTGTTACAGACAGATGCAAGTGTGGCAGATGTGCGGATTTAATGCTATGGCTGGGCATATGAGTGGTCTATTAGTGCCAATGGCAATGAATGAAATTAGCAAATGATAATTGTTAAGGAATTGTGCAGAGAAACCTCTGGGCCCTGAAGGCTTGCACAGTGAACCGTAATGTTGCAGTAGATATAAGTAATGATTCAGTCAATAAACAGATACGTTAAAGTGTATAAAAATAGTTTACTCAAAGAAATAGCACAGTCCAAATAACAGTCCGAATCATACACGTTCAGTCAGTCAGTATTCAGAAGTACAGCAGTCTTCTTACCAGCCTTTCTTTGTCTTAATCAGCAAACAAAGATTTCAGCTTTCAAGCAATTCTATACTATCACAGATAGCTACGCTACACACAGAGCTTACTCTCAGACACGAAGTCAATTAAGCAATGGATCAGCAGAAGAGAGAGAACTAATCATGTTCTCTAGCTCCCTCTTATGGCCGTTACTGCCAGTCAGAACACAACACTGCATTTAAAGCTATATTACATATATACATTTAAACATTGATTTGTGGCTTGTTTATATTAACCAACCCAACCGTTTGGACAGAGTCCTAACAGTAATGAAGGAAATTGGAGTCCTTTGTATCTACAGCATCTTTATGAAGCATTCCCTAATAATATGAACAGCTTTGAAGAAATGATCACTTTCTGCAGACGTTCTTTTGCATCAGGAAGTGCACTGATGATGTTACCTACTTGGGTGAGGAAACATCTGCAAGGAAACAACCAAGCTCAGAGAGCGCCAAGGACCTCCCTGAGTTCAACTCTGAGCTGAATTCGCTACTCTTGAAAAAGAAGATGGCTATCAACCCACTCTTTAAAAAAAAAAGATGAACTCTCAGCTTTCTACCTTGGACAAAGCGGTCCTCAAAAGAAGATTGGCTGCTGATTGAGAGATATACAGTAGGTTGAAGACGAAGGTTCATTCTCCGAGCTTGTGGGTTGGTTTCCTAACGTTTTGATAGTAGGCTAGGTGACATCTTCACCATTGAAGATGTTACCTAGCCTGGTAATGAAACATTCAGAAATCAAACAGTATACCACTCTATAAAGCCTTAGTTAGACCACACCTAGAGTACTGCATCCAGTTTTGGTCACCACACTACAAAAAAGACATTGAGACTCTAGAGAAAGTGCAGAGGAGAGCAACCAGGATGATTAGGGGTCTGGAAACTATAACATATGAAGAGCGGTTGCAAGAACTGGGCATGGCTAGTCTAGCAAAGAGAAGGACCAGGGGAGACATGATAGCAGTGTTCCAATACTTGAGGGGCTGCCACAGAGAGGAGGGGGTCAGGCTGTTTTCCAAGGCACCAGAAGGCCAGAGAAGGAATAATGGATGGAAACTGACCAAGGAGAGATTCAACCTGGAGATAAGGAGAAACTTTCTGACAGTGAGAGCGATCAACCAGTGGAACAGCTTGCCTTCAGAGGTTGTGAGAGCTCCAACACTTGAGACTTTCAAGAGGAGATTGGACTGCCATTTGTCTGAAATGGTGTAGGGACTCCAGCTTGAGCTGGGGGTTGGACTAGATGACCTACAAGGTCCCTTCCAACTCTATTAATCTGTAAATCTGTAAACCTACACCCGAGCTACAGCTACTCACCACTATTGAAAATGTACAGTAGGTGCCTACTACCTTCTGCATCTTAGGCAATATCTTGGTGGCATCCATTCATCTGTTTAGAAGGAGGAGCATGAACTTGAAGTGACAAGGAGATCAAGTTCTTAGGTAGAGCCGAGTTTTCTCTTCATTACATTTTGGAATTGATTTGGGGGCCGAGGAAGCCTTGACTGTGATGAATAGATGATTTCATGGACAATGCTCCACCACGTTTTGTCTTGGAGAGCTGTTAGCTCTTAAGTGACAAATGTGTCCTCCTATCATATTGGATTTCTGAAGTCTTGACAGCAAGTTGCCGATTGCAGGATGAGGTTAACCCTTTCTCACTGTTATTTTAAGATATCTCAATTTGGAGGTCAAATCTCTATCCAAGGTTGGCCCTTTGTGTGGAAAAGTCCATGTACCATAAAAACAAGCAGTGCTGGAAGTTGGAAGAAGACACAGGTAGCCCACAACTTACAGCAATTCATTTAGTGACCATTCAAAGTTACGACAGCACTCATAAAAGTGACTTATGACCGTTTTTCATACTTACAACCGTTGCAGCATCCCCATGGACATGTGATCAAAATTCAGACACTTGGCAACTGACTCATATTTACGACAGTTGCAGTGTCACGGAGTTACGTGATCCCCTTTTGTGACCTTCTGAGAAGCCAAGTCAATGGGGAAGCCAGATTCACTTAACAACCGTGTTACTAATTCAGTGATTCACTGAACAACTGTGGCCAAGAAGGTCATAAAATCAGGCAAACCTCACTTAACAAATGTGTCACTTAGCAACAGAAATGTTCGGCTCAGTTGTGTTCATTACTCAAGGACTTTGTTGTTAGTTGTGAAGTCGTGTCTGACCCAACGTGACCCCATGGACAACGTTCCTCCAGGCCTTCCTGTCCTCTACCATCCTCTGGAGTCCATTTAAGCTCACGCCGACTGCTTCAGTGACTCCATCCAGCCACCTCATTCTCTGTCGTCCCCTTCTTCTTTTGCCCTCAATCGTTCCCAGCATTAGGCTCTTCTCCAGTGAGTCCTTCCTTCTCATTAGGTGGCCAAAGTATTTGAGTTTCATCTTCAGGATCTGACCTTCTAAAGAGCAGTCAGGGTTGATCTCCTCTAGGACTGACCGGTTGGATCGCCTTGCAGTCCAAGGGACTCGCAGGAGTCTTCTCCAGGACCATAGTTCAAAGGCCTCAATTCTTTGGCGCTCAGCCTTCCTTATGGTCCAACTTTCACAGCCAGACATTGCAAGTGGGAAAACCAGTCAAGGACTACCTGTGCAGTAATAACGAGTGATTGACTCATTGGATGGGTTTGTAAATAGACTTACCAAATCCAGAAGGTTCTGGCCCTTTCAGAGCAAGGAATGAGTTCACATTTCTACGGGGACATGAGGTGGTTTGTTTGATTTTTGCGTTAACCCAGCAAAGGCATCCAGCTATCAATGATTGGAAATCATGGTAAGTATTCAGTGTGCTGGGTTAATCAGTCCCATGTGGCTTGTTCAACAAACTAGGGTCAAAAAAATGAATGCAGGGTGAGTTGGGCTGTTGTTCTGATCCCACCCTTCTTCTTTTTTTTCCGAGGTGCATGTAACTCAATTTCCTGATGGATAAAGAGTTTTATGAAATCATCCATCTCTCGTTTCTTCTGGAAACTTGGGATTTCTGACTCACCTGGTCTTCTTTGCCAAGTGACTTTGATGGATTAGCAATTCACTTCCCTCCCTTGCGGTGGCTGGGCAGAGTCCTGAGCAGCTGCCAATTCCAGAAGTAATATCAGGCACTTTCCACTTTTGATGGAAGACAGGCAGACGGCCACCTTTATCTTAATAAATAAAAATGGGACGATCGGTTGAGGTAGCTTCTGACCTCCATCTCCTCCCCCTTGTCACCTCCTTTCTTTTGAGAGGAAGACAGGAAACTCCTGTACAAAGAAGGGGTTGCATGTAGCAGTCTTTTCCCCAAAGTTTTGGGTGCAAACCCACTTCCCTGAGGCTTCCCAAACACACTAATGAATAACAGAATAACAGAATAACAGAGTTGGAAGGGACCTTGGAGGTCTTCTAGTTCAACTCCCTGCTCAGGGGTGGGTTCTAATTTACCTCGCTGCCGGTTCGCTTCCTCCCGCGCCACGTGGCCGTGCCGCATGGGTGCACACGTGCTTCGCGCATGTGCAGTGCAAAAAAATAAAAAAATCCCCAAAAAAAGGCAAAAATAAGATGGCGACACATGCGCAGTGCCGGAAACTTGGCTTCTGCGCATGCGCAGGAGAAAAAAAACCCAGGAAAAAATTCAAAAAAAAATTCAATTTTTTTTAAAAAAAAGATGGCGGCGTCCACGGACCAGCACAGACCGAACCGGATCCGTGATGTCATCGTGACATCACCAGCGGGTTGCTACCGGTTCGGGCGAACTGTTCCAAACCGGGAGGAACCCACCTCTGCCCCTGCTCAAGCAGGAAACCCTATATCATTCCAGACAAATGACTGTCCAATCTCTTCTTAAAAACCTCCATTGTTGGAGCACCCACAACTTCTGGAGGCAAGTCGTTCTTCTAGTCCAACTCCCTGCACAAGCAGGAGACCCTACACCACTTCAGACAAATGGTTGTCCAATCTCTTCTTAAAAACGTCCAGTGTTGGAGCACCCACAACTTCTGGAGGCAAGTCGTTCTCACTGTCAGGAACTTTCTCCCTAGTTCTAGGTTGGATCTCTCCTTGATTAGTTTCCATCCATTGCTTCTCCTGCCTTCAGGTGCTTTAGAGAATAGGTTGACCACCCCCCTCTTCTGTTTTTTAATTGTCATGTGGAATATCAGATAATCAAAATTTGGGTGCTTGGCAGCTGGCCTGTGATTACAACGGTTGCAGCATCCCGCAATTATGTGATTGCCATTTGCAACTTCTCAGCTGGCTTCCATCAATAGGGAAGCTAGATTTGCTTAATGACTGCATGATTCACTTAACAACTGTGGGGGACAAGGTTGTGAAATTGGCCACGATTCCCTTAACAACTGCCTCGCTCAGTAACTAAAATTAGGGTCCCAATTGTGTTCGTAAGTTGAGGGCTCCCTGTATTTCTTCTCTGATTAAATGTTTTCAGTTCTTTCCGAGCGCGAACGTATTCATTGGTGGGTATATTGATTTCTTTTTATTTCATTTTTTTAAAAAATATTAAAATTGCCCCATAGCCAAAGCTCTCCAGACCGTTTACAATCAAGCACGCTAAAAATACCATTTAAATGAAAACGTCACCATAAAAATGCAAAATAAAACCACCCTAGAAACAAGGCAGCTGCAGGCTGTTGTTCAAAAAAACTCAAAACCGTAGGAGTTAAATGCCATTGAAATAGAATTAAAACTCAGTTTAAAAGTCTGGGCAGAGGTGGGTTCCTGCCGGTTTGGACCGGTTCTTTAGAACCGGTAGCGGGAATTTTCCCCCGCTCGCTGAACCGGCAGCGATGGCCGGCTGGACACGTCCCTGAACTGGCTCTCTCAGCAGCGCCATAGGTGCCGCCATCTTGTTTTTCGCTTCTGAGCATGTGCAGAAGCTGTTTTTTGCTTCTGTGCATGTGCAGAAGCTGGATTTTCAGCACTGCGCATGTGCCTGCGTGGCGCGCAACGCGCGTGCACCCACGTGGCACGGAAGTGAACCAGCAGCGAGGTAAGTCAGAACCCACCCCTGGTCGAGCCTCTGTAGAAAGAGACATCCATCAATGGCGCCATAGGACCGAAACAGTTCAGCCATCTTGCTTTGCTCCAAAGCATGCTAAACTTTCTTTCTTTATATATATATAAAGGCCTTTTTGCCTTTCGGCCCCTCCAGGGGCCATCCAGACAGTTAATTATAAACGACAGTCCGTTTCTATATGTTATATTTTTACATAAATAAAGGGAGATTAGTATAGATCTATTTCAAGCTATTTAGCTCTCATCAGCCAGCCACACCCTTATGGGATTAGAACCTGGGCCCCTTGCCTAACAAGGCAATTGATTAAACCTCTGAGCCACAGGATTCTTCTCCCGATCTGCATGTTCCAGGGACAAGGATATATATATATATATGTTTTTTTCTCTGTTAAATCACCTGGTATACCCAAATATGGGAGAAAGCATACTGCTTCCTT
>QLTV01003120.1:82758-94088 GCA_003457575.1 Thermophis baileyi
CTTCTGAAGGCAAGCTATTCCATTGGTTGATTGGTCTCACCCTTAGGAAATTTCTTCTTAGTCCTAGGTTGCTTCTCTCTTTGGGTAGTTTCCATCCATTGTTTCTTGTGCCTTTTGGTGCTTTGGAAAATAGATTGACCCCCTCATTTTTGTAGGAGCCCCTCAAATTTCTTGACAGAACAATTAATCAGTGGAACAACTTGCCTCCAGAAGTTGTAACTGCTCCAATACTGGAAGTTTTTAAGAAGAGACTGGATAACCATTTGTCTGAAGTGGTGTAGAGTTTCCTGCCTAAGCAGGGGGTTAGACTGGAAGACCTGCAAGGTCCCTTCCAACTCTGTTATTCTATTCTATTCTAAATATTGGAACAGTGCTATTTTATTGTGAGTTGGACTAAGGAGAAATTTCCTAAGGGTGAGACCAATCAAGTTGGCCATGCCAACCCAGTCATATGACCACCCAGCCGGTCATTAGGGCAGAGAACCAGTTGTTAAATTATTTGAATGCCACCACTGGATAGGATAGGAGATGCTTCTGTGGGGCAAGCCTGAGTGAGAGAAGAAGATAGGAGAGGAAAGGCTTCTGTTGGGCAAGCAGAGGAATCCACGAAGGAGCAAGGGGGTGGAAGGAGAGGCCAGCAGGCAAAGAGAGGGAGGGAGGGAGGGAGGGAGGGAGGGACGGAGAGAGAGAGAGAGAGAGAGAGAGAGAGAGAGAGAGAGAGAGAGAGAGAGAGAGAGAGAGAGAGAGAGAGAGAGAGAGAGAGAACAATGGCCGACCAGCCACATGAATACCACCTCATCACGTGACCCGCCTGCTGGGAAAAGACTGACCATCACCCCACCACATGACCTGCCTGCTGAGAAGAGACTGACCACCATGACACTACATGACCCAGGCCAGTAGAGGTGCCTGAACGAGGGACCAGTGTGGACCAGCGGCCATACCAATAGGGCCAGGAGAACCCTGACTCCAGAGGCCCTTTCGTGGGTAGCGCTACACTTATTGAACTTTTCTCTAACTTCATTAAAACCTGATTTGTTAAAGTCCATGATTTGAAGTTGACTACAGAGCTGTAGTTTCCTTTAAAACCAAGGCTTTTAACAGAACAGGAACATACCCATCCATGTTTTATCCAATCTCTGCTCCCTGCTCCTAGAAAACTTCTCGAGCATGGGGACCCTTTCTTAATTTTTTCATAGTACAGTATCGTAAACAAGTATAACTCTTTTTCTTCTTGCTTATATTTGTATTTCTCCTGAGATCTCAAAGCTTATTTCTTCCACAAAAGTCTTGAGCTGCTGCTGAATTCCTGTAGTACAGAATATTTTCTAGTTTGGCTGTGCAAAGCTTTGAAAGAATGCCTCAATAAAAGCACTCCATCAAAAAAGATACAAGATTTGAAGCAAGACCCTGCTCTGAAATGGCAATTTGAATCAGATGATTGCAAAGCACTTCATAGGCTTCTGAAGCGTTTTGCAGATTTCAGTGGCTTTTCTCCTGCTTTTGGAGCTGTTACAGACAATGTACGGTGTTTTAATTTCAATTACACATATTGAGAATCTTGGCGAAAGAAGGTTAAATTGTGTGATGGGCTCTCTGAACTGATGTGAGTAGGTGGTACATTAGTTTAATGTCTCAGTAAACTCTCTGCCTATCAGAGAACAAGGCTAACCTTATTAAGGACTTCCTTCATTTTCTCAGTTTTCAACTTCTTGAATGTGGTCACAGACTTAAGTGTGTTCTCTCTGGTGCCAATGTAATGTAGCACTTTCAGGCACTGATGAAAACTTTTACTGTTTTAAAAAGAGATAAAAGTGACAATGCCAAAAGTTCTATTTTCTATGTCAGCTTCTTTTCCTGTGGCTTGCCTGTTTCTGTGAAATTTTATCTCACCATGCCTTCCTGTTTCTCCTCCCTGGGTTTGCTAACTAATGTAGAGTATTCTCAGGAAGCCCCAACAATGATACTACCAAATCCTGCCAATTATGAGTGTCTCTTTTAGAGGGCCAAAATTGCCAGGTAGCTGTGTAAAGCAACACAGCTATGCCACCTCACAAGGGCCGGGCAGTAATCATTCTTCCAAATCCTGCTTAGAAGAGGCCATATTTTGCCAGCATATGCTACCTAGCTTAAGATCAGTGATAAGGGGGTCCTTATCAGGAGATATATAGATCAGCTATGCCAGTGATGGCGAACCTTTTTCTTCTTGTGTGCCAAAAATGGGAGTGTGCACATGCTAGCGCGTGCATGTGCCACCACACAACCCCCCCACATGCGCCACACTGCGCATGCACGCATCCCCGTTGGGCCGTTTTTCACCCTCAGGCTTCCCTGAAGCCTCCAGAGTGTGAAAAACGGCCCAACGGGCAAACCGGAAGTTCGGAAAAACGGACTTCCGGTTTGCCCGTTGGGCTGTTTTTCACCCTCTGGAGACTTTAGGAGGCTTATCAATTATCATCAATGAATACATCTGTCCTTTTAAAATAGTATTTTATTAGATGTCTAAACTAAGGTTTGACCTTGACCCAATGAAACATTTAATTCTGCTTACATGTTAATGAAATAATTGTATTAACATGAATTGGCAGTTATCCTACAATATAATTCTGCATAGTAGTACAGGTTAAATCCTATTTAGATCAATGCTTTTATTTCTGGGTAAATATACATAGGCTTTCAGTTTCAGCAGTGGCTAAGTCAAAAAATTAGCCAGATTTGCAGTGCAGGATAGCTGTGGTAGACAGCCTAAGCAAGGAAACCCAAAGATCCTTTTTCAAGAGGCAACTGGACTTTCTGATTTTTCTTTGAAGATGTTTTGCTTCTCATCCAAGAAGCTTCTTCAGCTCTGACTGGATGCCCACCAGAAGAGAATGGAAGGATTTCTACTCCTTGCAGAGAGTTGGTCATTTGCATTCTTTTAGAGAGTCGTTGAGGCCACCTGGAGGTTTATCTGTGTCATCAGGGTCACTTGAGTAGTGCAAATGGGTGTGGAGCCTTCTTGGAACTGTTGAATGGACTGTGTTGTAGACTAGAGATAGATGATGTCGTATCCCTCCCCCTCTGTTGAGAAAGGGCTGCTCAATTTTGACATAGATGGCTTCTTTGACCCATCTTTCAAACCAGCGGTCCTCTCTGTCCAAAATGTGTACTTTGCTGTCCTCAAAAGCCTTTGTCTTTTAAATGCAACTGGACTGCTGAATCTTGTCCTGATGGTTTGTTCTCCTATGTTGTGCCATGAGTTTATGAAATGGTTGTTTTGTTTCCCCAATGTACAGATCTGTACAGATCTCGTCGCGGTGAGAAAGTCTGGAAATAGCAGGCTCTGATGAGCCTGGCGAAAATCCAGGCTGACAAGCCACCGTTGGGGGGTCTTCGGACCAGATCTGTTACGTACTGACGCACCGAGTACGTATTTGCATACTCGCCGCTGATTGGCTTAGTCAGCGGCGGGAGAATTGAACCACTGTCAATGGCCAGCAGGCTGCAGGGAAACCCTTAAAAGCGGTTTCCCTGCCGCCAGCCGGCAGTCCGTATCAGTTATTGCTAACTAGAAATAAAGGTGCTGAACTGTTCCTACGTCTCAGCTATTCTTCCCGCGTGAATCTAACACTGGCGACGAAGGTAGTGGAAGAAGACAACAGGACAAAGGACACCTCGTGGCAATCCGCGGCCATCTTAAGCACGTTCTGACCTGCATCGGCCAACTCAACAGGATGGCACAACAGCAATCTCCGGCACCAGCCTTCTTCAACCCACAAACTGAAGAATGGAGGACATATATGTCCAGATTCCGCATGTTCCTGGAAGCTAATAATTTCCAGGATTTGCCAGACAACAGGAAGAGGGCTCTCTTCCTCACATACTGCGGACCCAAAACCTACAAACTGGCGGAAACCTTGGTGGCACCAACAGACATCGAATCCATCTCCTGGTCCATGCTGCAAACAGCATTAAAGGAACACTATGCCCCCTCCAATACCCTGATGGTGCACAGGAATGAATTTTATCACTGATGCCAAAACGAAGGAAAGACAGTCAACGAATTCATTGCCAGCCTCCGGGAGATCGCCTCTAGATGTGAGTTCGTCAACCCAGAGGAAATGATGAAAGACCGTATCATCCTAGGTATGAGGGATCTCAACCTACAGAAAAAACTTCTAATCCGGAGGGGCGCCAATTTCAAAGATGTGGTCGAAGAAGCCAGAGCCGCCGAATCCTCGGACACCTCTGCAGCCAACGTCCGAAAAACCAGCGGGGTCCATCACGCACAAAGACAAACGGACTGGCGAACAGAGGTTCCAGAGGCAGAAGAAGAGTCCGACGATGACCACGTCTACCGGATTCAACAGGACAGGCGGGTAAGCCCCAGAGACTTTAACCAAAGGCAGCCCCGTTGTGCCAGCTGCCTAGGGGGCCACCCCAGAGCGGCTTGTAAATTCAGAGAAGCCATTTGCCACCGCTGCCAAAAGCGCAGCCACATAGCTGAGGCATGCAGAGCCACGTTATCACCCCAATACCAACCAGCCCCAATCCCAAGTAGAACGCCCATGGGATCAGGGAGGCAAGCCCACAACCATTCCGGGCCACAGAGGGGCAGAAGATGAGATGACTACAGATCCCAAGAGTTGAGGGGCACCTATCACACCTTGGTGGGCCACGCAAATGCCAACCAGGGAGAGAAGTTCATAATCACAGTGGCCATAGATGGACTGCCTTGCGACATGGAGCTCGACACCGGCTCTGTGTTCACAATCATGGCCTGGGGCACACTGAAACAACTGATGCCCAAAATCAACAGAAGACAGCTAAAACCACAAGACATCCGCCTGACTGATTTCCATGGAAATCAGATCCAAGTCCTTGGACGAGCAGAAGTTCCAGTGGCTTTGAAAGATTTCAGAGGGAACCTGCCTCTCACCATCGTAGAGGGACACCGGCCAACACTGGTAGGGGTGGAATGGCTCAAGCTGCTCAACATCGGCATCATGGGGCTGCACCAAATAAGAGGGGACAAGCTGGACGAACTCCTCACAGACTTCCAGACCATCTTCAATGGGAGTCTAGGTAAATATAAGGGCAAGCCCATATCATTTAGCCTAGGCCCCAGCATAACTCCAATAAGGCTTAAACCCCGAAGGGTTCCTTTTGCGCTCCGACCTACCCTGTAAAGTCGATGAGCAGCTGGACAAGTTAATAGCCCAAGGGGTATTGGAACCAGTAGAACACGCCACCTGGTAGATCCCCATTGTCACCCCCATGAAGCCAGACGCGTCCATTCACATCTGCGCGGACTATAAAGGGACCATCAATAAAGCCCTACAACCCTGTGCCCATTGTCCAGCATCTACTACACTCCCTGGGCAACGGAAGAATATTCCCCAAATTAGACTTGGCCCAGGCATATCAGCAACTGCCTATAGATGCAGCCACAGCAGAGGCACAAACCATAGTCACCCATAGGGGGGCATTCAAGTGCAACCGGTTACAGTTTGGGGTCAGCGTGGCCCCTGGCCTATTCCAATGCTTAATGGAATGGCTATTGAACGGCATCCCCAGAGTGGTCCCTTACTTCGATGATGTCCTCATCTCAGGGGACTCAGAAGACCAATTAATACAAAGGCTGCGGCTCATCTTAGGGCGATTTCAGGAATGGGGGCTCAAAGTAAAGAAAGATAAATGTAAAATAGGGGTCACCAGTGTCAAATTCCTGGGGTTCCTCATAGACGGGTCCAGCATCAGACCCACAGAAAAAAAGATTAAGGCCATTACGGAAGCGCCAACTCCCCAAAACAAGTCAGAGAACCCCGAAGGGTTCCTTTTGCGCTCCGACCTACCCTGTAAAGTCGATGAGCAGCTGGACAAGTTAATAGCCCAAGGGGTATTGGAACCAGTAGAACACGCCACCTGGTAGATCCCCATTGTCACCCCCATGAAGCCAGACGCGTCCATTCACATCTGCGCGGACTATAAAGGGACCATCAATAAAGCCCTACAACCCTGTGCCCATTGTCCAGCATCTACTACACTCCCTGGGCAACGGAAGAATATTCCCCAAATTAGACTTGGCCCAGGCATATCAGCAACTGCCTATAGATGCAGCCACAGCAGAGGCACAAACCATAGTCACCCATAGGGGGGCATTCAAGTGCAACCGGTTACAGTTTGGGGTCAGCGTGGCCCCTGGCCTATTCCAATGCTTAATGGAATGGCTATTGAACGGCATCCCCAGAGTGGTCCCTTACTTCGATGATGTCCTCATCTCAGGGGACTCAGAAGACCAATTAATACAAAGGCTGCGGCTCATCTTAGGGCGATTTCAGGAATGGGGGCTCAAAGTAAAGAAAGATAAATGTAAAATAGGGGTCACCAGTGTCAAATTCCTGGGGTTCCTCATAGACGGGTCCAGCATCAGACCCACAGAAAAAAAGATTAAGGCCATTACGGAAGCGCCAACTCCCCAAAACAAGTCAGAGCTACAAGCGTTCCTTGGACTATTAAACTTCTATGCCGTTTTCTTGTGACAGAAAGCAACCATTGCTGAACCGCTGCATAGGCTCCTGGGGAAGACGGCCACATGGAATTGGGGACAGAGAGGCCGACGCTTTTGCCGCCATAAAGGACCTACTTTCCTCGGACAGCGTCCTAATGCAATACAGCGAGACCCTCCCCCTGCTATTAATGTGCGATGCCTCCCCTTTTGGAGTGGGGGCGGTACTGAGCCATAAGTTACCCAATGGCTCAGAAGCCCCCATCGCATTCTATTCAAAGACCCTATCCCTGGCTGAACGCAACTACAGCCAACTAGACAAGGAAGCGCTTGCAGCAGTGGCCGGCATCAAGTGGTTCCATGAATACCTGTATGGGCGGAAGTTCGAATTAATTACGGACCACAAGCCGCTGTTGGGTCTACTCACTGGCAACAACCAGACACCACAATACATGTCGCCTCGGATGACCCACTGGTCCATTTTCCTCTTGGGGTACAGTTATACACTTCTCCACTGACCCAGAAGGAGCATCGCCCACGCGGATGCCCTCAGCTGCTGCCCAGAACCCGACCTGGTGGAAGACCCCGCTCCTGTGGCCAAAATTCTGCTTGTCGACATAGAGCGAACCTGCCCCATCACATCCCGGGACATCGCAGAGCACACAGCTAAGGACAGGATGCTCTCCAAAGTAATGAACTGGGTGTTGAGGGGATGGCCACAGGAGGAAGAAGGGGAAGACTTTAAAACATTCAAAAATAAACAAAAGGAACTGTCGGTTCTTAAGGGTTGCTTGTTATGGGGGGAGCGAGTTGTGATTCCCCAAACACTCAGGAAGAGGGTAATAAGGACATTGCATATTGGGCACCCGGGAATAGTGCGCATGAAGGCGCTGGCAAGGAGCTACCTGTGGTGGCCACACCTGGACCAAGACATAACAGAGTGGGTGGCCACTTGTCAGCCCTGCCAAGAAACCAGACCAGCTCCACCGAAATCCAGCCCATCGTGCCATGGTCAAGAGTCCACATAGACTTTGCGGGACCAATGGCAGGCCAGACATTTTTAATAGTCGTGGACACTTACTCTAAATGGTTGGAAATGGTCAACATGCCTTCAGCGACTACCGAAGCCACCATCAGGGCCCTACGAAGGCTATTCGCAACCCACGGGCTACCGGACACCCTGGTGTCAGACAATGGACCCAAACTGACAGCCCGGCAGATGGAAACCTTCTTAGCAAACCTCGGGGTCAGACACGTACTCGTCTCGCCATTTAAGCCGGCTAGCAATGGTCAAGCAGAGAGAATGGTGAGAATGACGAAGGAGACACTGACAAGAATGGGCCCAGGAAGTTGGCAGGAACGAATCGATCAATTCCTGTTAGCCTAGCACATAACCCCGAGCGCAGCAACAAACCGCAGCCCTGCAGAGTTGTTGATGGGATGGAGGCTACGATCCCAGCTGGACAGGCTGAATCCGACATACAACCTGGATAAGCCTCTAGACTCTAGCAAGCGTACCCTTGACGATCTAGTGTTCGCCCAAAACTTCTCTGGGGACCCCAAATGGGTCAAGGCAATGGTCACCGACATACAGGGTCCGGCTGGACAACGGCCGAGTATGGAGGCGACACGTCGACCAGGACCAGAGTAGGAGACTCCTGGCTCAGGCACCCAGAAGCGGAGCCAGACCCAGGAGCGCCCCCAGGAACCACAGAACAACGTGGGTCTCCACCCCACCGACCATACAGTTCCAGACGCACAGGCACCGACGACGAAGACCAGGCCCTAACTTCACAACACCCAAAGACGCTAGCCTCAAGCCCGGAGGAGGAGCGCGAGCACCTACCAGAGGCCACCGAGATCCAGCGTCGTCAACCGGGACCGGGGGACAACGAAGCTGAAACTTCAGCCGCCACGCCTGGAGGCCGGTTTCAGATATTTCCATTGAGCGGAGACGGAGCAACAAGAACCATGTCCGCGCCTGGTGAGAATTTCCGAGGAACTGAATCGCGCAGGCCCAGTAGGACTATATGGCGACCCGCTTACTTGCGCGATTACGTTACTCATATTCCACCCTGATTGGACAATTGCTGAACTAAGAGGGGAGGGGTGTTACATACTGATGCACCGAGTACGTATTTGCATACTCGCCGCTGATTGGCTTAGTCAGCGGCGGGAGAATTGAACCGCTGTCAATGGCCAGCAGGCTGCAGGGAAACCCTTAAAAGCGGTTTCCCTGCCACCAGCCGGCAGTCCGTATCAGTTATTGCTAACTAGAAATAAAGGTGCTGAACTGTTCCGACGTCTCGGCTATTCTTCCCGCGCGAATCTAACAGGATCCATCCTGTAGGGACAGAGAAGGAGAGGCACCTCGGAAGACCAAGAGAAACAGGCAAGTTCCTCTGAGGTCGGAGGGAAACTCTTCGATCCGGCGACGGGGGCGATGGTCATAGCGGCCATCATGAAGCTGGGGCAACCAGAATAAGTTTTGTGCAAGGGCAGTGATTTGGACGTACTGATACCAGGTGAGTGATTGGCCAACTCACAGGTAAAAAAGAAACTTTTTAAAAAAAATTTAAAAGCTGTCCCCGGCGAGGAAACAGCAGCTAATTGGTGTGGGGGAACGTTAATGGAGGTAGACGAACAAAGCAGAAGTTTAAACACCAGCCCAGAACGGAGAGGGAGATAATTAAAGGATTATAAGAAGAAACCCGAAAGAAAGCAGTTGTGTAAGAAGATTGGAAATAACTTTAAAAAAAAATTTGAATTTTGAAGAAAGAACAAAGGAAAGTGTAAAATAAAAAAAATAAAATAAAAGGCCCTGTAAAGGAAAGTTTACAATTGGACTTGGACTTGGATTTTAATTTTGAATTTGGGAAATATAAAATTAAGAAGACGATGACGGAAATTGGGGAATATTTATAAAGTGGATTTAACACAGAAATTGATTGTTTTGTTACTTCATTGATCGGAATTGTGGATTGGAGAGATACATCTACTGGTGGGAAAAAAGAACTACAAAGTGTCCTTGATTTATAAGCCGTGAGAAGTTTTAAGGAGGGCTTGTTTTCGTTTAAGCTGTTTGATCTTGGCAAGCAAAGAAGGAGGATTAACAGAACTCTAAACTGAAGTAAAAACATGTTAAGATATTCATGAACTGGGAGAGTCACGTTAACAAGGTCAGGCAATGAATAGGCATAGCAACTAAGTCAGCCAATGGGAGCTTAAACACTTCTGAGTCTGTGCAGAGAATCGAAACTGAAAACTTAAGCTTGAGGCTGGGCGTGGCTCAGCCCACTCTGACTCTCAGTCCACTCTGAACTCTGAAAATGAAACTAACTGTTCTCTCCTGCCTGTGTGTTTGCTTGTAACTGCTTGAAGAAGACTCTGCTAATGGTATTGTAAATACTCATCTGTTATTCTTGTATATAAAGAAGTTTCTTATTTAAATCAATCCTGCTGCATCAGTCTGCCTGTGTGTGCTTTCTGGATTTAATTTTTGCAACAAACTCTGATAAAACATCCTGGAAACAACAAAATGTCCCAGGAACTAATTGAAATGATTAAAGTGATGCATCTATCATTTAAACTTGAATTGAAAGAAATGATTGAAACGATGCATGGACCATTTAAGTCTCATGAACCAGAAATCGTGCAAGAACATACCCAAAGGGATAAAGAATCCATGAAAGAGAAGCAAGAACTTAGCATTGAAGATAAAAACACTGATTATGACATTGGGAGAAAAAAAAAAAAAAAGAGAAGGGTTAGGAGAAAATTAACTAGAAAAAGGAAGCAAATAAAGGGAAGAAAAGGGAAAGGGAAAGGGTAGGAAAAAATTTGAAAGTTAATGATTACACTGGGGTTAACAGTGGTAAAAATAGAGAGGTTGGGAAGAAACGAGGGAGAAAAGGGGAAGAGACCAGTTACAAAATAATTAAATGATTACACTGGGATTAACAGTGGGGAAATAAAAGAGGAAAAGGGAAAAGGGGAAGAGATCAGATGGGATTTCAGGGCAAACTAGGCAAGTAAGAGATTTTAATATTAGAGAACAGAAACAGAAGAAAAAATATAACAATTATAAAAAGAAAGAAAAGAAAAAAAGGAAGATAAGAGAATGGGAGGATGAGAGAAAAATCTTAAGAGGTGGAGTGCAGGGGGGACCAAAAGAAAATGGTTAAAGGAATAATTAATGGAAAGAAGGATGGGAAATATGATATTTATATGTGAATTGTATTATGATTAATATATGTAATTGCAATATTTGAATAAGATATGATGAATGAAATGGAAGGGAGGAAAGGAAATGTGTTAATTTTAAGTATATAACAATTTTGTTTGAATATACCTAGTCATAAATGACATATTTGGATTAATATTTGTGAGTGTAATATGTTTTATTATTTATTTATTTGTTTGTCAAACATGTACAAGATAGCAGGTATAGGTATAAACATAAACATAATCAAAGTGAATACAGATAGATGAGGACAATAGGACAGTAGGACAGGGACAGTAGGCACGCTGGTGCGCTTATGCACGCCCCTTACAGACCTCTTAGGAATGGGGTGAGGTCGACAGTAGACAGTCTAAGGTTAAAGTTTTTTGGGTTTGGGGAAGAAACCACAGAGTCAGGTAGTGAATTCCAGGCATTGATCACTCTGTTGCTGAAGTCGTATTTTCTGCAGTCGAGGTTGGAGCGGTTTACATTAAGTTTGTATCTATTGTGTGCTCGTGTATTGTTGTGGTAGAAGCAGAAGTATTCATAGACAGATAGGACATTGTAGCGGATAATTTGATGTACTATGCTTAGGTTGGATCGAATACGGCGAAGTTCTAA